>JAWNKV010000943.1:0-567966 GCA_035041805.1 Amiota mariae | reverse complement strand
TATTGTCTGTACAATTTAATATAATCCTCATTAAAATTCATACTTCGAAATCATCTTCCATTAAGATTCTATTTTTTTTTTTTTCAATAAAATTAAGTCGAACATCTTTTTTGAACATCTTCTGTTGAACTCTTGAAGTCTACTTATATACTATTACTATATGCCTTGCTTCTTAATCTGAGATTTCCTCAAAAAACTTTCAATGTATGTTAGTGTTATGGAAGTTCAAGTTATGAATGAAACATTGTATAGAATTCTCGCTCTAAACACTTTTGCAACTCCATAAGCTTCGAAATATAATACAAATTAAAGTTTTAAAAGATGAAATTTGTGGATGTTTGACTGTATATATATGTATAAAATAAATTTAAAAAAAGAGTGCAATGTGTAGAATTATGTTTTATTTTTTACATTGTCATTAAATTCCAACTGCGTGACGTTTTGGTATCATTGTCGTCGGCAGCTGTCAATTGACTGTGACTTGTGTAAGTTTGTCGCTTAAGTCTTTTGTTTTGATTGGTTTCGTGTTGTATTATTCTCATTTAAAACAAAAAAATATAGAGAAACATACACATACACAAATTAATTAATTTATTTCATTTAATTTAATTTATTTTAATTAATAAATTAATGCAATCCACGCATGCGCGAACGTCACGTTGCCGCACCTTAAAAAATATTGCATTGGCATGCATCATGCAAACGCGAAACAACGAAATCCCTCCCCCATCGTCGCAAGTCTTCAAAAATTTAATTACACTTCTTCTTTCTTCATGTTCAATGAACACGAAAACAATAGTATGTAGTAGAAGAAGAATCAAAGAAAGAGATAAGAATAGAAGAGCAAATGAAGAGAGAGAAGTGTAGTAAAAAAAAAAAATATATAAATAAAGGTGTGAATGTGTGTGGGGTATGGGGTTTGTGATGTGGTGAGGTGTGTTAAAGGGCGGGAGATGTTCAAATTCTTTAAACACGCAAAACAAAGCAAAGCAAATTGTGTGATTTGTGTTAAAAATGGGCCTAAATAACAACTCAAGACACTTTGTGACAACAATTGGCTTCGTTGGTTATGGTATCTACCATTTACATACATACATATATGAGTAGAAACAAATGCGAGCGGTTGTTGATATATGTCTGGACCCATTGTAATAGTATAACACCATTGGCTTTATACTCTTCATCAACTATCGTAATTCACAGACTTCTGAATGGGTTGAAAAATAAAAAAAATTTAAAAAATATTTTCAGCGTTCATAGATTTTTCCAAAATTGACATATTGTATCTCTTTTAAATGAATGTTTTGTGAACCATGGCGTCTTAGTAGTTATTTAGGGGACGAAGCGCCGCCTAGGTGTAAAACAAGATTCTATGTCAGTCCAAAAACTTATTAAACGGCCCTTGTGTGACATTGTACATACATAATATTCTATTTGCATGTCATTTTGTTTGTTCTTGCGCGAATTCAACGATCCTATCATTATTTTAATTATAATAGTTTGTATGCGCCGCACGCATTTGAACTTGAGTGTGGTAAATGTAAAGAATTTTAACTAGAATATTATAAATATATTGTTTTTTTAAGGAATAATGTAAGTAAAGATATGAAAAGAAAGAGATTGGAATGTGGAAATGGAGAGAGGGTGTTTAAATAAATATAAATACTGAGATTGCATTGACACAGTCGAATTTCACTGTATGAGAAACATAATCTTTTTTTTTTTTTTTTTTTTTTACATATTTTAAGAAATAATTACTCCTTTTACTGTATGAATTCTAATAGAAAAATTAAAATGTCTTCATATTCTATATTACTTGTTTTAAGTAGATGTGAATATTTTTTGTTTCTTCGTCTACTCATTATGAAAGAAGAGACTTATCTGTAAGAACCCTGTTTCCAAAAATTGGATTTGCTTGAGAGATGATCATTTAAAACGAAATGTTGTCTGTAGAAATTATAAATAAATAATGATATTTATTACATTAGATTAAATATAGTATCAATCCCAAAGCATATCCCATGGTTTTTGCAAGGTACATTTCACCAGAATTATACTGGCATCACGTTATCTTCTTAGACGTGAAAAACGTTAATTTGCAGGACCCCGATGGCTCCAGCTATTATTTTCTAGATTAATGAGAGGCTAGCTATCACTTGGATTTTCTATAAAACTGGAAGGGCGGAAACATGGTGCACGGAGCGAGCTCGTATTATGGTACCTGTGATGTGCATTTTTTTTTTTTTTGAAGACAACGGTAAAGGAAGAGGATAATGCGCCAATTTACACTCTGCGGAATGTTACATCCTCCAAAAGGCAGCGCAATTGAATTAGCATCCATACTCACCGGACCTAAACATTATCCGAAAATGTTTAGGGATGGTTGGCCAAAATAGTTTATGGATCTGGATAGCAATATCGAAGCCTACCAGTTCTCATTTGTGCCATTAAGCTAGTTTAGATTTCCATTGAATTATATAGGCAAACTGTGCGAATCAATCCCAAACAGGTTCAGTGAAGCAATAGTCCAAAATTTAGGTTCAACAAATTACCAAACATAACAAGATACAATACATATGTACATAAGTACATACCAATGTACAAACCTTAAAATTGGGGTTGTACGGACAAATAATCAGTTCGTTATTAAGGGGCTTTTAATGTTGTTGCAACTAAAATTAATATTGTAAAAGATCCATGAAAATGTACTTCAGTACAGGAACAGGCACACCGGCGATAAATTGTTTATGTGAAATTTTGTTCGATGGAAAAATCTCGAACAATCTTAGAAATAATTAGAACAAAACATGATAAGTCTAGAATTCGTTCAAATGACAATTTTGAAAAAGTTGGCAGATCTTAGCAATGATGGTTACTCTATTATGTGTTGTACAGTAACAAGGGAATAAAAATAGATATTTAATTTAAAAGTATTAAAACTGAAATTTGAAAATTTAAGTAGAATAGGTAAAGACCCAGTAATGATGCCTCCAAAAAAATATTTAACCAAAAATTAAGAAAAATACGACACTCGCATTACTATAAATTTGAAAGTTATAACTTCTTGTCAAAAGCTTATTTTTGAATAAAATATTTTTTTCTGTTATTTAAATATGTATCTGATAAAACATGTAGCGTTATATCTGTAATGTATAAGCTATGTATTTATCGGAGACCCCAGAAAATATACATATGTTTGTAGGTATAAAGACTGTAGTATATGATTGATAATCGTTTGTTTGTCTGAGGTACTTGGCGCTGGGTTTTCCATTTCTTTGTATGTTTTCATTTGAATGTCGCTTCCGTTGTAATCCGACTGACTACCAAAAGACATATCCAGGTTCTATTTAAAACTAACAATCTAAGAGATTTCGAATGTAGCACAATACACAACTCATTTTTTTTTATAAAGAAAGATATTTATTCATTACATTAGATTAGCTAGTCACCTTGTCACAGCAGCCTTGATTGGGCCAAGAGTTTGTATTCATTCATTAGGAATTTCAAGATTTTCTTTGAAAATGAGTCTGAATTTTTTTTTTTCCTTCTAGGAAATGGTCCAAAGCAGACGTGGACAATAGAAGAAGAGTCATCTAGTGGTGGTGTAGTTGTGAAGAGATGTCTTATAGAATATTTTACCATAATTGCTCTCTGATGATGGATTTGAGTTTTTTTTGTTAATAAATATTGGCTTAATTCGTTTAAGGATCTTCCATTTTAAATAATTTGCAATTGTAATTGAAGTCTTCTGAAGAGTACAAATACAAACTTCCTTTATTTATTTTATTAATTCTAATTAATAATTCAAATGAACTTTAGTGTTGAAAAGTACCAATATAAATGGTCGATTTCTTATTTGCCAAGGGTTAGTTAACACAAATTTCTATCGGTGTTTTCTGTCGAATTTTTGCATCTCTTTAATAAATTTAAAGAAACGTTCACCTTTTGCAAAAAATTGTACTAAATCAATCAGAGAAATCTAAACTCTTTTTTTTATTAATTCATACTGTGAGCTGCGTAATTTTTTTTTCTACGTCGAAGTAAAGAAAAAATTTAACTATTATAAATTTGTAAAATCTTAAAATTCGAGATACGAGAAATTTGGTGAACATGTCTGATATTAATCCACCGAAATCTTCATGGGCTGATAAAGTTAAAGAAAACTACGACAATCGTTTGCCCCCATCAACGGTATTTAGCAAGCATAAGTTAGTGTCTGCTATTAAACCGCCGAAATTATCATGGGCTGATAAAGTTAAAGAAAACTGCGACAATCGTTTGCCCCTATCAACAGAATATACCAAGGATAATTTAGTGTCTTTTATTAAGCCGCCGAAATTATCTTGGGCTGATAAAGTTAAAGAGCACTACGGCAATGGTTTGCCCCTATCAACTGGAGATATCAAGAATAATTTCATGTCTGATATTAAGCCATCGAAATCCTCATGGGCTGATGAAGTTAAAGAAAAGTACGGCAATGGTTTGCCATCGAAATCCTCATGGGCTGATGAAGTTAAAGAAAAGTACGGCAATGGTTTGCCATCGAAATCCTCATGGGCTGATGAAGTTAAAGAAAAGTACGGCAATGGTTTGCCATCGAAATCCTCGTGGGCTGATGAAGTTAAAGAAAAGTACGGCAATGGCTTGCCATCGAAATCCTCATGGGCTGATGAAGTTAAAGAAAAGTACGGCAATGGTTTGCCATCGAAATCTTCATGGGCTGATGAAGTTAAAGAAAAGTACGGCAATGGCTTGCCATCGAAATCCTCATGGGCTGATGAAGTTAAAGAAAAGTACGGCAATGGTTTGCCATCGAAATCTTCATGGGCTGATGAAGTAAAAGAAAACTACGGCAACGGTTTGCCTCCATCAAGGGGAGACATCAAAAATAATTTCATGTCTGATATTAAGTCACCGAATTTCTCATGGGCCGATGAAGTTAAAGAAAACTACGGCAATGGTTTGCCTCCATCAACGGGAGACATCAAAAATAATTTCATGTCTGATATTAAGCCACCGAAATCATCATGGGCCGATGAAGTTAAAGAAAACTACGGTAATGTTTTGCCCCCATCGACGGAATATATCAAGGATAATTTCAAGTATACCACTGAGTATAAGTATAACAACGAAGGTAAGATGCTTAAAATAATGCGTACTTATAAAATTGTGAAACAAATAGTTCCACGTTGCGTTGTAAAGCGTCGTAGTTGGGCCAAGTTTGGCGAAGCGGCTAATGATGAGCCAGGTCCTAACGCACATACTACCATTGTTGCTGATGAGATATTTATGAAATTTATTAATGAGAAGAACACCGTACAGGAAACTAATTTACTTTTAGATCCAGAAAAAAAATTGGCTAAATGCCGTATTTGTAATGCAGATCATTGGTCAGTCAATTGTCCCTACAAGGGTACATCAATGGATAGCGACACTCAAATGGAGAATAAGGCCAGTGCTGCAGCAACAGCTGTCATTAAGGGACAAGGAAAGTACGTGCCACCCTTTATGAAGCAGGCCCAAAAACCTCTAACACGCGAACGTGATGAGTACTTAACTGTATGTTTGTCTAATCTCCCTTTAACAATGGTAGAGGCTGATTTGCGGGAATTAATACGTCATATTGGACCCATAACAAAGTTATATTTCGCTCGTGATAAGATGAACGGAAATTTCAAAGGATTCGCTTACGTGGACTTCAAATATCATAACGATGCAGTTCTTGCAATTAAAATTATTCATGGTCATGGATATGACCATCTCATTCTAAGTGCTGAATGGTCTAAGAAACAAAATTAATTTCCAAAAATAAGAAAAAAAAAAAAAAAAAACTTTAATTTAATATTGAACTTTATGAATATAATTTATTATTATTATATAATAACATTGCTAATAAACATATTCAGAATATGGAGAATATAACGTTTATAAATTATATTGAATATAAATTAATTGGATGGTAGAGCACAACCTGTATAGAAAGTTAACGAAAGGAAGCCACGTCTATCAGTTGGGTGTGTACAATTAAATAGGTGAACCGAATTGTGCAGAGAGCCACCATATTAAGGAAGGCGATTCTTGCCAGAGAGACCTATTCGTGTTTTGTAGCACTGGAGGATTAGAGATCTGCCCAAGCTTAACTGAGCTGACCGAGTACTATGAGGAAGTCTTATTTCGTTATCATTGACAACTTCCTAACAAATACTATTCCGGTGGGAACCTGATTAATTTACAACTGCCCACCGATTCACCTTTTTCACGACCCGACTTGTAGTGACTACTATCAAGAGTATCGCCTTTTAAGAAGGCGTACGTTAGTGATGCACAAATCCTTGGATTCGGATTTGAAGATCCTCATCTTAGAAATATTCGTGGTAATCGAATGCAATCCAAAATATAATTTAATGGGCATACGTAATTTATGAATTAGTTTTTTTTTTTTTAATGTGTTAAATTTGTGTAAATACAATAAATTGTCGATTCAGGCAACCAGGCGCACAGAAAAATCAACAAACAATACAAAAAAGCAAAAAGATAGAATGAGATTGCATGAGTGCGAGCGAAATGTCAATAATTTTTATTTCTTTTGCACTCACACTACGTCTCAGAGAAAAATAGTTCGTTTCTCTGAATGCTGAGCGGAGAGAGAGCATTCAATCTTGTAAAAATGCATACACAGTGGTTTAAAAAAATATTAGTCGCTTACAATTGAAAAATTACGTTAAAATTGCATATTTGTATATCTATTTGCCTTAAACGAAATATCCAAACACTTTGGGAATTCCATCAAACATCGTATATGAGACAGACGCACACATACACATTTCAGTAACACTGTGATGAGGTTGGACACACCGGGTTTTACAGTGTTTAGGCCGTTTAAATATTAATAATAAAGCGGTTAAAAAAAAAAAAGAAAAACTTAGAAATTGATTAGTTTAATGAAAAGTTTTAATAATCTCATTGCGCTCATTGATGAAAGTTGCCATGTCTGCTGTATATCCACTTGATTTAATCTATTCAATCGTCGGTTATGTTTTTTTTTTTGTAAGCAGTTTAAGCAGTATACACACCAAATACACGTTTGAGTAAAGAGCATAAATACGTTAAAAAAAAATTAAAATTTCAAAGAACAAAAATAGCAAAACATAATATAAAATTAATAAAGAAAAAAAGAAGTGAGAAAAGAAAAAGAATAAAAGAAATAAGAAAAGCAAACAAATAAAGAAAAATGAAATGAAGGCGTAGAATTACCACTTAGTAGTCTAAGTGGGCGAATAATGGGATTTTTTTTAAGAAAAATTTATGAATTCATTTTCAGCAGTAGAAAGAAGGATTGAACTGTTAAAACATAACTTAAAAATTGAAGAGGCGTGTATAAACAATTGAAAGATAACAACAAAATGTTTTTATTTGTTTTATATATACATATATATGTATATATATTTTTTTTGATAAGATTAGAATAATCGATCATAGCAATACCATGCTTCCAATTCATCCATATAAATCGAGAGTTTTAATTTGAAAATGTTGCACAATTTTTGATTTAAATAGAGCATGTGATTATTATCATATCAAGCTTACTACGCATATACATATGTAGTTTAAAGTTACCTGTCATATTGACCATTTCAGTTGAACGATTGGCCGGCTCAAAGCCCAGATTTTATTCGAGTATAAATCAGGGGAAGAAGGAGAGGCTCACAAAATTCGATAGGATGCGAACATTTACTGGTTTTTGCTCGGTAAAGCAATATTCCTGTGTTGATTTGTGGTGGTCTTAGACCAAGAAAGTCTCGAGTCGTTTCATTTTAGACCGGAGTCATCCTGAAATTTCCAAAAAAATTCGCAAATTCTTTAAAAATTACAAAAAAAAAAAAAAAAAAAAAAAAAAATTAATAAAAACAAAACAAATTGAATAATTAAATAAATATGTAATTTAAAAAATAAAAAAAGAACTCAATTGAAAAAAAAAAAAATATCAAACTGCTATTAACACAAATGGAACCGGATTCAGAAAATTTTTATACCCTTCATTTATAATGAAATTATAACAGCATATTGTTGTTGTACATTCATATGGAAATTATCAGCAAGAAGTGAAAAATCGATGTTTAAATCATGTTCGTCTATCTGATCTCATATGTCTTGGTAGATGGTAGGAGCTAGGAAGATACGAAATTTAGTACAGCTGACAAATTGTATTCGCCCAGTTTTGGGGAAAAACGAATTTTGGACATCTAGAAATGAAAAAGTATATAAAAAATAGGTAGTTTAAATTGTATATTTAGATTTCAGTCAAGGTGGTCACTGATACATTAAGACATCTAAAACTTATTTTCCCTCCTAAGCCCTACAATATAAAACTACATAAGATATTAGGTTCAATTCAGACAGGTTCAGCTTTTATTCTATGTATATACGTACATTAGTATAAGTCTGAACATCTTAAAACTCTACAATCGTTAATTGAATTGAATACAAAACCCATAACCTCCTACTTCAACTATTTATATGTTCTGTAATCTTCAAAATCATTTTGGGTTTACAGAGTATTCCATGGTCGGCCCTATCCGATTATAAATAACTTGTTTTTTTTTTTCATTTTGTTTTGGGCATGTTTTTTTATTTCAATTTTTTTTTTTTTTTTTGCATTCTCTTGAATTTTGTATGTTGTTGTTGTTGCTGTTGGAGTTAGAGCTGTTGAAGTTGGAATTTAAAGTTAAAGATTGAAGCCTTGGAATAAGACATATTTCTCATTGTTGTTGTTGTTCTACAGAGCTGCGCTTAAGCTTAACTGGGTTTGGTTTGGTTTGACTTGAATTCTACAGTTTGAAGCCTCAAGCCTTGGTTTCTTTCTCTCTTCTTTTTGTTTTCTTCGTTGTCTTCTTTGAATTTTGGGTGTGTTTAAATTCCGTGGTGAATTGAGTTTCTTTTTGTTGTTATTATTATTGTTTTTGTTGTAAGATGAACTGAATTTTTCTTTCCTTTTTGAAGAAAAGAATTCAAAACATAAAAAAATTGAAGCTTAACGCTGAATGATCCCACTAAGCACCCGATTACAAAGGAGAAGAAGAATGCAAAAATGAACATAAATAAGACGAAAGAAGATCACAGGCGCCTGGAAAAAAGGAGTTGTCTCCATGTACACAAACCAAAGTCCCAAATTTATCTACCAATGGGAAATTTATTTGAGGTTGTTGGGCCTTTTTGGTCCCAAAAATCTATTTTGCAACGGTTCAGATATGACTGAGAGACAATGATGAAGGAGGAAGGGAGATAGAATCAAATATCAAAAAATATATGGACGGACGACGGAAGCAAAGGATAACATTACACTTTTTGATCCATCATCCATCCATCGAGAAAGACACAAAAGTACAATGAAACCAACTTTGATATGAATTGAATTTGAATTCATTGGGAATAAAGAATATTTCCATGGACCATGACACTTTAATGTATTCTCTCTAATCCTCTTCTCGCAGTCTTTTCTAAAAAGGTGTTTCGAATTCTACCCTGTCTACCTTGCCTGTCTCCTTTTGGGCTTTTCAATTCATATTTTAAGATTTTATTGTATATCTAAACTTTTGTATAATCCAATTAAATTAGAGCGTGGATTGGATCAGGTGAAGAAGAGATTTGGTGTCATTCTTTCCTATATTTCCATTATTTCATTTTCTCTTCTTACTTTTCTCTACTTTTTTTGTGATGATGATCTACATATCTTTCTTTGGATCTGCATGACATGACATCAATCTTATGAATTACAGGAATCTTCTTGATCATAACATGTTTGGTTTTGTTTTGTTGGCTGGTTGGAATACAAATCTTGGGGCTTGTCTATCAATCTATTGTCTTTTTTCTTTCTTCTTTCTGTTATTATGTATTATCATCTCTTTATGTTTAAAGATTTTTCATGTTTGTTGCTAGCAAATGGATTCGGTTTCCATTTGTGTATTTTTTTTATTATTTATTTTCCTTTTTTATTGATAAATGTTTTATTGCTTATAAATGTTATGGAAATTATAAATTTGGTGCCATTAAATATGAAAAAAAAAAATTGTTATTTATGCTTTTATCGCAGATTCAATACCCTTCTTCTTTACTTTAAGTACTGTAGTAGTCCTTCGAAACATATATTCTGTGTGTTTGTTGATGCTTGATGATAATTATGCCATCAGATGTCAACCTGAGAATTTTAATAGTTTCTGGACATACTTTGTGATGATATTAATCAGATCTTTAAGATAGTGAAGTAATTATATGTAATACATATAACATATTTATAACTCAAATAAAAATAGAACTGAAAGTTAATCTTGTTATTTCTAAAAATAAATTTATATACAGCGAGTTAAAGAGTTTTTTATTAAAATATCAAATAAATAAAACTTAGTAGTCTGCTTTTCTCTGAAAAGAAATCAATGTTTGTCAATTGTCATAACTAGTATTTGTCACTTCACATTTTGTGACGAAAACGAAATTACTTGACGACTAAAAAATTGGTTTTTATAAAAAAAAAAAAAAAAATAAAAAAGAAATAATGGAGGTGTGCGCATATAAGACTGATGGTAAGAATGTGATAATTCTGTTGCGTAAGAAGCATTTCGAAGATAACGAAGAAGAGAGGTTAAACGGAAATGAAATCTTACAAATGGATATGGTTCCCAACTCACTTATGCTCGAGGAATACGGCGTGAAAAATGAGGAAATAATACAAGTTGTAGCTGATCTAACAGATCCGTTACAGTCGGCAATGCCGCTGGTGTTTCTGAATGCTTCGAAATTAGAAAAGCGTAATCCATGGTCCTTTTTGCATAATTGGAATCTGGAAATCTTCTGGGAATTGTTTGTCAACAGCTTCAAATTGCTACGCAAGGTACCAAGATTTGCATTAAAAAAAATTAAGAAAGTTGCAAAAGTTTTGCGCCCAAAGTCCACTTCTAGAATTACCAAGAAGAAGGAATCAAAAAGTCTATGGAAGAAATTGTGGGGATAAAAAACAAACAAACAAAAAAAAAAAAAAATTGGAAAGGAGTCGTGGGCAGAATGTTCGAAGAAGTAACATGGACATTGTTTTCATAAGTTTTTAACAATTTAATTCAAAAACACACAAATACCTACACAACAATAAAAAAAAAACACAAAATAATTCGAGAAGAGTGAGAGGACTAGATGCAGCAAATGAATAACGAAATCAAAACATTTTATACTAATTTTAATATAGAAAACATTTCACGAACATTTTCCTGTAATTTTCTCCACGATTTTTGAAAAACAATAAATATGTATAACATGCAAAATAAAAAACTAAACTTAAAAATTATTGGGTGAGAAAATTCGTATGTATGTAATTTGATTGAGTTTTTTGACCATGTCAATTAGGTTAGGTAGACTTGTTGCCTCCACCCTTACATAGACCAGTTGTAGAAGTACCTTTCGGGTGTAGTTTAATGTGAACAAGTGGACATCCACTACGGAATCGCATTCTGGATTACTTCGGAGTAGGTGCCCAAGACATCTTTCTTAGAGGTCAATTATTCATTCACCTACGTCAATTTAAGTATGGGCACGTATTTTTCGTGCCATGACTTCTCCGTCATCTCGTGCACGGAAAGCTGCAGGCAGTCGACATGTGCCGCGACTCAGGGAAGGCGGAAACTCTTTCCGACCTTTACATATTTCACACGTTTTTATTTCTTATCCGAATTGTGGCCTATTGGCAGTCGGCAAGCTCCGCGGGTCAGTGAAAGCGGCGTCATCAGGTCCTTATATCTCTACTGCCTCAATATTAAATGGAAATAGAAATAGTTTTGGTACTGTTGTTTTAATTTAATCATTTCTAGATTGCAGCGGGATGGGGGTTGGGTTGGTTGGTTGTGTTGTCTCATTAATGTAACCAGCTGTGAAAGAGGTGGGGTGGGGGTTTTCAAAAAATCATGAAGTTTATGTGACCCAATATATGGATGGCCCCATATGAGCACTGTTAATGTGTATTACGAATAAATTTATTGTAGTACTACCGATTTTGTATGTCCCTATGACTATTAAAGCCTTAGAATGTCATGGATGTTCCAAGTTATTAGTGCAGGATAAGAGTTAGGAGATATGAGCTCTAAGGTCTCTTCAGTATTACCTTTCATACATTTCCTGCAATTATTATTTTCCAAAAATTGTACAATGAACGCATGAGATGCTACCAAGAAGTGACCAGCCAGTTAGCTTCTCACTGCTTTAGTGCTCTAACCATTGTGTTTTAATTAAAAAATCAATAAATGAAACACAGTAGGCTATTTTTCTCTGAATAGAAATCAATATTTGTCAATTGTCATAATTTTTAGTCACTTCACATTTGGTGACGTAAACGAAATTACTTGAGGACTAGAAAAAACTAAAAAAATAATATATTAAAAAAAAAAAAAAAAAATGGGAAAAAGAAAAATGAAAAAGGCTTGCGCATTTAAGGATAATGACAATAATTTGTACATTCTCTTGGTTATGAGTGAAGCTAACGAAAAAGAGAGGATGAACGAAAATGGAAACTTACAATTTGATGAGATTCCCGACTCACTTATGAACGAGGAATCCGGTGTGCAAAAGGATATAATAGATCAGTTGGCGTTGTCAGAGCCGCTGGTGCCAATAAATATCACGGAATTGGTAAAGCCTAAACCCTCGTTCCTATTGCGTAATTGTAATCTGAAAGTCTTGTGGGAATTGTTTGTGAACAGCATGAAATTGGTGCCAACATTTGCTTTAAGAAAAGTTAAAAAAGTTGCAAAAGTTTTGCGCCCAAAGTCCACTTCTAAAATTATCAAGAAGAAGAAATCAAAAAGTCTATGGAAGAAATTGTGGGGATAAGGTGGCGATAAACACTTTTGGCATACGAAAATAATATGCAAAATTATTAGACAAACAGTAAGAAAAAAAACGAAAAAAAAGTAAGAATATAGAAAAAAAAAATGAAAAAAAAAAGAAAAAAGAATAAAAAAAAAAAGAAGGAGAAAAAGAAGAAAAAAATAATTGGAAGGATTCGTGGGCAGATTGTTCGAAGAAGTAACATTGAAGTTGTTTTAATAATCTTTCAACAATTTAATTCATTAGAAGATTATCCACATAAATACACAGACACAACAATAAAAAACTGAAAATTGGAGAAGAGTGAGGAGAGAAGAAGCAGCAAATATATAACAATCAATACATTTTATACTACTTAATTACAAAATAGAAAACATTTTACGAACATTAGCATTTAATTTTCTGTAAAATTTTTGAAATATAATAAACAATGCGAAATAAATTAATATAAAAAAAAAATAAAGTAAAAATTATTGGATGAGAAGAACATACTTACTCATGTAAGTATATAATTTGATTGAGTGGTTATACCATGTAAATTAGGTTAGGTAGACTTCTTGCCCCGAGCTTCAAATAGACCAAGTGGAGGAGTCCCTTTCCCGTTTCGTTTAACGCCAGTAAATATCGTTTGCGATACGAGCACTGTTAGAGTGTCTTATGATTGAATTTACTTCCGATTTTGTTATGTCGTAAAGTCATGTGAGTTCCGAGTTGTGAGTGACGGACAAGAGCTAGAAGACATGAACGCATGAGATGCTGCCAAGGAGTGACCAGTACCCTATCACTATTACAGATCTCTAACAGAGTTTGGATAACTTGTGGTAATTTCGAATTGACCTTGCGATATGATTTAAGATTATATAATTTGTATAAATATACATATGTATCTTTGGTAAATTTGTTTTGATTTTAAGGAACTTTTATGTGTATAGATGGCGTGCGCATCTGAAATATGTGAATGGTTTTTGAAATTTTTTTATAAGCTAAGAATATTTGAATATTCATATTTTCAGTACCCATATTCACTCATCTATCTCACCGACACTCAAAAGTAAAATGATGTTGGACGAGTTGAAGATATGATGCCTTTGTGGTGAACCCCAAAAAGAAATATAATCGACACAGATATTTGTTGTTATGGCTCATTTTACATTAAACTGTGTTGAATTTCTCGAGCTTCCTATAATAGTATATATTACAAGCATTGTAAGAAAGTTATAAGCAAACATTTTCGCTTTAAGTGTATAGGGTATACAAATGAAGGGAGAAAAATTTGACAAACGGTATGTTGAATGCGAAGTAAAGATTACCGTAACCATACCATTTGACCCTGTCTATCCCCCTACGGATTACTTTATTAATTGTATTTGATTAAGTGGCTGAGTGTTTCAATATTGTTGTTGTTTTGCTTTTATGCATCTTTATCATTTCTCTCTCTTATGCTGCTCCTGCCTTTTGATATGATTTAAATGCCTCTTAAATTTGATGAGTTGATATCCAATTAATTGCTTGGTCTACTTGCTCTACCTGTTGCTACATTTGTAAGCGTCACTTACATAATTATTTTGAATTCCACTTAATTTATTGAAGTCTATTTTCCCAAACCTTCATCACCTACACTCATTTCATTTTTCTCCCTCCCCTTAGTTAAATATCTCATTAGATATTTTTTGACCGGAAATCGGCCAACAAAAACTAACAAAACAATAAAATTGCGCAATTTCCTATTGCTGAATATACTTAGTATTAATTTTCTCTAATTTTTCTCAATTTTTTTTTTTAAATTTATTTTCCATTTATTTTCTTTGTTTCGAATTGAGTGCAAATCATTGGTTTTGTTACTTGCTGTTGTTGTCACCAGAGACAGTTAGATAGATAGAAAGAAAGTGTGCCACTAAATCAGATTCTCTCACTTTTTCGCCACCAAATTATCATCATCATTGTCGTAGTCATCATCATGATTTGTTTTGTTTAGTTACTCCTCTTACTCCTCCTAGTTTTCCTCTTTTTAAATTTCTTTTGAGTCAACAAAAATAAAATGTAATCGCATTACCCACATTAAACATTTGGAGCGTGTAAAAATCTAAGTTAGGATCGGTTCAGTTCAGTTCTGTTTGGTTATGTAGTAAGTATATCTATTTGTATTATTCGAGAATATAACAATGTATAAAGTATATGTCTATGTGAAATGGGATGTTTAAATGTGCAGCTAAAATAAAAGATGTTAAATGTGAGCATAACAAACCAATTAATTAAATTGAATCTACTTATTTTATGTGTTCCAACCTTATTGATGTCTATCAAAATAGAGAAGATAGAGATTATAATATAAGAATTCAGATAGACGGTAGATATGTATGGTTCTTAAAGTCTCCCTATCAAGGGGCTTGCAGTTACAATGACGGGATGGTGTGATCGACATGACTGGCCTTGAATCTTGTTTGAGGTTGAGTGTGATTGGGGAACTAAGCCTTCAATTCTTAATCTATTATTTATGCGAATTGGTGGAAAATTAGGATAAGGAATGGGTTTATATAATTCCATATGAGGATATCGCCTGTACTATAATATTGTATTATGAAGGTGTTCAATTTATTTATTGAACAAATTTACCTTCTTCATTTATCATACTTTTTACTATACTAAATTATACTTTGTTATTGATCCTCCTTGTTGGAATTCTGAATGCTTCATCATCGATTGTACATATTACATTCTCCTTGACCATTTACTAAGTAAAGCTTTCCATTTGATTTTCTTGTTTGTTTTTGCTATCAATTTTTTTTTTTTTTTACAAAATTTTCCATTATTGTTTTTCTTTTTTTCTCTTTTTTTTTATTTTCCTTATAATTTTTCTGCTTTGAATTTGTTTGGCTTCATTTTGTTTGAGCCTCAGTTGTTGGACGTTGAACAGCAAGCTACTACTTTGTTTGTGGAAATGAAAAGATGCATGAATGTCGTTCAGGGATTTGACCAACGACTAGTGGCCAGTCGACTAGGTGGCCACATTCATGAATGACTCTTGACTATATGCCTGTGCCATCCATTCCATCCCATTCCATTCTATCATCTTCTGCTTCTCATTTTTCTAATGCTTTCAAGTGTTTGACACGCTTAAGTGGATTTTCTATTGTTTTCTTTTTCTTTTTAATTTTCATTTGTTTTTCTGTAATTTGATGCCTTCATCATGGGGAGATACCATATGCCCTAACTAATGTCATCTTGATTCTCTTTTGTTTCCAACTTTGTTGTTGTTGTATTCTTTCTAAATGAAATTAGAACTGAAAACTGGGTGTAGTTCAACTTCAACTAACAAAAGTAATTTGATCAGATCAGGTGGTGGTGATGTGATGGTAGTTGCTTGGTTGATTGTTGATTTTATTTTATTATAATTTTTAATTTTCTTTTTCTTTCTTTAAATCATAAAATGTTTCTCAATAATTTATTTTTCTTTATTTTTCCATTGCAGGTAAGGATCAAAGATTGAAATCAAAGCATCTCGTAATATTCTATGTTTGTGGAATTTTCAATTAGGTAAGAAGGTTTATAAGTTTGAGGCAACAAAACAGAAAAAAAAAAAATATAAATAAAGAGCACCCTTCCAAAAATAATATGTAGGAACATATTTTATAATCAATTTGTGTTTGTGAGTATTTCTTATCATCAAAAGAACAAATATTTTCCCTACTATCGACGAAGGGGCCACCTTTGGTACATGTTACTGTAAAGGAAAAAAAAGATTGTATTGTTCATGGATGTACAGTAAAATCCTATTAATATATACATATATACATGAACATTCATAGTTTATTAAAAGTATTAAATGAAAAATTTCACTAACCAATTACCAAGTTCTAGTTTAAAATTTTTGGCATGGTGAATTACAACTAATATAACGAACTATAATATATTATACAATATATACTAGTAAACTTTATTATTGTTTATAATAAAGTAAATCTATTTACATATATGTATGTAGTATAATAAAATCGGAGACTTTGTCTCTCTGTTTCTTTGTTTGTTGGAGTGCGCATCACATAAAATCCACTCATTGCATTCAAAATCGAATAACTGAAATATTACAAAATGTATTATGTGTAACATATAGGGTTTTTTGATCAAAATCAATCTACAGAATCGGTCCCAATTGGTGAATCAAATTTAACATTTAAGGTTTGGAGACAATTAATCAAGTAGTCTTGGTCAAACATCTATTTTTGAATTACGAGTCACCAACAATCATTTCTATCATTCCCGTACAAAGCCTGTACTAGTATGTAATAAATTTTTCGATTTGAAAATTGCACATGCAATACTCGTACATTGAAACACCACATTTTGCTGCTTATCCAGCTTACCAGCGGAATGAATGACAAACAAAATAAAGTATTTTACATAAATATGATAAGTATATATAACTCTCGGTATACTAGATTAGTCACACAGGGCTAAAAATAAATAAAAAATTATCAAAAAGAAAAGTTAAGAAAGATTTTCTTCCCATTAATTATGTCATCATCACAATATGATATAAAGAACCAATCTAATCTCAATAGAAGTTTAAAATCATAAATTTGTTATGTGTCCAGTTTAATGTCATAATGAAATTTTGAACTCGATGGATTTATTAAATGACATAGAACAGAAAAGAATAGAATAGTCTATACCCAGGATGGCGAACGAAAATTGATAATTTTCATTAAAAATTCCTTCTTGAGTCGACGAACTGTTGTTCAATATAGTCTCAAACAGATCTTTTTTACGATTTCTATAAAAATAAAAAACTTTTCGATACTTTCTTGTACTTAGATTTGAAAATTATTCTTGGCTAGGAGGGAATGTCTCATCTCTTGGAATTCAATTCATTCATTCATGCCAAGTCAATTCTTTAGTGCCATTCACTGGTCTGGTCTAGGCTCTAAAGGAATGAGGATTGTTTGTATAAATGGGACTGTACCGTATTTAACACAATGAGTCAACCTTTTGAATAGTTTTTTGATGAGAAAATTAGTAGTTGTGTTGGCTGCCCCATCCCCATCCCCATCCCTATTTCCCAAGTTCCGGTATTATATTCAATTCCTCTGTCACATAGCATAAGCAGCCGCATATCTTATCTCAAAAACTATACTAAAATGTTTATTTGATGCAATGTTTGTTGTCTGTCGTTTTGTCTATCTTTCTCTATATGTACTAGTATACGAGTATGATGATGATAAGGCATGAATATGGCTGCAAAGAACTAGGCCAACAACATTGAAACATGGGACAACAAGTTAATACATACTCGTAAATAAAACGATGGTCGCCGACTCATAAATTCATTGCTACATAATAGAACTATTATTTTAATATTTATTTAAAGCGAGCGATAAGCCAAGCAAAACAATTCTATTATAATATACTTATGTAATTCCCTTTCTTCTATATGTTCTTGTTGTCATCATCATTGTTCTTTATTCTGTTAGTCATCATTAAAACTATGACTCCGTCATCGTCATCATCATCATCATCATCATTATCCGCATCATCGTTATGATTTGTAAAAGAAGAATCAGAATTTCAACAAAATAGAATCATCGTCACGCAGATCTTGATGACGACGAAGATCAACAAAAAACCAGACTATGACGGACAATTGTTGGTCAATTGGTTGTTTGGTTGTCTGAATCTCATTGTTAAATTTATAACAAAAAGATACTTTCTGAGTTGAGTTCAGTTAAGTTGAGCAAAAACACGGTGGCGCCTGATTAATTTTAGTAATGAGTTCAGTCAGTTGTGTGTCTGGATGTGGACACACAGAACTAAGCCCTATTACTAACTACAATTATTATTAGTATGTTTTCATTCTTTTACTTTTGTCATCGGTGTTTCAAAAGAATTTTCTTCTATTTGTTACTTTTATGTACATATTTGTCTGCACGAACGTTAAATATAATAATAACGATAAGAATGTGGAGAAGACATTGCAGAAGCAGTACTAAGAAAAGATTGAAATGCAATTAGATTTTATTGGTATTTCTTAGAAATTTTTGCAATACATATATGTACATGGGTTTAAATAAATGACCCGAGACCAGAATTCTATTTCTACTTACTTGTGTATATGTGTTGCCCTTGACAGCAGGTGCAAATTAGTGAGAATGAACTAAAATAGAAACGTCGTAAGGACTACTAAGTGGACCGAAGACAGACAGAATCAACAACATTGATAAATAAAAAATAGAGAGCAATAACATTGAAATGAAGATTTTTCAAATTCAATGCAAAATTAAAATGAAAAATCAAATGATAATGCAGTTCTCTGTGTTAAAATTGAAAGCAGTTTATTATTGTATGTGTATTTACAATAGTTCAAGCAGTTGACCAAAAAGTAGTGTGTGTTTTATGAATGGTAAAGCAGTGTGTGTTGAAGTTAGAGTATAGAAAGCTTAGTTAAACATATATTAAATAATAAAACAGTGTTCAACTTAGTTGAAGATAGAATAAACAATAAAACAGTGTTCATCTTTTCCAAGAAGTTAAAACAGTTTTTAAAGCTTTTACCTTTGACTTGCAACAAACTGCCGATAAAAAGCTTTCATTTATATAGTGGCTTTACAGTGGCTCGAATCACGAAGATTCGGTTTTGTGGTTTACAGTGGTATTTTAGTATCACGAACAGTTGTTGTTTGTTTTGATTATACATACAAATGGAACGTTGTAGCTAATTGTGATAATTAAAATGGAAATTGTGTGAAAAATACATGATTAAGAACAATTCGCAGTGTATGCAAATAATTCTTGCAGCTTCCTTTTTCATTCCTGCTACTTATGTTATTAATATTTGAAAAAAAAATTACAATTTGAAATTTTCTTCAAATTGTTTGTGCCATGATCAGCTGTTTTTTGTGGGGCGCGCAAAAAAAAAAAAACTAAAAAGAAGACACATGACAATCACAAAAAACCGCGAATTTTGAAAATGCTGCCAACCTACATGGAAGAATTGCCCAGCCCTGTTAAGACTGACCATTCAAAAAAACCGAATCTTTGCGAATCTATTTGAGATTAGAATCTCACAATCGAATCTCTCTACAACAACAACCCCTAATTTTTGTCATTTTCCCTGTTGTTGTTGTCAAATGAGACTCGAATCATTGTCGCATCTTCATAGATTCGAATCTTCGCTCATTGTAAAGCCACTAATACGCACATGCTCAAATGTAAAACACTTTGCTCTGTACACGATGAAACTGATGTATCAAATTTTATCATATTGTTAGTGTAATGTTATGTGTATTCGTATGCTTGTTTTTGTACAATATACAAGCTGTTTATTTACATATTTTTGTTGTAAACTTGGCTATTACAAATAGAAACGATCATCATATTCCATAATAACAAGCACTGAAATATGGTGGTTCTACTTCAGTTTTATTCTGCTTGTTTTGATTCTACTTCAGTTTTGTTCTATAGTTCTAATGCTTGAAAGTTCTATTGCTTGTTCTTACAGTATTCATTCTCACATTAAAACATTTTCTCACTGCAGTATTTGTTTTGTTGTGAGACAGTATTTGAAAGCACAAGCGATGGCTTACAAAACATTTTTATAGTGCTTGCCCAGATCTTTAATTTCAAATGATCCTTTGCTTGATGTTTGCATTTAACAGCTTTTTATTAAGAATTCATTTGAATAAATAGATGACAGCAAAGTATGTATAGTCAAAATCGTACTTTAGTAACTCGAATCAAATCATACCGTTCTATTCAAATTTTCTCCATAAGTTTAACATTTCTTGTACATCATAGTGATTCGAGTTATGAAAGTTCAACTATAATAATAAAAACAAAAAGTAATATTGAGACTTACGATTTCTCGCATCAGTTTAAACTATACAACTAATAATACTAACCATGGCAATATGATTTCGTTAGCGTCTTTTCCTTATTTCGTGGGATTCTCCATATTTTAACCATTTGCATTCCAAGCAAATTTCCATACATTTTGCGAGCAACCAGCATACTATACAACCAAACTTGAGTTGTATACTTAGAATGAATATTTATGCAGAGAAACAAAAAAAAAAACAAAATTTATTTGTCGACTTGTGTAATGGAGTCAATAAATGCTAAATTAACGACATCACCAGCATACAGCCTCCAGAAACAGTTTATTTTGATATAAATAATAATCAATTTAGATAGAACAAATTGAATTTATTAGGGTCACTTCCTCTCTGTTCCTATCAATTCTTGTAGGACATTGGATATCAGTGATGATGGATACATTCCACGTCATCTGCTAATGGAATAATTCTTTCCAATCAGATTTCCTGGATTTCCTGAACCACCATTAATGCTATATTTACAATATTTCATTTCTCTTGGGATTTATTGATTGTAAAATAAAAAAAGGTGCATACAAATTGCAAATTAGGTCAAATATGGGCCGTTTTGTTCGATAACTTCTTGCCATTTTGACGGTGATTTCATTATATCTCACAAAACTTTTCTTGAGACAAAAAACTATCAGCTAAATTATTCACCATAGATAGGATAAGAACCTCCCAACCAAGCTCCAGGAGTTTCTATCGATAACCTTGTCCTCATAAGACACAAATCCTCTCCTATTGGTAAAATCTGGATGGCGATTACTTCGTTCAAACGGTCCAATTATTTACAGTACAGGTCCGAATTTAGAGTTTGGCCGTAGGGGTGCAACTCATACTAAATGATTATTAGTCAAGTCCACAGTAAACCCTTGACTGGCTGGTTTAGCCACCGTTTACGCCCGTTTTCGCTTGACGTAAGTGCCCAAATTTTCATCATCATTCATCATCCGCTTCAGAAATGGTTCTATTTTGTTGCGATTCAGCAGCGATTCATTCCATGAGGCGTTTTTGTTTTGCCTTAACTCATGTGACACTCATATATCGAGCTTTTTCTTGTATCCAGCACTTATTCAAATGATTTCAAACGTTGTTTTGGGCAATGTTAAGCTCATGGGCAATCGAAACAGTGCTAACATGACGGTGGGACTTGACGATTTTCAAATATTTTATCGTCATTATCGACGAGCGTCATTCCTGAGCGTGGTACATTTTTGACATCAAATTTAGCGGAACGGAATAGACGAAACCAAAATGCACGTGATTGACTGTTACAGACCATAAACACTATTCACATTTTCAATCGTCTGGCTTGCGTTACGCCTTTATCTTAGAAAATATGGCCTATATTTTCCTTGCTGGTGTCCATCATTGACGCACGCTCAAACAATACTGAATCAAGCAATCACCAAACTGTTTGAGTAATTTTTTGAGTACAAAATCATTTCTTTCTAACGCCACATAGTGCAACCCGATCGCACTTATACAACGCGAGATAAAGATTACTTAAACCATCTATGTATTGGAAAAATAATGGATTTCTTTTTACTACAATTTTAAACAAATATTTATATAAATTTTTCACTAAGAAAAAATACTGTTTTTATATTCTTTACGCAGTGAATAGTATTATAAATTTGTCATGAAGTTTGTAATACACAGAAGGAGACTCCGGAGACCCCATAAAGTATATACTATTCTTGATCAACGCGACAAGGCGATTTGATTTAGCCATGTCCGTCTGTCTGTATGTATGGAAACTAGTCTCTTAGCTTTTAAGCTATAAAGCTGAAATTTTGCTATGTAACTGTAAATTAACTAAATTAAATTTCCCTCCCCTCGGAATACTAGGAAGGGTACCTCCCAAACAAAACATGAACTTAGAACAATAATCAGATGATATAAAAGGTGCGTGAAGAGTATTACAACTTCGGCATGGCCAAAGTTAATCTTCTTTTTACTGGTTTTTCTCTAATTTGATTTGCGTCTAAAGGAATTTAAATTAAATAAATTTTATGTCTAATGAGCAACTTTAGTTCACACGCGTTAATTCATTCAGTAAACTTAGTACAATGAAGTGAATGAATATTATGAAATGAAAGTGTAGTTTGTTGTCATTGTTGTTGTTACTATATATATGTATATACAATATATAAATATATACATGCATACTATACATATATACTATATATGTATAATATTTTGTTTGAGATGAAATTTGTTGTTTTCTTGGTTTTATGATTATTTATTTTGCTTTGCTTTGTTTGTTTGTTAGTTTTGCATTATTTTGTGTTGGTTAGTTAAAAATGATAAATAAACAACAAATCAACCCCAAAATTTGTTAATTAAAATTGTAAAGAGAGTATTAGCAACAACAACAACAACTTAAAAAAAAAAAAAAATAATAAAGGCCAAAGTAAAATGTGTGAAAATAATTTTGTTTTCTAAATGAAAAATGAGTTTATTATTATTTATTTTCATTGTTGCTTTTGCTATTGCAATTTTTTTTTAATTTTGTAGCTTTTATTTAAAACTTTAATTAAAATTTTTTAATGTTTGTGCATGTTTTTTATTTTATTTTCAAGTGTCATCATGTCATAATTTGTTTTCATTTTTGTTACTTTACATTATTATTTTAAATAATTTTTTTTTTGTTTTTCATATTAATATTTATATTATTATTATATTTTGTATTATTATTAAGTTTTTTTTATTATTATTATATTTTGTATTATTATTAAGTTTTTTTTTTTTTTTTTTTTTTTTTTTGTAAGAAAGAACAAAAAGAAAGAAATTAAAATCAAAATATAATTGGGTGAAATGGTGAATGAACTTTATAACCTTCGACTTCTTTGTCTATTTTGTTACCTATATTGTTTTGATTTTAGATTTTTAGTTTTCATTTTTGTATTTTTCTTTTTTTTATTAAAATGATGAGTTTAGCCAAGCGTCCAAAATCACCAAACATACAATTCAAGATACCAAACTGAACCAAACAAAACTAAACCAAAACAAACTAAACCATCCAACCGATTAACCAACAACAATAAAAATAGAGAATTAAAGCATACAAAAAACATAAACAATAAAATTTAAAAGAATAAAAATTGTATATTAAACTAAATTTATTTAAAGGAAAACAAAATATTTCTATTTATTATATTTTTTTTCTCATTTTAGGGTTCCGTACCCATAGGGAGCTAACGGGACCCTATTACTAAGCTTACGCCGTCCGTCCGTCTCCTGCTCTATCTCATGAACCGTAATAGGTAGAGAGTTGAAATTTTCACAGTGTGTAATTCACTTGTGTGTAGAACGACATATACTAAAAACACACATTTTTAGAAGCATTGTTCTTTAATTTAATGTTTTGTTTAAAATTTTTTTTTTTTTTTTAGTATACTTTTAAGCTGT
Organism: Amiota mariae; assembly: GCA_035041805.1. Lineage (NCBI taxonomy): Eukaryota > Metazoa > Arthropoda > Insecta > Diptera > Drosophilidae > Amiota > Amiota mariae. The sequence goes on along the minus strand of JAWNKV010000943.1, from coordinate 543,820 downwards.
TAATTGTAGTTTACTTTTAGGCAGTTAAATATGCACATAATTTAATATTTTAAGCAAAAAATCTTGTACGATGGTACGGAACCCTCCGTGTGCGAGTCCGACTCACACTTGGCTGTTTTTATTTTTTTTTTTATTTTTTTTTATATTATTTTTATTTTATTTAAACATATGTTTTTTATTTAGATTTTATTTCTTTTACATTAAGATTTGTTTTGTAAGAACCATTTTTTAGAAACTCCATAAATTACATATTTTCGTATATGTATTCGATTATCTAGTTCTATAAACAAATAAAGATACAAAAGTTATTAATATGATGAATGTACAGAACAGAAATTGTTTAAAAAATGTAGTTTTAGAGATCTTTTAAAATAAAAATAACCAATATTCTGGTTGAACTTCTGAAATGAATGCAGAAATCACCATCAAGATCTAACAAATAGTCGACTGCTTTTATGACGGATGGAAAAACCATTTCGAAAGAAACCTTTATCAACAGTAGAACTTCGCTAATCCGGGTCAATTAATTAATTGTCTTAATTCGGATTACTCAAGAATCCAAACGCATATTAAAATATTAACGAAAAATATGTATGTATATAGAAAGGTTTATCAATTTGTTATTTTCTTCTACACATATAAAATTTTATGTATGTATGTTTGTCTTTTTCCTATGGACTCCGAAACCGTTGGACCGATATTGATGAAATTTTCAGGAAAAATCTATCAAAGTATGGGGAGTGTTTCCATGAGTAATAATCATTTCCGTGCAAGGCCCGAGTGTGCTAGTAAGAAATTATAGGCATATGTATTTCGAAGAAAAACTTAAACAAGTCTTTTAAAATAATCGTTTGAAATACACTCTCGTTCACTTGAATAGCACCCTTTAGATACTTATTTTTAAAATCTCACATTTTCCGACACAGAGATGCTAGTGCTAGTGTGTGCATAAAGTTATAGATTATAAACTCAAAATTTATTTAAAAATTCATTTACATTTTTTTGGAATAATGCACGCTTGCTCAGCCTCCATAGCGAGCTGTTGTAGCATTCTAAGAATGGTCAAACTTGACCAATTCAATTTTATTTTCCTCCGCCCACTGTATGCTGGCTCATCTCCAATGAGCCATTCACTAATTTCAAAATGTGATGATTAATGATTATTATTATTCATTTTCAACAGCAAAATTTTTATATCTATTAATTCTTGGGCATCTTCATGCTCTGATATCCATTTATTTTTGAGAACTGACAACGAAATGGTGTCATCTGGATCCTCTTCTTGTGTTCGGTATTAACAGAATCGTTATCTACCAATTTGCAGAGTATATTTTTCCAACATTTTGCTGTTTCATCAGGCGACAACTTGTTCCAAGAATACTACAAAAAGGATCCGGATTAGGTCATATACGGGCTACTCAAGTTTTACTGCACTGACAAACTAATAAAATGTGCTGCAAAAGTTTCGGTACTAATTGCTATTCTATAAAAGGGCATCAGTTTGATTAATGTTGTGGTAACCATAACAGCTAAATATTCCTAGTCTATCTATTAGTTATGAATTTATAGTGTATTGGTGAAATTCTCGGTTCTTCAAAATATACACTACAAATATCGATTGGTGACTGACTATACACTGATTTAATTGAAGCCAATTTATTGAATGTTTATGACATGGAATTATGTAATTACGTATACCTTAACTTAGGTACAGTTAAGTGAAGATCCATCGGTCGGCTCCGAATGAAACCATAAGTTCAGTTTACGTATGACATGGGGTTTTTATTAGATACCTGCATTAATCCATTCGTACTATTTTATACACTTCACTACTATTCTATATTTTTGGATCACACAATGAGAATCGAATATACAATACAGAAAAATTCTAGTTCCTATTATACACACACAAAACGAATACTATGGGTATTGTTCCTAACGTTAACCGAATACTATGGGTTGCGGCACTCTCTGTGAACGAATACTATGGGTATTGTTTGTTTCAACGCCTATAAGACTCTCTATATGCTATATACTCGTACATGTTAAAATAAATATAAATAAAATGTTAAAATACAATTAATTCCTTGAGTTTATGAGATTGAAATGTAAAATGTATAATTTGTAGTTATTTTATTAAGTAGCAATAATCCAATTGGCTATTGACTACTTCTATACATTTTTTCCATACATTATTAGTATTATTATTTATTCCTTGTCTCAATTATTATTTCCATTTTGGTTCAGACACCTGCTAATTATTCTTTATAACCGGCCACCTTATGTTTTTATTGTTGTACGTGTAAATCATAGCTTTACATTTTTTATGCTTTATTTTATATTATTCTCCCACTTTTTATTTTGTTTTGTTCTTAAAAATTTGGTTTTCAGTAGAATTCAATTCAATTAAGTCGTTTATTCTTTTATTGTATTTCTATTATTTTATTTTGTATTAATATTTTGAGTTTTGCTTTTGCTGTGATAATTCTTCATAATGAGCTATGAGTACCTTTTTCATCTGATTCTCTCTTTACTCTCTACTATTTTCATTGCTTATTATCCGCATTTAAGCTTTTGCTGAATTGGATGTTTTTGATTTTTATTATAAATTTCGTTTTTCTCATTTTTTCTTTTATTCTTCCACTTTTATGACTTATCTTTTTCACAATTATCATTATTTGTATACCTTTGAAACTATTGTAGTAAACACATGGGGTATTATTACTTTTTCATGGTGGTTGTAATGCATAGAATATGTCTGTACATTTGTATATTTACATACGAAAAATAAGTATGTACATATCATTGCCAAGATGAGCAGAATCTCTAAATTCGTATTAGTTGCTTACCTCTTAGTTGTTGAACTATCAAGATAATATGCTTCAACCAGAGTTTCAAGTTACTGAAAAATGTATTCTTTGAAATTCGATGTAAAGTGCTTGAACTAATGTATTCTATAAAGTAACCCCTATGCTTTAGGTTCGGTTAGATTATACAGGACGCAAAGATGATTTTTCCCAGAAGCCTTGCAGACCATTGTGATGCTTGATTTTAGGGAGGGGGTTGGAGGTTTTTCGGTGAGTTGACGGTTCGGTGTAAGGTAGCCTCTGAAACCAACCCGCAGAAAAAAAGAACGGAGTCAAACTGCCTAGACTTTGAAATCAAAGGCCCAAGACGGGTCGTCCAAGAAGCATATGGAAGTTGCATAGGATGTGTTGAATACTTTCGGATTCTTCCTAATCGCCACAACTGTTATATAATTCTTGATGGATAGTATTCATACTTTGAGCCAATGGCGCAGATTGATACAGTCATATAAATGATATACTATGTATATACATAAATTGATTCAATAGTTTACTACATCTATAGCTTCAGTCGTTCAGTTAAGTTGAATGTCAACTGCATGTCACGCGCGTTTGTTAGATCTAGACAGGTCCCGGCAAATGGATTTTGTTCACCTTGGTCATTCTGAAGCTGAAGCATGAATTGTTTCAGTCATTTTGAGTCGATCGGTCTTACTGAGATTGAAGTCACAAAGAAGCACAATTGGAGCTTTCGGTCTGACCAACAGGAATAAAGAAAAAAAATCTATCAATAAAAGTATACTTTTTTTTTTACATATTGAGATGTTAATACAAAAATACATCCAAATTTCCAACTTTTCCGGTGGATTATCCAGAAATTTTCTTTCATATTCTTCTTATGTGGCCTTTAAAGAACACACAAAAAAATCAGCCAAATCGGTCAAGTCATTCTCAAGATAAAAGTATTTTCATATAATAATTATGAAATTATAATTTTTCCACAATTTAAGAAGCGCCTCCCAATTGCTGACGTAAGCGCGCAATGGCAAAAATGCTCTTATGGACATTTCTGAACATATATGTATGTATATTACTTGACGCTACGACTTTTGAGTCACGAGACATATTAAATGTATTGGCTACACCAAAGGCGTTTGGGAGTTCCCCTGCGTCACACCTTGACATGACTATCTATCGAACCCATTTTATAAACGATTTCACGTTAAAATTAAATAAGGTTATTAGAATTATCTACTATAGATTACTATAGCTTCTTATAGGTACTAACCAACCCCCATATAACCAATTTGTATATTCTATAATTTTCTAGAAGACATTTAATATTCGTAAAGATCCATATTGTATTTTCCTAAACAAAATCTCTAAGCTTAAGCTTTCCATAAAAATCGATGAATGCTTTTTTTATTTAATTCTCATATTTTTTTTTGTCACTTCCTTATTTTGTTCTAGTAGCATATCTCTCTTCATATTTCACTTAATTTTTCTTCTGTGCGTTTTTTTTTTTTTTTTTTTTTTTTTTTAGTTCTATGTTCTAACTACTATTTTTGATTATATTTTATGGCAAACGGAAATTGCTTGATAATTTTGGTTTGTTTATATTGTTGTTGTTATTGTTTTATAATTGAGAGAAACTTTTTTAGAAATTCCATTTAAGTTTCAAAATTTGTGGAATTTAAGTATTGAAGTACATATTTCTAACCATATAAACATATATCGATTTATGTATTAATCGTACCCTTTACTCACTTCCTCTATTCGCTCTATTATTATGATGATTTTATATATTTTAAGTATTTGTCTCTCTCTCTCTCTCCTCATAATCTTTATAATATCTCTTTAATTCGTATCTTTATCATAGATACTGTAGTTTTGTTGCACCACACTTGGCTTTCCACGTTTAATTACCATCATCCTACGAGGTATGATTATATAATAATGAGATAAACTAATGCTATAAAACATTTCTGTTATAATCTTCTTCAATAAAAATCCATTCTTTTTCACCATATACGTATGTGTAGTTGCTTCATGAGAATTTTTCTTGTTCCGAATCAGTACAGAAAGTATGTGAGTGTCTTCTTTGAGCTCCTTTATGATTCAAGCTGCTGTTTATCAGGTACTGACTGCTTGACAGACAATGCAATGTGCGATGTGTATTCTAATGTGATGAGACTATTGTTTTTCAAAAACCCGTTTATAGATTCATTGCCATAATATACAATACATACATATATACAGATGTACATATTTCCAAGTTCTATTAGTTAGGGAAATTTCCAATTTTAATAATTCATAATTCCTTGGTCAAAGGGTTCATGATGCTATACTACTTAGTTGTCGTTATAAACACACCTCGTATAACTACATTAGTTGACTATAGCTTACCATGTTTCATCATATACAATAAAATGGATGTATGCAACAACCAGTTGTGATGCCCAAAAATGTTAGCATTGAGTTAGGTCAATATTATGGTAAAAGCAACGATTACATCTGATCATCAATGGGGGAAGAGTATATGTAGTACATATTTATTTTTCTTTGTTTTGTTGCTGTTGTTGTTTGTCCTTGATGAGTTCTTTGAACTTTTTGAAGATACTCAAACATGCAAGAAAAACAAAATATAAAATGGTGGCAACTTCCTCATTCTTTTTCTTCCTTTTTCCCTTTTGTCTGATGCTTTATATGGGCCACCCCAACTTCATTTGACTCTCTCTCTCTCTATATATATATATATATATATATTTCTCTCTTTGTTGTTTTAACACTGGCGAACTAGGTAAAGCGGAGGCTCAGGGCGACAAAATCAAATGAGATCCCCAAACTTGAACTTTATGTGAGTACAAATACATTTTTTTGTTTTGTTTTCTTCATACTTGTCTGATTTAAGGCATAATCGCCTAAAGATTTTCTTTTTATACTCTTCACGCAGTGAATAGTATTACAAGTTTGTCATAAATTTTGTAACACACAGAAGGAGACATCGGTGACTCCATAAAGTATATATGTACATATACACGAATGCTTGATCAGCTCGACGAGGCAAGCCATGTCCGTCTGTCTGTCTATATGTATGCAAACTAGTCGCTAAGTTTTTGAGCTAAGAGAGCTGAAATTTTGAACGAAGCTTTCTTCTCACCTTACGCAGCACATTTGTCGGAATTAGCCGAATCGGACTATTCTAACTTCATGTTTTTATTAGCTTTCTTTGTACTTGAAATTTGGTCACTATAAGTTTCTCACCCGTATCCATAAACCATGTAAATTTCAAGACCCTTCGATTACTAGGAGGGGTACCCTCCTGAACAAACCCAGAATCAAATTCATCTTCTTAATAAGAAATTTTTGTTTGGTTTTTGTACTATGGAACTGAAATTTGAACACTGTAGGTATCTGATACATATCCACCAACTATGTAAATTTCAAGGCCATGAATTACTAGGAGGGGTACCTTCCATATGAAACATGAATTTAGAACAATAATCAGAAGATATAAAAGTTGCGTGAAGAGTATTACAACTTCGGTATAGACAAAGTTAATCTTCTTTTTACTGGTTGTGCTTAAAAAATTAATGTTGGAAGTCTCTATGTACAATATGTTTTAATTACTGATTTGAGGCTTAATCGCCTAAAGATTTGTTTTTTTAGTGTTTGATTAAAATTTTAAGGTGTTTTTTTTTTTTTTAAGATTTGGAGGGCCTTGGGCACTCGAAGTGCGCCAGTGTGTTTAAATTCCTTTTATACTTCAATGCATTCTCCCTCTCTCTCTCTTGGTTGCTATTGCTCTATTTTCGCTTTTTGTGCTTTGCTATGCTTTCCTCAAATGGAATTGGAATTTGGTTGATTTTACTAATAATAGAAGAAGGAAAAGAAACACCTGTTGCTACGTGCCACCCTTTGCCGCTTGCCTGCCTTCCTTGTGATGGTTTCTCTTTGTTGTGTTCTACTTTGCTTTCCTTTCCTTTGCTTGGATTTGCTTTTTGATCTGCTTTTCATATAGACTCGTTACGCTTGAAGGAATGGTGACTTTTGCAACAACAACAGCAACTGGACTCTTTTTTGTTTTGTTTTGGACATATACATTTTTACTGCTGCAAAACTTCTTGGTCAGTCAACGTATTATTATTATTATTGTTGTTGTTATTGCAATTGCACCCATGCATTGTTGCTTTTAACATTTTGATTCGCTTTTGTTCATTGTATTTTAAATTTGTGCTTCCTCACTTTGTTGGTTTCTTTGTCTCTTCCTGTACGTTGTTATTCATTCATGAGTCAAAAATGACAGCACTACTTACATACATTCATAAGTATTCAGCCTATAGTGAAAAAAGATATACAAAAAAGAAAATGTAAAAAAGATCAAAAGTGTAAGTTTCCAACAGTTCTTTTTTTAAACACTTAAAAAAATCATTATACATATTTACACGGCTTAATGCATATAATTGGAGGACTAAAATTTAGGATTTACTGATCAGCACAGTTTTAGAAACACTGTTCAATGTCATTGCAATGTATTGTATTCTACATAAGTATTTAAGTTTTACGTATAATCACTCTTTCAATGAGTGGAATTTGTACTACACTTTATTTGCGTTAATACAGTCGCAGGCGTCCAGAGAGTTGACAGTTCATTCACAAGCCTTTTGTACTATTGTAGTAGGTAGTATTATAAATTATACAGTTTGATGAGATGAGGTATTTTAGTCAGTTCAGTTTCTCTTTGCTTTCAATTGTTGTGCACTTGTTGTCATTTTTTTGTTTTTGTTGTTGGTGTTGCTGCTTTTGTGCCTACTTTACTCGCACAGTTACTCACTTGGTTTTGTGTTTGTTACTCATAAACTCTCATGATGATGAGAGACTATCTCTCACTTACATATGTATGTACATTTTTGATCATTATATGCAAGGCTGAGCGTAAATAATCAAAGAGACCAAGACTACCGACCGAGAGCAAAATACGAGCAAAAATCAACTCAACTCAACGTTTCCATTTTTGTTATTTGCTTGCATTGCTTGTTGTTGTTGTTGCTCTTTGGCTTAGTTTCATTTCATATAGATGTTTGTTGTTGTTGTTGTTGTTTTTGTTGTAGTTGTTGTTGTTATCTTTCCCACTCTCACATTTTGTTTGTCTATTTATCTGTCTGTTTGCATGCTTTTGACTCGATGGCTGGCTGACGTAGTGTTGGTGTTGTTGTTATTGTTATTGTTATTATTGTTGAAGCTTGGCTAGCCTGGCTAGCAATTGATGTTGTTAGCCAACTTTTAGTTAGTCAGTTTCAATTCGAATCGCGCTCGCGCTCGAAACGCACGAAGCACAAACAAACGTCGCTTTCTTGCACGTTCGCTTGCACGATCGTTCGTCGTTTGTTCGTTTGCTCGGTCGATTGGTCGAATTCTTCGTTTGTTTTTGTTTTGTTAGTGAGTTAACTCTAGACTTGCCTGGAGTAGTGTAAAATCATATTCGGCGTTTCTACTTGTCTATTGGTTTTGGCCAAAAGTGAGCGTGCCACAAAAGCCACAATAAGAAGTGGCAACAGTTGTTTGTTTTTGTTTTTTGTTTTTATTTTTGTATTTTAAATTAAATTCGAGTTTTTATTCATTATTTTATATACCAAACACATACAGATATTTTTTTTCTGTTTTTCAATTACTTTATGCCGTGCAAAATGCAACAACAGTAAAGATTTAATTGAAAATGCCAAGAAATTGTTACTTATTGTGATGAAAATAAAAAATAAATAAACAAATAAAGAAAAATGTTGCCAAAATTTATTTACAAAGTTTGTATTCGTTGCTCGTTGTTTGTGCCAAATTAAAAAGTGCATTAAATCAAAACAAAGAAATTTTGTATAGGTACATAAGTACATAACAATACATATAAAGTTACAGAATTTATTGTAACTCACGCCCACAACACACAACAGTTATTATTATCAAATAGATACCAAAAGGATGAATAAATTGAGCAATATTATTCAAAAAAATTGAAAGGAAATTGAATACATACATTGAAATGTTTTTTTTTTTTTTTTTTTTTTTACCCACAGATATTAATTTTATCTAAAAATTAACAAAACAAAAGAAAAGCCCACGAATTCGTCGCTTGTTGACTTACCACATTCACATTAAAACTGATAATGTTAAGAGAATAGTCAAAAATACTCCCCACAAACCCACTTAATATTCTTCAGAGTTTGCAAGTATTTATGATTACTAAAGTATTTTTAGTTAATTTTTTTTATTCATTAACCAGGTTAAGTATTCTGGTTGTACCTTAGATCCATATTTTCCTCTTATATTCTAGTCGTTTCCATTCCTTAATTCAGGTAAAAACCATTGAATATATCTGCCAGGATTTGCTGTATTTACATTCAAAGACATTTGACATGTGTGCTTATATTAGTTAGAAGATGATGAGGGGCAAGTTGAGAGATGAGTTTTAGTAGATTAAACATTAGGGCGCGAACTAAGTAAATACACCTCGTCACTGTAGCCATCAGTGGGCCAATTGTGACAATCCTCGTAGTTACAGTTCCTCCGATATTCTGATATTCAGCAAGAATTCCAGAACCTTCTTCGGAGATAAACTGCAATTTCATTTGGTTACAAGTACTTGAAACCCAGATAGCGGATTTTGGTCCAGATTACACCCTCTCTGTCTGTGAATCATGTGCTATACAAAGTAATGATCCGCCAGATTGGTTGTGAAAAAGCTTTCCTGGGGTCATAAATTGGTAAAAAAAAGTCAAGACAGAGCCGTAATGATTTGATGTTTGTCAAGTCGGGAAAGGTTTCTTTCATTCATTTCATTCGCGAATAATCAGTAAAAATAGCTTGAAAGTTTTCTTATGATTTGATGTGTTTCGTATTTATTCAAGACTATAGCGTATATACATTTTTGTTCTGTTGTTGTTGCTGTTATTGTTACTGTTGTTTTTATCAGATCCCATGAAATTATCTACAAAAAAAAAAAAAAAAATATCAGAAACGATGGACGGATGAACGCCCACCTTAACAATTTACCACCTCTCAGCCGTTCTCTTTTCGCTTCTTTATCATTATGTATTATCACCATTATACATACAATAATTCTAAGCACTTGCTGTTGCTGTTATTTTTATTATTGACGGAAGTTTCTTGAAGGTGAAGAGAAAGGCGAGAAGGTAGAAGTTGTAGACCATATAATGCGTAGAAAATTTCTTGCAACAAGTTGCTGTTATTGCCATTATTATTATTATTATTTCATACCATGACATATTACCTCCCTTCCATTTTACCTCTAATCATCCGCTGTTTCTCCTTTGAATCACTTTGGTTTGGTTTGTTTTTGCAATTTTAACCTATCATGTTCACATTCCCATGACGAGAAAAAAAATTGCAATCGAGAGAGACAAAGACCTTAAAACAACGATAACAACGACGACGGTTGACTTCCACCATGTCTCAAGGCAGAGAAGTAAAATGATATTATTTGAATAACAGACAAAAAGAAGAAGAATGGATGGAAAGAGAAAAAAGAGAAAGGAAACTACTTACTACAACAACAAGAAGAACATACGTATGGGCAATACAATAGAATAGTAGTTTAGCAAAAACTATAAGGTAGTAGAATGAATGAAAATACTCATTGGAATAAGTCAAGATAGGAAGATATAATTCAGAAAATAGCAAAAGAAAGAATGAAGTTCCCATCATCATGATCATCACAATCATCATCATTATCTATTGACTTAGTTTGCTAGGAATGGCGACTATAGATAGTCTTAAGTGGAAAATTAATGGTTTTCTTTAGTTCACTTAATTCAACCCTTGGGCTCTTTTTGTGTTTCCTGTCTCAATGTTTGTCTGTCTGTCAATCTCTTTGCCTTTTGCCTGTCTGTTGTCTGTCTGAGTGTTTGTTTGTATATATCTCAGACTCTAAAAAGATAGAAAAGTGATGGATACAATATTTTTGAGTTAAGGAAATTATTTGCAAGATAATGAATAGGAATAGGGAAAGAAATACATATATGTATTGTATATACATACATATATGTATATGTATTAGGTTTAATGAAGTATGTTCACGTATGCTATGCACGATGATGTAATTGACAATCTAGTTGCGGTTAAGTGATTATCATCGTGTTCACATACTTCAAAAAAAAAAAAAAAAAAAAAAAATTACAGGAAGAAGTGTTGTCCTTTATTTTTCTTTGTGGTTATACAACTAATTAAATTTAATGTGTAATTTTTTCTCAAGAGACTCTCTATCTTCTACTTATAATAATAATAATAAAAAACTAGTAAACTAACTTTGGCTATGCAGAAGTTGTAATACTCTTCACGCCCCTCCTATTATTCCGATGGTCAGGGTTGTTGGATCTAGCTCAGAAACTTATAGTGTCCAAACATTAAGTCTAATAAGAACTTTAATTTGGATCCAGGTTTGTATGGTGGGTACGACAAAAGCTTCGTACAAAATTTCAGCTCTCTAGCTCAAAAACTAAGGGACTAGTTTGCATACATACAGACGGACAGACGGATGTGGCTAGGTCAACTTATTTCCTCGCGCTGATCAAGAATACATATACTTTATGTAGTCTCCTATGTCTCCTTATGTATATTACAAACTTCATGACAAACATATAATACTATTCACTACGTGAAGAGTATAAAAAACAACTTTAGTTCCTAATTGCTTATATTGTTTGCGGAATGTTTTCTCCCTCTTGAATAATATTGTATTTCCAATTATAAGAATTTTATACTTAAGTCAATTTCTGGCTTAATAATGTTAAAAAAGTGAACAGAGTGTGAGCAACGAATCGAAAAGCCCCAATTTCAGAACGAAAATCGTCGTCATTATCTTCTTAGGCACTTGTACTCAGATTTACTAGTACTGAACTATAATGCTCAATAATTACGATATCTTTAAAGAAAACCGTATGTTCAAATCTCATTATTGACTTTGTCCTCAATGTAATATTCAAGAATAGCATTGGACTTTATATTGGGATTCAATTTTATCCATTGTTCGTAATCATTTTCCATTAAATTTCAATCTTTAACATCTTTGTTAGACAAGAAAATTAAAGGTTAAATGTCACCTTCATTATCACATGACTATGATATTGACCAAATTCAAATATTTTTTTTAACTCTTGATATCATTGTCTTTTATTTCATAATCTCGGATCTCGGATGACCTCGAAAGATGCAACTTATGAAAAAATAACGATTATTCAGTGTGAGATGCATATATATTTTAGAGACATATTTTAAAATCAATCAAGTCGCCAATCACCTCTTTTAAAATTGTATTTACGCAATAGTTCATCGAGCCAACCAATCACTATCCACTAATCTTTTGGGAAGGATAGGCAGGACATTGTCTGCCCGAGTTTTTTGTTTCGAAATAAATATTGTACCTACATAGATCTAAAAGAATCATTTTTTTTTTTAAGATTTTCTCATTGATCTGATCTGATTCTCGTAGTTTATTTGCACATTCTTTTAAATACTTAGTTTGCTTCTGTTTCTTGTTGTTGGTGTTGTTTACTTGAACAACTGGATTGTTTCTCTATGTTGATAGTATTGACATCATGACATGATGTTGGCCTTCATAAAATATTTTGTTTTTCATAGTTTGCATGACTAGTTGACTATAGCAGTTGAAAGGAAAGGAATTGTGGTGCGGATATTGGGGCGTCTACAACAATTTAAAGCATTTCAGAAAACAGACCACCTAATTTTAGGGTATTAAAACCAGACACAACATACGTACCCTTAACAATTTGCCCTAAAACAATAATTTAGTTGCATCTTTGCATTTTCTTCTTACTAATGTTCAGTCATATTTGTCATCAATGATCTCATGTATGTTGCATTTCTTTCGGGTCTAAAAGAGATGGTTGTTGGCTAATGCTCTTTACAAAGCTTTTACTTTGCAGTTTGTTTGTGCCAGAGAGTGCAAAGAATTATAGAATAAAATATGTTTGAAATATGGATAGCAGTAAGTATATCAAGGCCCACCGCCAATTTTTGTTTTTGTTATTGTTGCATGATATTGATTTGCTTTTATGATGAACCTCTCTGAGCTTAACTTCAATACTACATATTTATCTTTCGACTCGAACGATCGATCGATTAATTTGTTATTTTCGAGAGCCTTATTTTATGTTCTCTTGTCACTTATCTGATATTGTTTTTATTTACTTTTCACTTTGTGTCTTTGTTTATGTAAAAAATAAACAAATTTAAAAATTATCCAAAAACTTAAAGCAAGACAGAGAACACAAAGTGAAAAGTAAACAAAAAATAACAAAAGAAAAAAGCTTTCAAAAAGAGTTCGAAACCAGTAAAAAGAAAATTAACTTTGGCTATGCCGAAGTTGTAATTATATTCACGCCCCTCCTAGTAGTTTGAGGGTCTTGAGATTTACATGGTTGGGGGTCATTCTCATATTACGTAACACGAATTTCATAATTGTTTACACCCAACATAGGAAAGTCATTTAATAACTAAGGTGAAGTGTTATAGTGATGATGATATTGATGGTTGGGTGGGTGGTTTATATTGGTGACAAATTGAATGTAGGAAAAGGCGATCAAAGAGCTCAAAATGAAGAGAGCTTTTTATTTTTTGGAAATCAGGTCTTAATCTTATAGTACAAAGTCCGCGAACAACATTTTTGTTTTAAGTGAACTGCCTACGGTTCAATAATCTCAAAGATCATCACATCTCATTTGCCCAATAAAATAAAAATCCAATTTAAAAAATTTGTTTCATCAGGTTTTTTTAGCATTGAGTTTCGGAATTTTAATGAAAAACCTTTCAGAATTCTAGACTAGTACTTTTAAATTCTCTTCAATAGGACATGAAAGGATACACACTTTCCTTTTTGAGTTCTTTATTATATTATAAATTATGATATATGAAAAAGTGATATACTAATTACATAATATAAAAGTGGATCTTTGTATGTGTGTCTGTTCCCTATAGACTTCGAAACCCCTGGACCCTGATCCCTGAAATTTTCAGGGAAACTCTAGCATAGTTTGGAATGTGTTTGAGTATAATTTTGTGCGGACTGGACAAAAAAATCAAAGCTGTGAACCGAGTTAATCACATCAGCAAATGTTAACAATATGACTAAAGTGAACTACATGACTAAGTTTTAGGACATTTTTCACTCTCGACTGTCATCTTCTTTTTTTTTATGTGCGCCATTAATAAGCAGCTGATCAATGCACAAGACAATTTTAAGTAAAATCCAAACAGCTTTAAAAATACATGTGTTTCTTTTTGGAGTGAGGGCGAGCCAACGCGCTCCGGGACAGCTAAGTAGTAGTAAATATACATACATATGTATAATGTAAGAAATTTTAACACAGACCCACAATACTGATGGACCTCCAGTTACGCTGATGTGAACCATTATATGGTTAAATGAATGAGTAAACATGAGCAACAAAACAAAATTAAGAATATAACAATAGTAATAAACACGTAATATAAATAGAAAAGATCGAGTAAAAGAAGAAGAGAAAATAAAAAAAAAAGTAGAAGCTTTAACTTAACAGTTAGAAGCAGCGACGCCACTACAGATGATTTTTGTTTGGTTGGTCGAATACTTGATTGGTTGGGTGGTTCGTTGGTTCATTCTTTGACTGACTAGTTGGTTGGTTGAACGGGTGCAGAGGGCTTTAACGGTCAGAACAAGTAGCTTAGCAGTCAGACAATCCCATAAACAGACAGACTGACTGATAGTTATTTACTACATTTGTTATTATTTTTGTAGTTCATTTTACTATTATTATTTAACGTGTTCTTACTGTTATATGTGTTTTTTTTTTTTTTTTTTTTTTCATGTTAAAAATGAAGTAATTCTTAGTTCCATGTACTACTTTTTATTGTTTGTGTGTATTGGCATTAAATAAAATGAAACCAGTTACAATGAAATCGAGAGAAAAAAACTGAGACCGAGAAGTTTTTTTAATTTTTTTTTTTATTAATTCGCAGTAGCATTTAATCGCGAGCCAGAAAGCAAAGACATTGCGTGATCCACGATTTCTTATTCATTATCATGAGATTTTGTTCCGCCTAGTGGGTTGTCAGTCTAACGCCACCTAGTCCGATATTTGGTTATGACAGCGGATAACCTGATGTACCCTAGGATTCATAAAAGAGCTTATAGTACATACAGCCTATTTTCGGTAGTCTTATCGATAAGAAGCCATGTCAGCAACATAACATGTAGGTGAAGAGGAATATTAAATAGAAGTGAATTTATAATCGCATAACTTTCCTGTTAGCATCAAATTATTAGTGGACTCTCAATTAATAATACATATTGTTGTAATAATAAAGAACTTAACTTCAGATCTCCAAAGAGATGATTAAAGAATTCACATTGTTGAAATTAGGTTATGAATTACATTAAAACTGAACTAGAATTATTTACTTCTTTATGACTCAGTTGATTGAATGATCTACGTACTTAATTTTGGTGGTGGACAGAAAAGTTTTCATATTACCCTAATTGTACCCTAATTGTAGATACATACGTATGTCTATAATTGTTCTTATTATTGTTGTTGTTATTGTTTTTTTTTTCGCATTTTTCTCATATATTTCTGTTGTTACTTATTCTCGTTTCCATTGTTAACATTTTTTCGTCATTGTATTTTTATTTTTAATAATTTTCTGGCTTATGACATTTATTATTATTGTTTTATTTTTAATGCTATTTAAGCTTTAGAGTTGTCTTTCTGCTCTTTCTTTTTTGTTGACTTACTCTCTTTCTCTCTCTGTTTATTTATAAAGCTTTTTTTTTGCTTTTTTGTTTTTTTTTTGTTCTCCTATAACATTTCGTCTTCATCTTCTTCTCTTAATTTTAAAGCTGATGATTTTGTTCACTAAGTAAAATAAAAATATATTGTATATAGTCACAAACGTTTAGTTTATTTAAATAAGGGCATTGTTGTAGATATATTGCCTCAGGCCCTCTGTGAGACTCACTTCTTATGGAAAGATTCAGATGAGGAGCCTCGCTTCTATTCCAATGTATTTGAATGCCCCCTTAAGCATAATATCTACACATTCTGTGTTTTCGGAAAATAGATCATGAGCTTATTAAAGTGGTAGCTGCGTCTACAGTGACCACTCAAATTGCCGGTGAGGATCATCAGCATAGTTCTTAGCATGCTTAATTAATTAATTAATTTTGTACCTCTATTGGGATTGAAATCTTCCATTATACCAATGGTCGGAGTGTTGCTAATGTTATTACCCATTAATGAACGCTGGGCCACTAAATCCGAATACATATATATGTGCCGGTATATTTGGGGATCAGTAGAGAGACTTGAATTTCTCGTTTTTAACTTAATTTTTCTCATCATTATCATCACCTTAGCATCAATTTGTTACTTTATAAGTAAGTAATTTGTTGTAGTTAAGAATTTTTTCATTTTTTTTTTTTTTGTTATAAATGTTAAATTAAAAAATATTTAACATAAACAAAAATTTAAAACAAACTGGAAGAAAAAACAAAAAACATAAAAAAACTAGTGAAAGTGAACTCATTTGACCTCTCTTATTGGATTGCGCGTTATATTTTTCTCTCTCTCTCCCTCTCTTTGAGCCAACCAGCCTCCTTAATAATATTTCTCTACATCTGCTTCTCTTAATCCTCTCTACCCTCCATCTTCCTCTCTTTAATTTCTTCTGTTTAAGTCGCCACTTTTGTTAAGCTTTAATTTTACAATTGTTGCTTTCTTATTGGGCTTGCTACTTGAATTGCCATGGAAACTTAAACTGAACACAACTCATTTTATAATTTTTGCTGCTCCTTTGTGGTTTTGTATATTCCACTATATTTATTGAATTTACATATATTCATGAATTGTATATAAAATTCGGTGAATGCATGAATTCATTGACAAAAACAAGCACTGACAATCATGATCACATTAGAATCAGCAATCAATCTGATATAGAGAGAGAACATTCATTGACAAAAACTTATACAGACAGCATAGACAACTGCATCATATGATGGCTATCACCATTATAATCATGTTTAACAGTTATCATCACTATCACCAGCAATAGCAAACCACTTTAAATAAAATGCCGCCTCACCTGTCTTACAGAATACAGTTCAACCTCCATTAATCGGACCTTCATCAACTAGATTATTTACTTTTTATATTGAGGAATTGTTTTTATACCTCAAGTAATTATAATTTCCATCTAGAATCCGTGATTATATTAATTTGTGCTATTAACTATGTGTAATCTTAAACATATCTTCTATACATAAAATAAACTCATAGACTTTGTCTGATTGTGAGTTTGTGCCGGCATCACAGAAAAGCGACTCATTAGATTTAAAATCGAATTACTGAAAGATTAGAAGCTTTATTGTGAATAACATATACCTATTATTTAATCAAAATCGATCTACAGAATCGGTCAAAAATTTTCATATAATGCTTGGAAACTATAATACACATATCGGAATGAAATTCTGATGAATGAAATGGAAGAAATTCTCAAGAAACAGTCTCAACAAATAGAGTGTAATAGTAGTGTCCTGTTTTGGGTTCTTAGAAAAACTACTAGCTTACTCTAAAAGATTTTAGAGTCAGGCAAAATAAAAGAATCAATTAAGTATGTACATATATACAATATAAATAAATATTTTAAATAAAATTTATAATTTTTTCATATAGAACCTCAGGGCTAAAATGGGATTTTCAATTCTATATAATAAGCTCGTCGTTTTACATCAACTTGTTGACCCGGTTTATCGAGATTTAGCTGTATTTAAAGAGCTAAACTATGACTTTACTCTCTCTCTCTCTCTCTTCCTCTCTCTTACTGGTCTTACTCTATTGTTGTATGATTTTACGCTGACTTTTGACTCTTGCAGTCGCTGTCGCAGCAGCAGAAACAGAAACAGCAGCAGCATTCCTGGTGTCAAATCAGGGAGGTCGGAGGGTTTCACTACTTACTACTTTTACTTTCTTTTTGTTGTGCACTTTGTGCACATGTATTGAACTTTTCTCATTTCCTTTTCAGTTATTTTATTTTATTTTACTTCCTGCTTTCTTCTTACAAATACAAAAGAGTGTTGAAAAGTAACAACAACTACAACAATAATAATAATAAACAATTATTAAGAAGAAGCCATAAGACGAGAGAAGATAAGAAAGATGAAATTGCATAAAAGAAAATAGAAAGAAAATCAATTAAAATACTACAAAACAAAAAAAAAAAAAAATTTGTCGAAACCAAAACAAAAATATGTATTTTAAAAATAAAAAAAAAAAACATTTTATGTATAATGTTATTCAATCGATATGAGTTGAGTTCAATAAACTTTTTTTTATTTCAATTTTCTATTTTTTTTTTTATATTTTATTTAATTTTTTTTTTTTTGCGAATACTTGCGTGTGTGCATGCGTATGAGTTGGTTGTGCTTTGTTCACCTTCACCTTACTGTGTCTCATTGTGTTTTCTCTTCTCATTTCACCTTAATACCCATAAGCACATAGGTATCAATTACTACTACGATATATTGGCAAGCTAAGTTCCTGAAATCTACACATACAAATTGTACAAATGTTCAGAGATCAATTCCAATTTTGTAAAAAATGCATAATAAATTGTAGTTGTAGTGTCAATAAAAAGAAATTCATGTGGATCTACTAAGTATGCAACATACTACATAATACAAACTTGAAACTGTTTTAATCTGATGAGAAACTTTTCGTTGTTGATGGATCGATCATCCATACATATTTTTTTTTTTTTTTTTTTTTTTTTTTTGTAAGAAACCCTTACTCCACATGCGAATAAATTTATCAGAGGAAACCAGATATGGGTGTAGACTAATGGTATTATACATATATTAAATAACCAACTCAGCAGTTCTTGAACTGCCATCGCTAACGGTCAATAATGATTTCTACTTTATTTTATCCCATACATTTATACAAAAAAAAAAAAAAAAAAAAAAATTATAAAGCATTCATTCCAAGCAGATTGACATATGTTCAGATATACTTCTTGACAGTTAAAAATGCACTGGAAATTGTTAAATATCTTCAATATCAATAAATACGATTTCTGCAGAAACATAGACACACTATTGAGAAAATGGAGCATCTATAGATCAGAAAAAAAAGTTCAAGTAGCCTACATCATAAGTTTATGAACGCATAACATAACCATATAACCCAACAAGTGTCTTTAGGCTGATGACTGACTCTCTTTACCATACCAACTTAATTAGCGGCATTTTTCATATAAACATAAACAGAAGAAAACAGACCTTTTATGAAGAAAGCTCCAAGTCTTTTTTGTTTGCATTTGCTTGTCGTTTACATTCTGTTTTCAAAGTTTTTATTTTTATGTTTTTCTTCTTATGTTAACATAAAATTAAAGTAACAAAATTTAATAATATTGTACAATTATAATAAAATAATAATATTGTTGTTGTTGTTAACTAATTGCATTTTAGCAAAGAGGGCAGAATATTTAATTCAGTTTTAACGAAGTTTAATATACCTTTCACAATAAATACTATGAACAATCACGAATTATATTAAGCAACACATTTTTCTTACATAAAATCATTTTAAATCATTTATCTACCACAGAACTTATGTATTATTATATTTCGTTCGATTAGTCCAATATTTTGTTTATTTGGATTCTCTAAACTTAAGAATTGTAGAAATTATAAAAAATCAGCCAAGTGTAAGTCGGACTCGCACACGGAGGGTTCCGTACCATCGTACAAGAATTTTTGCTTAAATATTAAATTATGTGCATATTTAACAGCATAAAAGTATACAACAATTAACAGCTTAAAAGTAACTTAAAAAAAAAAAAAAAAAGAATCGTTAAACTAAAGAAAAATGCTTCTAAAAAGGTGTGTTTTTAGTATTTGTCGTTCTACACACAAGTGAATTACACACTCCTGAAAATTTCAACTCTCTACCTATTGCGGTTCATGAGATAGAGCAGGAAACGGACGGACGGACAGCGTAAGCTTAGTGATAGGGTCCCGTTAGCCTCCTATGGGTACGGAACCCTAAAAAGTAAAGGTACGAAAAACACATTTTATTGGAGTTGTTGTTTGTTTTAAAAGAGAGACTACCACTTCCAATAATTGGAAGTACATACATTAAAAAGTTGTCATATGTACTCAGATGATTAGATACATATATGCTCTTCTCTTCAATTTTGTGGGTCTGTCTTCAATGTGATGTGTTACAAACATTACGACAATGAGTAAAATACCTATTCACTTCAATAATATAAGCAACTATGTACTTTTATTAAGTTTGAGCTCCCCGATCTTAATAGTTTGCTTGCTTACTCAACATTCACCTCATTTAAATCCAAAGAAACTCAAAAGAAAGTTTTTTTTTTTTGTTAATTTTTCTTCTTTTTTTTTGTTTTTTTTTTTTGTTTAATGTCGGAAGTAAAAAACTCCAATTAAATGTTTTAGTTTAATTATTTTTGCAAAAATAACAATTCATTTTACTTGAGTTTTACCATAGTAGTTGTAGTTAATTTTAAAGTTGAAACCGGAAAAAAGGGTTTTTTGGGTGCCTTCAGTCGTTTCGTGTAGTTAATGACAGACAGCAAAAAAAAAAAAAATTGATGGATGGATTAAGTGAACAACGGAAGTTGGCACAATTTTAACAATTTAGATAAAAGTGACAATGAACAATGAATGTGTTGTGTTAGAGATAGAGAGATTAAGAGTTCGATATAAAAAATTAAAGGATGAAAACTTTCATTATTTTTCTTCATGAACACAATTTTTCAAATTCTTTAATTCAATTCATCAATTCTAATTATAAAAGAAAAAATTAAATAAAATAAATTAAATTAATGAAAAATCAACAAATAATTGGTGTAGATTTTTTTATTAAATGAATTACATACAAAATCATTCATTCTAATCTATTCTGTTTATCTTATTAATAATAAACTAAAGTTTTTCTTTCTTTTAAATAGGTCAACTATATTTGATGTTTTGTGTACTTTTTTTGTGTAAAAACTATTGTCTACCTTTGTTAGATGGTATTTCATTAAAGATTTTTAGTAATTAAAATCTCTTTGAAGTCATCTGGGTACTAAAGAAAATATTATTATTACATATTGTTAAAAAATAAATTCTTAAGCTGGTTAATATTTAGAGTACTAGCTTTCACTAATGAAAGTAAAAAAAAAAAAATCGCTAATTAAAAGTACAAACAGGGATCTGCGCTAAGATTTTTACAGGTATCTGGAGTGCTTGTGATAATTTGAATAAATACTCATCCTGAACAAGAATTGGTGGAATCTTATTTAAAATGACCAATAATTGAAAATGCTCAGGAAGAATTAAGACAGCATTTCTTATCAATATTTTTTACAAATGGAAAATAATAATTAAATAATTTAGCAATATAATAGATTAGCTCAAATATATTCTTCTGTAATATTAGAAAATTAGTGTTTTATTTGTTCATATGTTATGTGCTGCCATATCGTTCATCTGATTGCATTAAAATTTTGTAAATGTGTATGATTGGTTCTTGGCTTAAACATAGGATAGTTTTGGTCCCGATATTTGTCCCCGTTCCCCGAGATCCGATATATTCAAAGAACACCTAAAATTATACTACAAAAAAATAACTAAAATAATACTTTAATTTTCTGATAGTGTTGCTAAGAAAGGAAATATATCTGATATCTGGCATTTGTCATAAAAAAAAAAAAATCGATTGAGTAAGCTTGCTTGGGTGTGTTCGTTAGTTGCATATTTCAAGTAGCATCCATTTAATATCCTTTCACACTGGGAATTGATTCAAAACAATCAATGGTGATGTGGTGCTGATCCGTATCAAAATCGACAACAACCACAAGGAAAAAAAACGTCATTCAGGGGTTGTTGTTGTTGTAGAATGTGATGCAAATCAAAGTCGTATCAAGATTTGATATGTCTTTGATACAGAATTGAGGATAGTCAGTAACCGTTAGTGTTGGACAATTTATGTCTTTTTTTGGGGTTATTTTCGACTGTCTCTCTCCTTTTTTGTTGGCCTCCAACATAAAACAGCTGATCATTGCACAAAACAATTTGAAGTAAATTTTAAATTGTATTTTTTTTTTTTTTAAATTGTAATAAAAAAAGTAGCTAGAATAAAAAAGGAAGTTGCAAGAATTACTTGCATACATTGCAAATTTTTCTTAATCATGTATTTTTCGCAAAATTTCCATTTTAATTTCTCATAATTAGCCACAAAGTTCCAAAACAAAAAACAGCTGTTCATGATTCAAAATTGACAATTTGAACGACAAGATACATCATCGTGATTCAGTGCAGTGTGAAAAGGCTATAAAGCAGTCAAAAATAGTTTTAGTTCTGTACGTACCAATATTTTTTCAGAAAGAAAATTCATCACTGTAAATATAAGTTTAAATGGTTAATAGATCATAGCAATGTTATAATTTGAATCTGAATGATCGTATAACTATATAATATAGTTTTTATTTAAATTTAAAATTCCTTTTGCAATCAATCATCATTTTAGCCTTACTCTTTAACTCCTTAGTCACTTTAATATATACAATACATTTTCTTTTTTTTTTTTCTCATTTATTTTGAAAATTATAAGTCATGCCTTCTTATTGTTGGTCCTATTGTTATTGTTGTACTGTTGATTATTGTTGCTATGTACATATATAGTATACTAGTATCTTTTAGCGTGGGACGTTGGTTGTCATGCGAAATTATTTTCCACTCAAAATTCCTCCTGCTTCGCTCTTTTCGTATCGTTCCTTTATTTAAATTATTATTATTGCACTCACTGTAGTAGAGTTTCTTTCCATTGTTGTTCAGGAAGGTGAAAGAGAAAAAATTGTATCAAAATTGTTAGACATGGTACCCATAGTTATTGTTATTTTTAGTGTGCGATCTTGAGGTGCGCCTCCGCCTACAAACATTAGTTATAATTTTTTTTCTTCTTCTTGAGCTCTTCATATGAAAATTTATTATACACTTCGCAAACAAGTGTGAAATGCATGTATTATCGCTTTAGTTTGATGCTTGTAATGCCTAGAAGTGGGTATCGGAGACCCCCATATAGAAAGTCAGTATAGAGAATCGATTCTTTATCAATACTTGTGCATCACAATAATTTGAAATAAACGTTCGCGTGGTAAATCGATCTGACCATGTCCTATCCCTATTATTATTATTTAAGAATTTCAGATTTTTGTTTTCTTTTATATTTTTTTATTATTGGTCTTTGTTCAGATCTATTGACTCAGCTGTCATAAATCGACTACTGGAAGACATAGCCAGCCATCATATTATATATAATGCTTAGTTCCTGAAATGCAAACTAATCGAAAATACTATATTGTAATAGAATGTTGAAATTTTGCAAAGACTCGTTTTGTTTTCTTTAATTGTTTGTTTGATTTACTCGATCTGGTCACTAGAAGAAGGAAAAAAAGCAATAGTCATCATATAAGTAGTTAAACTAAATCGATCATTCAAACTCAATTAATTTTTTTAACATTTGTATGCTTTAAAATAAAAATACTGTTGTACGACTGCATGATGATTCTTGTCATTGGTTTGTCTTAGTTGGTTGCTTATTTGAAATTGGTTTGATTAATCGATCGATCGAATGAATGCATTTATTGTTCCAATTCTAAGACCCGTCATATCTACATACATTCAAATATGAAAAATGTCTACCAAAATACAATACTTGAATAGTATTAAATAATGATGAAAGGCTTGAAACCAATGTAAAGTTTAAGTGTATATAAGATTTGTTGTGAGACTAAAGTTATCGTTTTTCTTGACTTGTTAATTTTCTTGTTTTCATGTTTTTCGATCGTTAAAACAAAAAATGTCCGATAACATACTAAGAAAATATTTTATTTTCATTTTCTTCCTAAATATATTTAATTTTTGTGTGCAAATTTTTGTTTATTATTTTTCATCATCATCACTTGTGGGGTTGTGGGTGGTGGGTGGTGGGTTGGTGAATGAATTCGTTTATTGGTTGGTTGTTAGAGACTAATTAAAGTTGCCCATCATTGTGTTGAGGCAGGCAACTCTACTTTTGATTTCCTCTTTTTAAATTACTTCAATATTTTCTTGTGTATTTAATTAGCATTCAAATTGGGTTTACTATTTTATTTTGTTTATGATTTTCCAACGCCTTTTAGATCTGTTATGATTTTGTTCTATGTTTTAAAGAGATCATGTACTTATCTGCGACTTAATCGACTCACATGATGATGATGATTATGGCTTAATAATTGTTTTCTTCTTGATGTTGTGTGCTGATATTATAATTTTTTTTATTTTAATTTTATTCTTCGCACGCATGCGCAGTCGAGAGTGAAGGATTTTATTTCTTTATTTCTATTGTTTTTTCACATTTTGTTTATAATTATTGTTTGTAATTCTGATGATGATGATGTTGCTGATTCTTTTGTTGTTTGCTCACTCAGATCCAATTTTATAGATTTGTTTTGCAAACAAAAATAATAAACAAATTAAATTCGAATGAAATTCATTTCTATTCCAAACAAAATCAGTTTCAAATTTCATTTTTCGCAGATTTCGCAGTTTTAGTTTAGTATGTAGTAACTTAGGTTTTTGATTAATTTTTTGTTGTTGTTGCTGTATTCTGAATGAATTTTATTTAACTGTTGTGAGTTAGCTGTGCATTTAGATAAATTTGTATCCTATTCTCTCTCTTTGTTGTATACATATAAATTGCTTTATAATGGTCGTTTTTTGTTTTTGTGTTGTTTTTTATCATGCTTGACTGCTTCGCTACTTGATCAATCCCATCGAATCGCCAGCAACAGTAGCAGGAGCATGACAAGAAAAGTGGAGTAGTGTAGGAAGAGTAGGGCATTGAATGCTATTGCTCTACTACTATGATCTGATCTGATCTGATCTGATCTAGTGTTGTTTGGTATGGTGTGGTGTGGTGTGGTGAGGTGTTTGTCTATATTTGTACAGGTGTGTCATATTGTAGTTGGTGTTGCTGTTGTCTCTACACAAGTTCTAGTTGTTGTTTATACTACATACATATTTATGTATTTCTTGTATTTTGTAGTTTTGTTCATTGCAAGTGAAACGAGTTCACGCATTCACATACGTACATAACATACTATTAGCTAGTCAATAATTTTCTCTCTTCATTTTTCTCTCGCCTCGCTCTCTCTTCAATGATTTTTCAACATATACTTATACTCGTAGTGAAGATATGATGAATAGATTAAGAAGCGAAAGATGATTGTAGAAAAGATCTTAATGCATGACTTGCTCTTGACTTCTTGTTAAATGAGTGAAAGCCACCCAACATTACTGGCTTGGCACATTGCTACTGACACGCCTTGAAATTGCATTAAGAAATTCTTTTTTTTTTTCTGCATTTTGAGAATTTAAAAAAAAAAAAGAAGAAAAATCGGTCGGTCGGTCGGTCCTTTGACACAATTGAATTGGAAATTGTAAATTGATTTGACTGCATTCTTTCATTTATTTATGAACAAAGAAAGAAAGAAAAAAAGTTTCATCTTTAATCGATTGTATGACATACAGAGATTGAAAATATTTCACCATTGAACCTTCACTCGCATTGTTTCTCTCATGACAGGAACATTGTTACAATTATTATCATTCATCATTTAGTTATTTGTTTTATATTTACTTAGTTTAGGATATCAACTTGGTATACTAATCTAAGCCTCAGGAATGACGGAGCTTGACAGTAGTCTATTAATAGATGGAAATTATAAAGGCAGTGTTGCATTTAAAGTTACTAACTGTTCTCGTAATCCTATAAAGTTAAGGTTGACATAACCATTTGTTCTAATAATCTTTCCACCAAATAAACCAATCAAATAATCAATTTTAGCATTTAACTAAGTGTACAATACAATAGTACAATAGTAGTATATGGGAATGTTGGACAATAGCTTCCCTACTGTTCCAGCAGGACAAAAGTGAATGTTTTATACAAGTATTTATGCCAAAGCATTCTTAGCCTTATTATACTCTGTTAGCATTTTGGACTAGAAGTCCGGTGATACCCAGATCTGAAACAAATTTATCACGTCTGGGGAAAATTCGACCAAATTCTTAAAGTTAGTTTCGTTAAGCATCTCAATTACGACGGGCTTTAACACAAAATTCGTGTTCTTTTCTTTTAATGTTCTTAATTGAATAATGATCAA
The DNA here is from genome assembly GCA_035041805.1 of Amiota mariae. Classification (NCBI taxonomy): domain Eukaryota; kingdom Metazoa; phylum Arthropoda; class Insecta; order Diptera; family Drosophilidae; genus Amiota; species Amiota mariae. Next base: position 517,727 of record JAWNKV010000943.1, on the reverse strand, counting down.
TTTTATCGGTCTACATGCAGGTGGTGATTGTCTTGATGGAAAGTTAAATTCATGTTGTATTATCCTGCTGCTGAGTTTGTTTTAAATTTTTGCCATTTTTATACTCTTCACGCTGTGAATAGTATTATAAGTTTGTCATGAAGTTCGCAACCAACAGAAGGAGACATCGGAGAAGACCCAATAAAGTATACAATATATTCATGATCAGCGCGTAAAGTCGAGTTCATTTAGCCATGTGCCGCTGTATGTCCGTCTTTCTGTCTGGTATGTATGCAAACTGGTCCCTCAGTTTTAGAGCTAGAGAACTGAAATTTTTCACGAAGCTTTCTTTAACCATACGCAATATATTTGTCGGAATCAGCTGGACCTCCTATATGAACCGAAATCCGAATTCATGTTCTCATTAAAAACATTTTTTTGTTTATTGTACTATGAATGACACTGTTGGACACTATATCCCACAACCATGCAAATTTAAAGACCCTTGGATCACTAGGAAGGGTACCTCCCATACAAAACATGAGCTTTGAATACTAATCAGAATCGGCATATTCAAAGTAAAATCTTCTTTTTACTGGTTTTAACTCTTTTTTTCTTAAGCCTAAAAAATGCCAATTGTGCAAAAGCTTATAAAGCATGTAAAGTTTTAATTGTTTTAACAAAGATTACCTAAAATCATGGAAGCTTGAGAGCTAGAAATCAAACTCTAACGATAAATCTATATCCTATAAATTAAGCAGAACATTTTGTTTTGATTAAAAATTATTAAATTATACTTTTAATTCTTAAAATCTATATTCCACTTGAAAATCTGCAAAATATCAAATGAATACGTTCTCTACAACCTTTAAACTATACATATAACCATCTTTTGAAGGCCCCTAATATTGTATTAAGAAATCATATAATGACCGATAATTCTACATTAATTGTTACCATCAATCATTATCAAAATTTTATTTATAAACAGATCCAGATCGAGGACTTATGTACAAAGTATTGTACATACATATTTAGTTGGTTTTAAGGGCCCCTAAAATTCTGTTTTGCCCTAAACCGCCGAAAAGTCAAAATGCACCACTGATAATTTCAATAAAACTTCTTTTTGACTTAACTTACTTAATTTATGGTTTTACTTTGAATTTTTCTTACAATCAACTGGGTTATCTTAATCTCTATGACTTCTGATAAGAATTTTATTTATTCTTTATTTTATTTTTTTTTTTTTTGCTTAAGTGAATATCATAAACACAAACAACAGGTTGGTCTCTTTTTCAAGTTTGAGTTAAATTTCTTCAATATTTTCCAAGAGAAGTATTTATTAATTTCTATGAATGCAAAGAAGATAATTTCTAAAAAAATCATTTACTAAGAAAAAAAAAAAAAAAAAAATAATAGAACAGAAGAGAAGTGTATTCCTTATAAGAGAAAATGGAACTGTGTACTGAAATTGATTAGTTTGGTATTTGGTATTTACGATAAATAAATCAATTATTGCTGTTTTCAATAGTGAATGAGTAGTAAATTGGTTGATTAAGTAAGTGAATGTTTTTAGTGTATTTAATTCCACTTTTGCTTTCAAAATTTAATCAAAATAACAAAAAATAATGTCTATGATATCTCACAAATATTGTTGGTTATAAGGCATCAGGAATGTGAAGAATTTATTTATAAAACATATGAATGGGTGGACTGAATGGACGACACACATACAGAAAGAGAGATAGATACAACTATACATATTATCTCATTGAGATATCATGTTTTGTAGTATGGAATTTTTTTGATAAGCAAAAAAAATAAAAAATAACAAAATTAATTGATTAATTCTTTTTATTAGAATTTTAGTTACTCATGCTACTATTTCTTTTGTTTCTAAACTATTATTGCAATCTTGTTGTTTCCTTGTTTCTCATTCTATTTTGTATAGAAAGAATGAAAGAAAAACCTGTTAAAAATAAACGAAATTATAACAATTTTATTTAGTCGATAAATAAAGCTTAAACAAATTTGATTGATTTGATGTTGCGCGGATACTTAGTAAGGAAAAATACTTACATTATGAAAGTGAAATGAAACGATAAAAATGATAATAAATTAAAATTAAAATAAATTAAATTAAAAGAATATATACAATTAATGAAACGTTGTTCAGCAACCAAAGTACGTACATATTAATATGTGAAATTGATAAAAAATTACAACAAGAAAAATTTACAATAAAATAAACGAATTAAAAAAAAAAATAATTATAATCTAAAACAAACGAAAACGAACGAATTGGACAAATAATAAAAGACACTTTCAGTGTTGAGTTGTAATAAAGTAAGAATAAACAAACCCAAACCTACAAACCATCAACAAACTAAGTATAAACGAAAACAATTTAAATTCTATTAAAATCAATAGAAGAAAAAAACGAAAAACGCATACCAAAGAAATTAAAAGAAAGCAAATACAAAACAAAAAAGAAATTACAATATAACAAAAATAAAGATACATTCATAAAATGTTTGATGTGCCACCAAAGTGTCCTGCCTTAGCAAATAAACTAAGTGGCATCTTCGGTTGGCGTCACACATATAAAGTGGCTGCCAAACATGAAGGTATTACCCATGCCAGTCTAACAAATCTGAATAGTTTGCATAAATCATATTCGCTGACATTACCAAAGCGGCCGCCATCATCTGAATCTATAGCATTGCCGCCATATGCATGTATTAAGGTAAACAACAATTCAACACTACATATATACTACATACAATGTTACATATTATTAGTATTTGATCAAGACTAAATGAGAAATGTTATAAAATTACAAACATTTACGAAAGAAAAACAATATCCATCTCATCTCTATTATCTTTATTTTGAATGCATAATGTTTTCATATTATTATAATTAATATTTTTATTTGAAAAAAGTTTAGAATGTGTATTTTTATGTATATACTTATTAGTAATTTGAATTGCTTTAAACATTATTGTGATCCATAATAATTAAATGAGCGTTTCTTCTTTGGGGAAAATCGTTGGATTGAATCACTTTAGTTTGCGTCTTGTCACACCTTGGATGAGAGCTGACGCCAGTATATTTGAATACCTTTGGAAGCCACTGATTGTAACAGCTTCTATATATGTATATTAATTTCATCAAGAACTATTGGCATCTTTAATATGATTTCTATGTAGGGAAGTGTTTCGGACAAACCAAGTGGTCCCCATAATACATCTTGGCTTGCTAAAGCAAGGTTCTATACTTTCCATGTGTTGTAGAGTCAAGTTGGGGCCACTATTTGCCTTTAAATGAGTATTTCAAGAGTGCGTGATGATCCATAAATGATGTATTTCACATGTGTACATTGGATTATAACGAGGTACTTGGTCTCCACCCTTGGAATGATCTCTTATATGATATCTGGGTAAGAGTCACGCCTCAGAGTGAAATCACAATTGGATGATATATCCTTCAAATTTAAATTTAATTATTATTGCTTTGAAACACATCTTGTTCTCAACTTTTCGTCATTTGCACTGAACTTGACCCGATTTAATCAAATGGAATTTTTGTGTTGTTAAATCGTTCTGGTGGCTAGGTAAAACCGTGTATTTAGTAAATATTCTAAACGAACTACAATCAAACTTCCATAACTCGAATTTTCTATAATTCGAACTAAATCGGATTGCAGTAGCGGGTAGTACTAAAATTCCATACAATTTTTATTCCATAACTCGAACAAATAAATTGACACGTAAACCCTTAAGTCGAATTTTTCGTGGAAATCCCTTATTGTGTGCTCGTCGTTTGGCTGATGACGTAAGAGTCTTCATCTGTGCGATTTCTCGTCTCGTTTAAACTTATAGAACTGATACATTTTTTTTGTTTATTATTCAGGAAAGTCCCTTTTTGTAAAAATACGTTTCTCTTCATTAATTCTTAACGACGTTGAGTAAATGAAATTAAAGCGCCCTATGATAATGGAATACAAATTTAATATGGTATCAAAACGTATTTTAAAATGTTTGTTTGAAAATTTTAAATTAATAGAAGAAGTAGGACGTAACTCTAAAATATGCTGTACTGCCGTATACGGTTTTCACTATTTTTAAAATTAAGGAATCAACAAAAAAACCAACATTATTTCTCAGAACTAGTAAGTCCAACTCCAAGGTGCCATGGAAGATGATAACGACGGTTCGAAGAATGAATCTATTTAACATGTTTTCTTAGCCATTTTAAATACATATTTAAAATTGAATAGTAACACAACTGCTGATCATTTTAAAGTATTAAACAAATTATACCTTAACAAAAATAATGTAAGTTTTCAAACACAAATTTCTGAATATTTTATGAAACTGTAACTAAAAAACTTGATGTAAAGTAAAAAACAAAAAAAGTTTCTTATTCAATAATTGTACTACATTTCGTCAAATTCCTTACTTGTAATGACCAATTCTATATATAGTTTTTGATTTTGCTTCGACTACAACTTTTACATTTTTAGAAGCATAAGTTTAAACGCCTGTAATAGAAGTTCGGAATCTGCAGCTTACATTTACCGCTTCTTTTTTATAACGTAAGAGTATAACACGCTCAGCGAAGCGGGCCGAGCCAACTAATATATTTATGGCACATCTAAGTTTTAGTATCGGAATAGCTAAGTTGGAAAACTATTTTAAGTAGTACTTAATATTTTTTTTTATTTCGAAAAGAATATTGTTGTTTACATGGAATTTTTTATCGTTTACAAGTGTCAAATGCATGAAAACAAAATACACATAATTAAGTATGATAAACATGGGCGTAGCCAGGATTTAATCTTGGGGGGAACAGTAATCTTTTGCGTGATAGTTTAATGTTATTTCAATAATCAGAAGTAATGAAACTTATTACAGTTTCAAACACAATTTTTTTCTTTTCAAAATGTTTTCGCTCAACTAAGGACACTTTTTCCACAGGATTTTGACGAGCGGTTCATAAAAATACTTTTACTTTTTTATTTCACTTTGACTTTGTGATCTTATGCCTATCAATGATCTCCTTTTATACTCTTTGTTTTGTTTGACATCATTGATCAAACACGACAAGCTTGATTGATAACTGCAATAAACTAGAATAGCCTTCATAAGGACTTGTGTAAAATATTTCGATAACAAGAAACAGTTATGTGCAAAATGCTCGAAAACAAGAAATGTTCGAACACATGGATGCAAATTACTCAAACAAAACATGATGATGCATTTAAAGAAAAAAATGATAATTTTATTCATTGTTTGCTTATTCTAATGTAGTGAAATGCTTATGTGTGCATCTCAATTTCATTGTTTGATAGAATAAATATTCAAAGCGTTTGGATATTTCGTAAAGCATCACTTAATAAATAAAATTGATTTCAAATTTCAGTTAAGTATACATTTATGTGATAAAAGTTTGATCAAGTTGGAAACCTTGGGGGGGGGGAGAATCTGCCCCATTTTCCCCCTAGCTATGCCCATGATAAAATTGAACTCCACATCGAATTCACAATGTTTTTTAATTTTTTTTATTTTTTTTATTTTTTTTATTTTTTTTATTTTTTATGAATGTCTTTTCAATAGCACGCATAATTGTTTATCAAATAGAGAAAGATCGTATTGACTAAGTCTAGTGTGGTATGAGCATGGGTGTACCAGCTTTTGGCTTAGGGAGAGGGGGTTGGTGTGCGGCAATAAATCAAGAATTGCCTCTAGATGAAAAACCCAACACTTTACATTATTATTATTATTATTATTATTATTTAGTTCTTCAGATCCCGATTGGTTGCAGTCTAACTAAATTAACTTGTATTGCCTGAAAAAACTTTAGTGGCTAACTTCCGATTGTTTATAAAGTAAAACTAAGCCCAATTGTGGATTTATTTAATCGACTTTGTAGACTCCATTCCGTATCGTATCACAAGCATGAAGAGAATATCAAGGCCTTTGGATGAAGGAAGGCTACCAAAATTCGATAAAGCGCTCACTACGGAAGAATTTCTTTTGGGAGTAGTACAATAATAAAAATGAAAATAAATAAAATAAAAAAAAAAATAATAATAATAATTGTTCATATTCAACAGAACTTACATAATTTAACAAATTCAGGTAGCCCTGTTTTTTATTTTTTTTTATTTTTCTTATTATCCATTAAAGTAAAATCAACCAATGCTGGATATGCCAACCTTCTTGCATTTCAATTTTAACATTTTCGCAGATTCGCAAATTCGTCACTAATTGATAATAAATAATAAAGCTGTGGTGTTTTAAATTGTTTTTTAAAAAAAAAAAATTTTAATAATCTCATTGATGAAAGTTGGCATGTCTGCATTATGTGAACACAATTTTTGTTTGCTGTAAAGGGTTTGATCACTGAGTGTAAACACTAGCCAGAGACATCAAATAAGTATCAACGATAAGTATCGCACCAGATTCGCTACGTTTGAAACGTCCCTAAAACAAATACTCTTAAATCAGCTGTTCATTTGATCATTAAAGAAATCTACCGAACTAGTGACAAACCTACGGTTTTTTTTTTTTTTGGCCTACATCGAAAACAATCGACCTCAAAACAGTCGAAGATTTCTGGCACATGCCCGAATAACTTCAAATTGTAATTTTGAGGTGTACAATGAGATTTGCTTAGTAGACTTTTTTTTCAAATGACATCATAAGCTACAATAGTAAATTTAACTTTAAGTGCTAAAAAATTACTAAATATTTTAACTAATTGTTACTTGAGTAGGTACTGCTTAAGTACAGAAGTAACTTAAAATGTGTGTAATTCAATAAGTACATTGTTACACTGTCTTTCTCACCAAATTTCCTAGTTATAATGAATTGAATTCTATAATTCAAAGTCACCATAAATCGACAATAATTTTGTATTCATTATGATGGTGATTCGAGTCTTGCAAGCTTGAGTTGTATACAGAGTTGGTCACACTGTTGTTGTTGTTGTTGTTTTTTTTTTTTAATGTTGTCGTTACTATTATTACTGTTGAGTGAGTGGCTTTCAAGTGTGGTTTAGATACAAAGAAGTGTGTAGTGAGGTAAGGTGAGAAAATGCATATAAAAAAAATAAATGAATGATCTAAATACTAAATTGACTAAAATGCACACAGCTGGACTGAACTTCATATTTGTCGCATTTTTGTATCTTAAGTTTTATATTTTATGTTGTTGCATGATGCAATTTAATATAAAATAACTTGAAATGGCTTAGTTTGATTTGAAATGAATGGTGATGCCGGCTGGCATGAATGGTGATGGAATGCTGTGCATTGTTTTGATTTTGGAGATTGGTTACTTAATGTTGTTTTTGTTGTTGAGGTCATTTTATATAAAAAATCGTCGGCGGCATCAGCATCACACTAACACAATTAACACCCACATAGCCAAAGCCAAAACAAAATTATAGTCAACCATGACAGAATACAACCAAGTATTTACAAAGAAACGAATGAATGAATGAAAGATTTAATTTAGAGCCCCAGTTGGTGGTGGGGCTCATCAGTGAGTACGATCTTTTATCGATCTGGTCTGGTTTAGTTGTGTGCCGCCAGGTGTTTTACAACATAGACATAAAAAATGCACATAAAACGCTTGGAGGAGAGCTTTAAGTAAAACTTCTTACATTAGAGTTTGGATTTGATTTCCTTTATTATATATTAATTTACTTTAAGTTAGTTATAAAAATATATATATATATATTCAGTAAAAATAAAATTACTTATTTTTTTCTCCTTTTCTTTACCAGGAACCCGATTCATGGGTTGCCGTACATCATCTACAAACACAATCGGGCATACTTGATCCTGATGATTGCGTTCGAGATGTTGCCGATGATCGTGAACAAATACTTGCCAGTTTTGAGGATTCTGGACCAGATCCTGGTGTACCACAAGGTGGCGGTGATGGAGCATCCGGTAGTTCATCAGTTGGCACTGGCTCACCAGATATATTCCGTGATCCCACCAATACAGAAGCGCCCACCACAACAGCCGGAGGTAATAAAGGTGGAATTGATATATCAGCACCAACGCATATTGAAGTAACTAGTACCACATCATGTCCAATGACTGGTTTAGGACTACAAGTGCGTCGTAGTAGTGATCCAAATTTGTTGGCTTCCCTTAAGGCTGAGGGTAGTAATAAACGTTGGTCAGCGGCAGCACCACATTACGCTGCTGGTGGAGATTCACTAGAACGTATTTTAATGGAAAAGGCTGGCGGTAATCTTTCGCCACAATGGGAAGAAGATGATGACACAGCGCATCAACTGCAACTGCAATTGCTACAACAAACACAGCAGCAGCAGCTTCAGCATCAACAGGCACAGCAACATGGTGGCCAACATATGGCGACATCAGCACCATCTGGCAGTCATCAACCATTTGCCCGTTCTGGACGTTTATCAATGCAGTTTCTTGGTGGTGATAGCACTGGTTTTAAATGGATGGAGGCAGCTGAAAAATTACAGCAACAGAATCAACAACAACAAAATTACAATTCACATCCCCAACACCAAAACCCACATCGGCAACAGCAGGTAGAACAACAACAACCACAACTGGTTGGAGCTTCTGGTCATCAGCATCATCATCATTATCAGCAACATGCTACTCCACAACATAATCATCATCATCATCAACATCATCAGATCTACTCAAGTAAGTCTTTGCCACGAGAAAGCAAACGGAAGGAACCACTCGGTCAGGCTTACGAATCCATACGCGAGAAGGATGGTGAAATGTTACTCATCATTAATGAATATGGCAGCCCATTGGGCCTTACTGCTATACCAGATAATGAACATGGTGGCGGCCTGTTAGTGCAACATGTCGAGCCTGGAAGTCGCGCTGAGCGCGGCCGTTTGCGCCGTGGTGATCGCATACTAGAGATCAATGGCGTCAAACTGATTGGTCTCACCGAGAATAAAGTTCAAGAATATTTACGTCGCTCGCTTGAATCCTCAGAGTTGCGTGTGCGCGTCTTACGTGCCAAAGATAATCATCATCAACATCAAAAGAATGGAAGCGGAGTCAGCGGCAAAGTAACTAGACGTCGTGATTCCAAAGTTGCTGAAATGATTGAAGCTGAAGAGAAACTTGTTTCTGGGTTGGAAACAAAAGTTGCAACGGTTTCACCAACACGTAAACCACATATGGCACCCGTGGGCACATCACTACAAGTGGCCAACACACGTAAATTGGGTAGGAAAATCGAAATTGTCTTAAAGAAAGGACCGAATGGCTTGGGTTTCTCAGTAACAACACGTGATAATCCAGCTGGTGGACATTGTCCTATTTATATTAAGAATATCTTACAACGTGGCGCTGCCATTGAGGATGGTCGTTTGAAACATGGTGATCGACTCCTTGAGGTCGATGGTGTACCAATGACTGGTAAGACACAAACTGATGTTGTGGCCATATTGCGTGCTACGCAACCAGGCGCAACTGTTAGGCTTGTGGTCTCAAGACAACATGAGGCAGAAGATCGTCCAATAGTAAGTAACAATGCACAAAAAGAAGATTACCAATTATTATATACAATAGTATTATTCATTCATTGATTGATTTTCATTAAATTCACAGAATGTGGAGGAAAAGGAATGTACTTTTAGTACACCACCAAAGCCACCGCCACCGGTATTGCCCAACTCGAATACAAATTCAACATCATCTTCATTGACAAAACAACAGAAACAACAACGACAACAAGAGAAATCATCCAACAATTCATCGTCATCAAGATCATCATCATCAACATCAAATAGCCATCCCAATAATAATGTCCAAAAATCAAGTAGTGCCCGTTCACTCTTCGAACAACATCAACAACACCAGCAACAAATGCAACAACTTAATGAATCTCAGCATTTTATAGATGCTGGCAGTGAATCGGCAGCTTCAAGTGTAAGTAGCCTTAACTGATGAAGACCACCACCCAAATCATTTACAGATAATTAGATCATAATTTCATTACAATTATTACAGGATAGCTTACCCAATGGCATCTCTTGGCATTCACGTGAAGTCCTCACATTACATATACCCGTACATGATACAGAAAAGGCTGGTCTCGGTGTCAGTGTCAAGGGCAAGACAAACTCAAACAGTGCTTCATCATCATCGCAAACTAATAATAACAACAACAGTAGTAGTAGTAACAGTAACAACGGCAGCGGCAGCAATAGCAACTCAATCAAGTTTGACGGTGATCTTGGTATATTTGTGAAGAACGTCATACATGGTGGTGCTGCTTCGCGTGATGGTCGTTTACGCATGAATGATCAACTATTAAGCGTGAATGGCGTCTCGCTATTAGGTCAGAATAATGCTGAAGCAATGGAGACACTGCGACGTGCCATGGTTAATAAACCGGGCAAGCATCCAGGCATGATTACCTTATCAGTGGCACGTAAGATTACACGTTCAGCTAGCTCTGGTGATATATTAGAGCATACGAATAGTAGCTCAAATACAAGTGAGAATTCTGGAGCTACTGTTATATATTTAAGTCCAGACAAAAAAGATAACCGCATTGGTGGAGGAGCAGGTGGAGGAGGAACAACTGACATTAATAGGTAAAATCTGTTAGATGTGATGGCATCATTTGATCTTTGTTGATCTTTTTGTCTTTACACAAATAATCATTTTTGTTTTTAATTTAGATGGAGCAATCCCGTTTTGGATCGTCTAACCGGTGGTGTTGGCTCCACAAATTCCGCACATAATAATATCCAGCAACAGCAGCAACAACATCAGCAGCCGCAGCAGCAACAACACCAGCAGCCGCAGCAGCAACAGCAACAACAGCCACAAACACACCAACAGCCAACACGTCGTACATCACGTGATCACCTGATTGGTAGTAGTAATGGTGGTGGTGGTGGTACTGCTGCTGCTGTAACCCCTAACGCAAACATAGTGTTGGCCCCATCTGGTGCCACTTTACGCAATGATAGCTATTACATGGCCACCAATGAAACTTGGTCTCCAGCTATGCATATAATAAATGGACCCGGTAATGGTACTATATTGATTGAAGATGATACTGAACCCTTGTCACCGTAAGTTCAAATACAAATTATATATTGACTAACTTTATTAATAACAATTATGATGCCAATTTATAGATCTATTCAAGGGCGCAATCATGGCGATGCTTCCATTTGTACTCAAAGCAGTACTGCAAGTACATCTAATCCTGTTGGTGGTGGTGGAGGTGCAGCACTTAATTTTGATGCTACTTACTCATCACAACTTAGTCTTGAGACAAATAACTCTGGCATTGAACATTTCAGTCGTGATGCATTGGGACGTCGTTCGATATCCGAAAAGCATCATGCCGCCTTAGATGCACGCGAAACTGGTACCTATCAGCGTAACAAAAGAATCCGTGAAGAACGTGAACGTGAACGTCGTATACAATTGACTAAATCAGCGGTATATGGCGGCTCTGTCGAATCATTGACTGCTCGCATTGCGAATGCAAATGCTCAGATACCCGGTTATAAACATACAAAAACCGCTTCCAGCATTGAAACGCATCAGCATCAACAGCAGCAGCAACAACTAATGCTGCAGACAGAAGCACGTGATCAGGTTGGTGATCTTGGACCATCGTTGGGTCTAAAGAAATCATCATCATTGGAATCATTGCAAACAATGGTACAAGAGATACAAATGTCAGATGAACCACGCGGTGGGCATTTGGCATTGCGTACACCACGTGGGCGAGGACGCGAAGATAGTCTACGGGCGGCGGTTGTCAGTGAACATGATGCAACAAGTGAGTAACACCATGAATAAATAGAAAATGTTATAAATCGTATTAAAAAAAAATACGTATGTAATAAAGAAGCTTATATAAGGTTAGATTAGATTAGATTAGGAGAAGGGGAACTAATCACCTCTTCACTGAGGCCTTAAATGTAATAAATTTGGTATTGTTTAGAAATTATAGTTGTAGCAATAGTAGTGTAATGGTGCTTCACTGTCAGAATGAATTTAGATAAATTGTTAGGCATCTATTGCATGAAAAACTGAGTTCTCTCTTACAGAATAAGTGACCTTTTCTTTTTGTCAGTTTTCTCCATAGACTCTTGCTCTAACACCAGTGTCTGTTTTTTACCCATCCGTTGACCATATAGCATCTCTAACAGGCTTAATTGTTCCCAATTTACCCTATCTGGGAATGAACGATTTTACAGAAGATACTCATAGACAACCAACATTGGAAATTTCTCAAGGATCATTGTAGGATGTGAAAGTGGATTACCTGCATATAGAAATGTGTATTAAATGGGTTATTAATTTCATTCTTATTTAATTATATTGGTCACATATTGGATTCTATAAACATAAAATTTATTCTAAAAATTCGAAAATAAAACCCTACGATAGATTTCACTTGTCTGTCTAATGCGCGATGTGAGATGGTTTAAAATAGTAAAACTGTCGGAATAGCTGTACACCTGAATCAAAGAGATTGATGATGTACCGAAAATTGTACAACTTAACAAGATTTTTGTTTTAATCAATAGAATCAGAGAATACAATATGGGATCAGAGAATATATATATGGGACAAGGGGTTAGTACAGAACTTGAAAGTAAATGAACGAAAGCTATCTCTTCCTTTTCGTTCCCATATAAAATAGTGAAAGAGTCGTGAGAGGTACACAGTAATTCTAGGCATTACAACATAATTTACTTAATATTATAACTAGGCATTGGCATCATATTGATTTGATGAGTTCATACTAGTACTATAACATAGCAACAGAATTTACTTAATATTATAACTAAATAAATTAATAATAACTGAAGTACTTTAATGCTTCGTGCATTTGACCGTTGGGCACTCAAATAATTTCATGAATATCCACTGTAGTATGTAAGTTAAGGGTTAAAGATTAATAACACAAAGTCGACACGATTTTTGTTTCTGACTTCTGAATGTCAAATTTTGGTTTTAATTAATCGAAATATAATTTTTTTGATCAAAGTTTCCTTTTGTAGAAACCAGAGCGATATTAAAAGTGAATATTGGCGAAAAAGGATAATTCTCACAGTCAAATATAATGGTAAAAGGATATATATTTGATCAAAAGACAAATGAAGTTACATATTTCAATGCATTTTAAAAAGTTATGGTTAAAAAAATAACAAAAAACAATTGAGAAGTACATAAAAAATCAGCCAAGTGCGAGTTGGACTCGCACACGGAGGGTTCCGTACCATCGTACAAGATTTTTTGCTTAAAATATAAAATTATGCGCATATTTAATAGCCTAAAAGTATACTACAATTAACAGCTTAAAAGTATACTAAAAAAAAAAAATAAAATTGTTAAACAAAAGATTAAATTAAAGAACAATGCTTCTAAAAATCTATATATATTAGTATTTGTCGTTCTACACACAAGTGAATTACATATTCTGTGAAAATTTCAACTCTCTACCTATTGCGGTTCATGATATAGAGCAGGAAACGGACGGACGGACAGTGTAAGCTTAGTAATAGGGTCCCGTTAGCTCCCTATGGGTACGGAACCCTAAAAATGAAAAAAGAAGAGAATTGTCTTTATTTATTCTTTATAACTTAATGAGTTCCGAGGCTGTCACATAATAAATAGTATATATTTTTTCTTTATTCACATACTTACTATAACTTTGATGCCATTTGTTACTCTATGAATATTAAAAACACTTTAAAAAAGATAATTGCATTTTTCTTATGTTCAAGATATCCTTTCACCATTATATTTGACTGTGAAAACGTCCTTTTTGATTAATTTTCATTTTTAAAATCGCTATAGTTTCTATAACAGCAAACTTTATAACTCGAAAATAATGTTTAGGTTATTTTTTTATATGAAAAATAAGAATTTATCAGAAACAGAAAAAAAAATATTATTTTTTTTTTTTTTTGATATTGTAAAATCAACTTGTCACCATCCCTGGTCATACTCTATTTAGTCATATATTATATTTATCGAACGATGATCATTAACATTGAAGCGGTATCTGACCTGGTTTGAAAGAATTAAATTATAGAATTTCATTTGGAAATTAATAAAATAATCTCAACCAAAATGGTCACGCTTATCAATACCGTTGACATTGGACATTAAGATGTGTTTCATAATGCATTTGTTTTTGGCAACTATGGTTTATTTATGGACACTTGTTCATTTGACGACTCTGTCAAAATATTTGTTGGAACTTGCAGAACTAAAAGTCAAATAACCCTACACAAAATCTTTTTAACACAGAAGATATAGTCAATACGCTATGCACCAATTGGTCAAACGCTGCGCAAGACGAAAATTTCCACCCAACTTTCCGACACAACAAATCAAATATAAGCCATCCTACATATAACCCTTCCCATGAGGCATTACATCTAGAAAAAGACATAACGATGACAAAACTGCACTTAACCAATTAAAGGGGAAAACACCTGGACGAGACAGAATTAGCTATCCAATGTTAAAAACCTACCAGCCAACCTACTACAACGACTTTTCTAAATCTTTTTAATAACATCTTCAGGAGTCATATACCCCAACAGTTTAAAATCAGCACCGTTATCCCCATACCAAAACCAAACACAGACAAGTCGTCCATCAACTCGTACCGCCCTATTTCTCTAAACCCCTTCATCTCAAAACTATTGGATAAAATAATTTCGAAACGGCTATGGTGGCTAGCTATAAATAGCAGGCTACTTGATAGCCATCAAATAGGCTTTAGAAAGGGCAAATCACCATCTGATTCTCTAGTCATGCTGTATGATCTGGCAACCTCTGCCCTTTCAAGGAAAAATCACATCTCTGTCATATCTTTAGACTTTGCCAAAGCTTTCGATAGGGTGGACATCCATGCTATCCTCAATGAGCTGATTGAATGGAAAATTGGACCAAAAATTTCCAAATTTATTATAAATTTTCTCACAAACCGAAAAATAACTGCAAATTAACAACATATATTCCTCCACGCAACCTTTAGAAAATGGGATACCACAGGGATCCCCCTTGTCTGTTATACTGTTTACAATTTGCGACAACAAACTTGACAAAATTATAACTAAACACAGAAAATTTGACTTTTTCCGCCGATGACTACACAATAGTTCACCGGTTAAGTAAACAACAAAGCACATTGAATATTGATCCATTATTTACAGATATCAAACAATGGTGCGTCTATTCTGGCGCATCACTTTCTGTAGACAAATGTAAGCACCTACATATTTGTCGCAAGACAAACTGCATCTTCGTTACTCAATCAACAAACTTTACACTGCACAATGTTAACTCACTAAAAATACTTGGGATCACTATAGATAAAAAATATAGATGGGACAAACACGTTGAAAATCTCATGTTACAACTATCCAAAAGACTTAACCTTGTCAAATGCATCGCCAACAAAAAATTCAGTTGCAACACCCACACTACCACATGTGTATGACATAATAAAAGCTATACTAATGTCAAAAATTGACTATGGTTTACATTTATATGGAAAGGCACTTAAATCAACTCTTAACAAACTCAAAACTATATACCACTCGGCAATAAGTTTAGCTTTTGGAGCCTTTCGCACCACACCAATTAATAACCTTCTATTCGAAGCAAACATACTTCCTATCTGAAACTGTACTGATCTCCAAACACTCCCCCATTGAACAAATACACAAAAAAAGTATTAATTCAAAGAGACAACAGAAACTACTATGCTCCTTTCAAGAAACTGTAGAACTATGTAACAAATTAAAATTAAAAATAGCACCTATCACAACCAAAAAAGTAAACATACCACCTTGGTCTCTGAAAATTATAACTGACACATCCCCCACAACACTCTGAAAGAAGATACCCCGCCGGAAATCTACCAGCAGAAGTTCAAAGAAATCAAGAACTCTATGCCTAATCGCACATTTCTTTACACTGATGGGTCGAAGTCTACTGACGGAGTATCATTCAGTATTACAAACGAAACAGAAGTGATAACATATCAGTTATTACCCCATTTTTCATCAGTCTTCACTGCTGAAATTTCGGCTATATTCATAGCATGCTCGTACGCATTCAAACAACACGGAAAATTCACCATCTGCACAGACTCTCTCGCCTCATTACAAGCAATAGGAAATATTAACAGTCAAAATTATTATGCTTCATCCATCATGAAAATATTAGCCAAAAATAATAAAATATTACTGGTATGGGTCCCCGGACATTGCAATATAACAGGAAATGAACTAGCAGATGAAACTGCCAAGAATGCGTTCAAGTTCCCTCTTACCATAACAAATAATCTAAGCGTAACAGATATCAGTAAATACCTGACTCACTACCACAATAAAAAATTCAGAGATACAATATGGAACAACACCTCACTTCACTACAAAAACATTAACCCCAATAAAACAATAACAAACAGTTTCACAGTTAATAACATATCACGTACCGACACAATAAAACTAATGAGACAAAGACCTGGGTCACACAAACCTAACTCACAGCTTTATAATAAATAAAACTCCGCCATCAACCTGCACCAACTGCAATACAATCCTAACCATAACTCACATCCTTTTAAATTGTCCCTTATTTCAACAACATAGATCCCAATTCCTTAACTATTCATCACTACAAGAAATTACGTCTTTTAGCAACATTAAACAAACAATAGCATTCCTCAAAAACACTAATTTGTACCACAAAATATAACTCATATATTTAATTTATTTTTAATAGCTTTCGAGCTGAAGGCCTTTGTCGCTATGGCTCTAAAAAAAAAAAAAAAAAAAAAAAAGTTATAATTTATAATTATAATATTAGTTCTAAATAATAATAATAATATTTTTAAAAGTTCGTCGTAAGTAGTATTTTTTAAATGCAGCAATAACGCCTTGATCCATTGGTTGGATAAGAGATGTGGTATTTGGGGGTAAAAAGATGACTTTAATATTATCATTCATGTCATCCGACTGAACGACGTGGCTAGGTGCATTATCAATTAGCAACAATCCTTTATGTGGTAAATTATTTATTATCTTCGCAATATTTTTTAACTGCAGGACAAAATTGCATCTTGAACCAATCTGTTTTGTAATGAAATTTTATTTCGGCCCTTTCGCAATTGCTGGATGGATTGCTGTATATCCAAGGGAACGTTGATTGACGTTTATCAATCCTTGTGATTGGCACCATGATATTAGGTCTTCACGACAGGTGTTTACGTTAAACAAAATCAACTACTTCTGTACTCCATACATTTGATGATGCCGTTTGCAGTTTTTCATGGTCTATAACTGGCAATATACTTGATATTACTAGTGGAGATAATAAAGTAACGCTATAGAGGGAAAATAATGAGCAACAATTTATGTGTATTAATGATGATTCTGCTGTCGCTCAATAATCAACCATCGTCATTGAGAACAACGGCAGCAACTGCTGTAATCGCTGATTAACGATTACTTTAAGTGAACATTTATATGAGTGACGCCACTTATCACTTATTGATGTCTCAATATTCATCAAATTTTAAGATGAATTCAAATATCTAATATAGGGTAGTTGTTGGTAGATTTTCACTATTAACATACATATGTACATATAATGATTTTAACTTAAATTTACTCCTAAGGCAGGAAATATTTTGGGTATTAACTAACACACTATCACTTGTTTTATATTTATAGAACCCCGCAAGACTTGGCTACTAGAAGATGGCGATGGTGAAGGTGGCTTTCAAACACAACGCAATGGACCATTTCAGAGTTCGCTTAATGATGGCAAACATAAAAGTCGCGCTAAGAAACCAAGTATATTACGTGGTATTGGTCACATGTTTCGTTTTGGTAAAAATCGTAAAGATGGCATTGTCCCCATTGAAGTTTTACAGCATACAGCAGTAACACCAACGACGCCATATGTAACAGGAGGAGGAGGATGCATTAGTGGTAATGTTGGTGGCAATAGTAATATCAACTCATCAGCAGCAACAGCAGCAAGCAACCAAATACCAGTTGCTGCTTTAGCAGCACTTGAACGTAACAATAAAATGAATCCACCAGCTTATCAACCACCGCCACCATTACCACCGGCAAATTCGAATGGTGTCGGTGGCAACAGTAACAACCACAATAGCAACAATAATAATAACAACAACAACAACGGTGGTGGCATCCATCAAAATGATATCTTTAATCATCGCTATCAACATTATGCCAATTATGATGATCTGCATCAGCATCAGATTAGGTGAGCGCGCTTTTTCCAGGGAGCTTTCTATGTTACTCTCTATCACTCTCTCTCTCTCTCTCTCTATCTATCTATCTATCTATCTATGTTACTATCTTTTCATTACTTTCACACACACATACATACATTTATACACATAAATACTTCTTCCGAAATGATATTGATATGCAAAGATCTCAAAATAAATGAATGAAATTATAATTACATACTTATGTCTAAAATTCATCTTCTTTCTTTCTTTCTATCTCTCTCTCTTTCTTTCTCTAATCACCGACTGACAATACACACATACACACACACACACATGCATATGTAAACAACACTAACTTAATTCCACTCATTCACTTACTCACTTACTCAACAACTCACTTACTCACTGTTCACCATCAAAACAAACAAATTTCCTCTGTGTGTTTGTTCTTCATGCATCCGTAATCGTAACATAATCAATCGATCGATAGCGATGATAACCAAAATTCCAATTCAACCGATTTGAATACTCATAATCACAACAACAACACCCACAACAACAACACCCACAACAACAACAACAAGAACCAGAACAACACCATTGATGAGCTCTCGGAATCAACATTAGAATGCATGCGTCAACAGGTTATCAGACAACGCATTAAGGTCGAAGCTGAAAGGTAACCTCCTCTCATCCCACATACATACTTACATCCAACATACACTGCATACACAAATATATTTATATACTCATAAACACATTGACACACACACATATGTATGCACATACTTATGTATATACAATAGTATGTACAAAAATGACATTGTTGATTTCGGTAGCCGGTAGAAAGAAGCTTTGTAAAAAAATGCTTGGTTTTTTTTTGGTTTGTTGTTTTGCTTTGTTTTGTTGTAATTAGAAAAACAGAACACAAAATTTAAATTCATTTCCAAAACAACTCACTTACTCATCACGGACTTACTCACCACCACCTCCACAACTCACTAAATTGTTACTTTGATTAAGAGAGGTGAATGGTGCGAAGTCCTTCAATCATTTTGATTTCTTTAAATGACAAGAAAAAAATTATTCATTAGCTTTTATACTTTCTTTCTCTTGCTCGATTGCTCGCTCGCTATTTCTTTGCCTTTCTTCCCATCGATTCTTATATATGAATATATCAGCCGCCGTCATCAACATTATCATTCGCAACGAAGCGCACGCTCACAGGATATTAGCATGCATAGTCAAGCAAATGTTAGCAATGGTGGCATTCGACCCATGTCCAGTTACTATGAATATGAAACTGTTCAACAACGTGTGGGTAGCCTTAAACAAAATGGTCATTCGCCCATTACTGTCAATGGACATCATCATAATCACCATCAACAACAACAACAGCAGCAGCAGCAACAGCATCAAAGTCCTCAACAACAGCAGCAACCATATTGGAAAAGCGCCACTATGAATGGTTTTTCGCCAGCTTCCTTAAATAGCAGTGCACGTAGTCGTGGACCATTTATAACACAAGTAACCATACGTGAGCAGAGTACAGCAGCTTCCACATCAACTTCCGCATCTGTGATGACACAACCTACTTATCAAACTGTGCAAAAATTGGTGCATCAACATCAGCACCAACACCAACACCAGCAACAGCAATCAACATCATCAGCAGGATCCGGAGGATCACCTTATGCTGCTACTGCTACAACCAGTCAGCCACATGCATCGAAAGTGTGACTATAGGTGTTGGCGCAAGCGCGCGCAGCAACATCAGCAGTCATAGACGCAGCAGATGCAGCAACAGCAAAGGCTGCTGCTTCTTCAATTGAGAACTTAGAAGTCAAGAATCAGGATCAGAATCAGATTCAAGACCAACCAAGACAAATGATCATTGCTGAAATTGAATCAAAGGAAGTTGAGGTTTTTTATTTTGCAACAGAATGTTAAAATACAATTCATTCTTCTTCCATCCACCCTCTAAGGACAACATAAAGAAAATGAAAATAATTTTTAAGGATATAACCAAAAGAAAAAAACGAGAAATTTCTGAAATTTTTTTGTATTAAAAAAAGATTTTACATGAAAAGAGAAAAAAGGAAGGAGTGAAAACGAGAAGAGTAAAAGATAATTTTATAGAAATAATAAAATTTATTAAAAATCTAAAACAAAACAAAAAATAATGAAACAAAAGAAAAGACAAAAATGTTAAACGAATTCAAACGAAAATATGTGAAACAAATGAGTTATTAAAAAGAAAATGATGAACTATGTTTTATCTTCATCCGAAAGATATTTATTTTTATGTACTTAAACTAAATGTTTTTATTTTTAAGAAATTCTAAAGAAAAAATCACAACAAAAACTGATAAAAGTAATGAAAAATTTCAAAATCAAAGTTGAAAATGATAAATAAATAAATGTAAAAGGGAAATTTTCCAAAAAAAAAAAAAAAAAGAAGGATATTTTCAAAGAGAAATAATTGTAAGAAATTAAGAAATGTTACTTTGGATTTTTTTTTTTTTTTTTTGTAATTATAACATACTATTATTTTTTATATATGAAAATATTAATTAATTAATTTATTACAATTAAAACAAAAAATTATACAAAAAAAAAAAAAAACAAAAAAAAAAAAACAAATGAAAGAAAAGAAAAAAGACATCAAGAAACATAAGCAACTTAATTCTTATTTATTTTAAATTATTTATGATTATTAATTATTAATATGAATTAATTAAATGATTACTTTTTGTTGTAAAAATTGTATTTTGTTGCTTTTTGTTTGTTTCTTCGTTTTGTAAAATATTTTCATATTTAATAATTTTTTTGTGTGTTTAAATTTTAATTTAATTTAATTTAATTGTATTTTAGTAAATAAGTTAATTAAGCAAAAATACATAAAAATTTAATTTTCTTTTATGTATAATTTTTTATTATTATTATTAGAATTATAATTATTATATATGTATTTATTAATAATTTTTTTTTTTATATTTTAAGTTATAAAATTTTGAAATAACAAAACTTAATTGTAAATAGTTTTTTTTTTCTATTTTGTTTAATTTGTTCAATTTGTTCTGTGTTTTTTTTGTAATTATTATTATATTACTATTTTTCTTGATTTTTTTTTTTGTTTTTAATTGTACAAAAAAAAAAAGAAGAAACTTAAAAAATGTAACGAAATAATTGACGCCGCCATTTTATGAAAGAAAGAAGTTGAAAGATAAAATTCTGTAATTATTGTTTATTTTTGTTGTATACTTTTGGACATAAAAGTATACAGTATATAAGTATACATCAGTAGATATACATATATATGTCTATTTTTGATTTAACAGATTTATCTATAATTAATACATTTTTTTTTAATAGTCTTAAGAGCAACTTAAACATGAACCATGTTACTTAATAAGAGCAGATATACAGTGGAACCACTGAACTTAAACATTTCCACTTTAATAAAAATAAATACATATATAAAAATAAAAAAATTAAAGCAACGGAGAAGTTTTTCTCTTTTTTTTTGCAGTCTACTGTAATGGATGTACTTTGACAATATCTTATAAATGTGATGCAAAGGATAAATCGATGTTTTGACACATCGCAGTATCGTACATAAAACAATGAAGTTCAAATACATAACATCGACGATATATCGTTCTTAATGACGAACTGTGAATTCTGTGCTAGATCCACATTTCAAGCTGATTCGTTTTATAGATGCGACTGCTAAGGTAAAGTCATCAATTATATAAACAATTTCATAACCAGTATGCAAGCAACGGGTCTACAAACTGAGTTTCTGATGTACTTATCTGAAAAGGACGAAAACAATAAACGCCAACGTGACATATGGAGTTACCAAAAATTTTTTTTTTAATCACTAGGAATACTAAAATAATTTAAAAAATTCTTTGCCATATATACGAGTAATTTGTAGAAAAATATTGATGATCTTTTTTGGATGTATAAAAATTAGTGTTTTGTTTGCTCGTATGTTATGCGTTGGCATACCGTTCATCTGATTTTGTGAATGTGTATGGTTGGTGTCTTATTTATTATGAAATTATGAGTTAAAGTAGTGTGGCCCATGCGAAGACGGGAGAATTTTATATTGGAGCTGTATTATCGTTGTTTTGTTGGGATTTATATGTTTGCTTATTTCCCTTTATGGTTATTGGCGTACATATTGTACATGCTATGTGAATCGCTGCAATTTCAGCGGAAAAAAAGAGACGTGAAGTGAGGAAGTATGCTTTTTGTTACTATCTCATTTGATGAAGTGACGCTGTAGTTTGAAACACCTGCGGACGACTTGGAGCCATCGGTATACAGGAATTTATAGTGATTGAGTGATTCTTTAAGTTCTCCAAATTTCCGTTGGTAAATTTCAGGTGGAGTGCTTGATTTGGTATGGAGTGATACCACAAGCAGGAGCTATCAAATTCCCATAGAGGAATGGTTTCTTTAATAATGCTGGTGGGTGGTATTTGTAGTTGGATTTTATTGAATTCGTCTATTGTAAGCTTTAGGCTTGAGGGGACTTTGGGAAGTTTTTTTGATTTTATAATTTTTTTGTAGATGTTTTCTATAGGCGTGTATTTGGAGGTCATTATTGATTTGAAGTTTTTGAGGATTGATAGGGGTTTTCTGGTTTCTATTGGGATAATGTTGGCTTCGTACAATAAGTTGTTGATAGGGGTGGTCCGGAGATCTCCAAAAGCTAGCCTAAGTGCTGAGTGCTGAGTGGTACAATGTTTTTAGTTTGTTAAAAAGCGATTGATAAAAAAGATCATCAAAACATATTTGGTTGGATGCTACCTGTGTATATGTAAAATTCCATTTTATCTTAAGAAGAAATATGGAAAACTGTTGCTTTATTAATAAAATCACAAGAGAAATAGTATTACAAATATTATCTTTCTTTCTTTTACATTTTGCTATAAAGTAATTGAAAAAGCCTTCGGGTATAATAGAATTTAATTGATCAATTGGGAATTTATAATTTAAATGATTGATATATAGTAACGGTCTTCACTCAATCGTGTATTTGGTGTGTATATGGCTTAAACTGCTTACATTTAACAATCCTTAAACTAGCTCCATACAATAAAAAGTTTAAGCGATTGCTTACAATTGAGTAGGTTAAGCCAAGTGGTATTTTGTTTATACTGAGGACTGCCAACTGTGAGATTGGCAAGTCTGCCTAATCATAGGCATTTTGAATGGTTTGCTTACATTTGTTAATACGAAAACAGCCGATTCACATTGAATAGACGATTAACAGAATCAAAAATGACAACAGAAAGTACACGTAATTGTGTATGAAATACACATTGCTTATCTTTACACTTTTGAGTGAAGACCCTAAATATGTTTTAGACAATGAATAATATTGTTAATAAAAAGAATTCTTGCTTATTTATGTTCATTGTTTTTTTCTACAACATGCAGTTTAATAAGTATATTTTTTTTTCGTTGAACTATTAGAGCCAGAAAGCCCAGAGAACCGTAGAGCAGTTAGTCAGTCACTAACTAGTCATCCTTACCATCATCGTCAATTTATTTGTTATTTATTTTTTCACTATTGTTATTTTTGTACAATATTTGGCAATGTAACGCATGCATCTTGACCTTATCTCTGGTTATTAACATGATTTCGACATAGGCAAAGTTAGTCTTTTTTATATTTTTCATTAGGTTTGTCATTTGATCGTCAACAATATAGTATTTTCAATATCACGTGATTTGATTTAACTTTATATTGACATGGTTTCCTTAATTTCAATGGAGTGATAGCTTTACTGTGGTCATATTCTTCAGAAATGCGCTCTCGTGGAATTTCACTAGGATCCTGTAATAGGTTTTCTCTCAAATTGGATTAATAGGCACTGAATTTTGTAAATATTAATATGTCACGCTTAATGGGATTTACCTTACATCTGATGGGCTTGCATGTTTGTTTAGTTTTGATTTTTAAAAACATCACGAAAACGTTCATAATTCTGTTGCTTTTGAAAGCCCAATTGACTAACGATGTGAAGGAATTCTTCTAAATATTTAGGAACTCGGTGAACATAAATATGTTTCATAATCTTTCATAATCGGACGTCGATCATAATAACCCTCTGACCAATAAAGTAAATTAAGCCTAAACACTTCGACGCCAACATGCGCCCCAGTGAGCGTCACGTGAAGCGAGTTCCCGGGAAAGTACTACGCCGATTCCTAATAAAGGGACGATGACCATGATTTTGAAATTGCGTAGCCAAGCCTAGGTCTATAAAGAATAGGAAGTCCTTTACTAGCATGTAGTGCTGGTTGCTGTTGGCTGCACAATATTGTCATCCGACTTGCTGATAAATCGCGGAAACTTGCTGATCGTCGCACTGATTTCCGCTGAAGCGCTGTGCTTTCGGAATCTGGAGTGATTGGGTATTTATATTTTTGTATCATAATGTTCTTAGTTTTCACTTCATTATGTCAATAGCACGTTTTATGTAAAATTTTCAAGGTGTTCAAAATGTGTAAACCCATGATCAGAATAGATTTTTTTGTAGCTATTGTTTTGTCATTGACAACCGATTCCAGATCATGTTGCTATCTATCCAGTATCAAATATCTATACCGCACACATGTTCCTAGTGTTTGGAAACGTTTATTAAGACGTGCATTTCGTATTTCACAGTTGATTTTGTGATTGGTGTTTTTGTCTTCTTTGACGATAGAAAGACTTCCCCAAAGTCTTCGTTTCTAACTGGTTTCTCCAGTCGCCAACGTTTCATTCTCATATCGCATAATATGACTCCATTGTCAACATTGGGAAGCAGTTCGAAAACAAATAATTTATGTTTTTGTGAATGGATAACAGTTGTTTTTGGTGAATTTTACACATACTACATATACAAACATGTTAAACTTTTGAAGAATTGCTTTGATTCAATTGTCTATTTAAATTCCTTAAACGTTGAATAAACAATTATAAGTAATATACACATATATATTTTTGTCAGAGTAAAGTCGTCGATTAAAAAATTTTACTTTTTATAAAGAATAATAATCTTCATATAATATATACTTTATATATATATATTTTTAATTAATACCTAACGTAAAATGCAAAATATAAATGAAAGCAGTCGCAGTGATCGGCGTTCTCAGCCTAAATCGATTTGGCGCTATATAAGATCGATCCAAATGGAAACGTTCACAAACAACCTCTATATATGTTCCAGACGTTTTTATACGTTTTCCAAGGAATGCAAACATGTTAGCTTCGCAAGCAAGGAGGATGTACGCAAGGCACTTATATCGGCGCTGATATTTGCCTTGTTCTTGATAGTGAATGTAATCGGTAAGTGGGTATTCAAAAAATAATCACACCATTTATGTCGCTCTTAACCTACATACACACTGGGCAAATATTTGCGTGAAAATTGTATTCCGTGATTTGCGCAAAATACTTGTATGGTGGCAAATATTTTTCTATTTGTTCGCAGTACAGCAAATAATTTGCTACATTTTTGTTTGGACAAATAGGTTAAAATAATTTTTCGGCAATTTGGGTTTGTATTTTGGCGCGTAAATATATTTTGCGCAAACAGTAATATATGTACTCGTATTTCCCTGTCCATTGATTTCATGAAATTTTCTTTGTGGAAAACAATCATTTATTAAAACTAGTAAAAAGAAGACTAACTTTGGCTATGCGGAAGTTGTAATACTCTTCACACACCTTTTATATCTTCTGATTAAGTTGATGTTTTGTATGGGAAGTACGCTTCCTAGTGGTCTGAGGGCCTAGAAAAATTAAATTAACTTAATCAGAAGATATAAGAGGTGTGTGAAGAGTATTACAACTTCGGCATAGTGAAAGTTAATCTTCTTTTTACGGTTTTTTTTTTTTTATAAATTTATTAAAGCCTTTGATTGTTGTGTAATTAATCCAATTTCTATTTAATTCAAATTTTCAGTGATGGTATCTGCAACAGATCGATATATGTTTTTTTTTTACTCACGAGTGAAGCATGCTTATGTTGGAAAAGATGTTATTAATAGTGAAACAAATATAATTAATTTTAAACACCTGATTACAGTACCAATATACTGGGATTATATGGAATATTGCGTTTTAGAACTTTTTCATGGGACAAATTATCACCTTAATGATACAGAAAAAAAAATGTTTACCGATTCTGGTGTAAACTTAGAGGACAATATATTTCTAATGGATAATCTGATGTTGGGACCACCACGCTTTCGTCAACAACGTGTCGTAAATCGTTCCTGCTCAGTACCAATAGAATTTACACGCTACTTTGATTCCTGTTTTGCGCCATATTCAGAAAAGGCCCAAGCAAAAAGTCGATTATATAAGGGGTAAATACATAATAGTATATTCATAGATTACTACATTATTATATAATTTTTTTTTTTTGAAATTTTCAACGAAACTGTAACAGCAAAGACCCCACAAATTATAAATACAATATATTAAATATCACAAACCATAAAGGAACCCTCAAATTGATCTCAGTATTCCATACGTACCTGAAAGACAACTATGTACATAACATATTTGTTACTTCACATAATCTTCAGCACATCACTCAAAACATATATCACAAGACGAACATTAACACAGATCCCAATTTTTATATGCAACATTTCCTAAAAATAAAATCTAAATTTAATAATCACACACATTTTAGAATATATTTATGTATATAAAATAGCAACGTTTGCTGTCACTTCTGAAACAAATGTACACACATACTCGTACATATATATATGTACTCAAATATGCTAGTTTTTCTTATTACTCACCAATTTTCTACGCAGAATCAATAGTCATCGTTAGTATGGTTATCAATAAAGCTACTTATAAACAAAAACGGGAACTTCATAATATGTTCTGATTATAGTAATTATCAATAATATTCAATTCAAATATTAGTTGATAAAACAAACAAAGCCATCATCATATCCATTTGTTTATTTTAATTTTGAATACTAATCTGTCAGATGTACGAGTATGTAAATAAAAATTTAAAAACCATTCTATTTTATAAACTTCAAACCTGAATTGTTCCTAAAACTTAACTTATCTTTCCTTTGCTATAAGGATTTGATTTAGTCTATTTCCCATTAAATTTATCAGTGCTTCTACCGAAGAATGGCTGACATTTCTCGATCTCGGTGTCCTTTAGGTGTTAAGTGGTCTTGAACTGTTGGACATTTTTATATTGATATTGTACTTGCACTTAAATGATTTCTTTAAGTTTACCAATCGTAATCAATCCAATATCATAATTCTGCTTTAGTTGGGTCTATTGTAGATGCCTTTAATCGTGTTACTTAGTACCTCTGGTGACTACTTGGACCATTCAAATTAAGCTTTTTTTCGTTTGAAAAAACTATTTTGGCCAACATTAATATTTTTCGACAAATGCAAATGCAAATACGGGATTATACATACTTAGTATGTGTTGGTTTAAAAGTAGTGTTTTGGGTTTGAGGGAAGAGGGGAGTAGAGCGAAACTACTTGCCTTCCACTAAGATATAAAGGACTCGTCTCCTGCATATGTAAGAAATGCTAACATATCAGGAAACGAATTCGGCAGAACTTCTTCATATTACAATATAATTGTTGCACTTATGATTCTGTGATATAACTAAGTATGTACATACTACATATATGTACAATATATAATATATCTATATCTTTTTCATTATAGAACAATGTATTCAACTGCTGCAAGAACGTATACACTCCCCATAACTGGTAGAGTAGCAAAATATAGTGGTGGTGGCTATATACAAGAACTCACTTGGAATGCTACAAAAAACTTAGAAATCATTCATCGATTAAGAGATACAAATTGGATAGATCGTGGTTCACGTATGGTCATTTTTGAATATAGTGTTTACAACCATAATATACGAATGTTTGGCCAAGTTCAGTAAGTGTTGTTATTGTAGTAATTGAAAGTATTGATGAGTGTGTTATTTCATTCTAGATTAATGATAGAAGTAATGCCAACTGGATTGTTAATCACAAGACCATTCGTTTGCGCTGTTAAAAATTATTCATTTTTTAATAATCCATATCTCAGTGCAAATGTAGCTTTGGTTATCTTGTATATTATGCTAATTTACTATCTGATAAGTTTTGGGACACATATCTATTTTGGGGGATTTAAAAAATATTTTAATTCAAATGTGAATAGGGTCGAATCAGGTATTATAATGGTATGCATAAATGTACATTTGAAGAAGATAACATAATGATACAACGAATAATTGTTTCTTTATTACAATATATAGTTACATATAATTATGATATTCTACAATTTATGGCAATGGAATCATAGCAAAATAATTTCTAGTGTCATTGGAACAAAACGACATATAACTTTGGATTCAATGTGCACTTATTATTTTTATTATATAAACATTTTGGGAGTTCTTAGTGTCCTGTTGATGATACAAATATTCCAATTTCTTCAATTTAACATAACTGTGAAGAAGTTTGTTTTAACAGTCAAGAAGGTACTTATGAAATACACTTTCTTCATTGTATTATAGTTTTAAATATTTTTATTTTTTTTATTTGTAGATTCATGTCGAACTCTTTGGATTTTTAGTGATGTTTCTTATAGCTTTTCTAACGTATGCCCAATTGGGCATACTGCTATTTTCAAAGGTTCATTATGGCTTTCAAACTTTTTTATATTCGATTATGACATTAACCAGTATGGTACTTCGTAACTTTGACTTTACCCCCTTGGCAAAAGATTATCCTATCACGGGCACTGTATTTCTAATATCCTTTATATTTATAATATTCTGTATATTGGTGGTAAGTTAGTATTAATTACTTTGTATCTCCTACTTATATAAAATACTTAATAATCCTTGATTTACAGAATATGTTTTTGGCTTTTATTGTCGCAACTTATGCTATAGTAACTGCAGAAATTGGTGAACCTAAAAGCTTTCTATTTATTTATATAAAAGAATGGGTGATGTACGCTTATCAATATGTGTCTTATTTGGGTAAACCACCTATAAGATTCTGGTCTAAAGTCAATAGAGATTCCATTGGAGAAATTATTGATTTATGGTTAGTTAAGATATCAAAATCTTTAATAAACATTTTGATTGTTTGGTTTTTATTAATTTTTTTTTTAACTTCAGGGATTTAAATCGAGATAATGAATTACCAGAGAAACACAGGAAAATGTAAGTTTTAAAAATAAATATGATGGTGGATCTTATTATGGTATAGTAAATATCAAGTTTACTTGAGAAAAAGCCAAACTGCATTTAAATTAGGTCTAATAATTTTCCTTCCAGACTTTTCGGTTAACAAGAAAAGTTGCTTGTGCTGATTACAACGATTTAGGAGAAGGAAACTCACTAGCAGAATTAAGAATCATAAAGAGAAGGTGTTTTAATAGAGAATTTTTTTTTTTTTGATTCGAAACTACATACAAAAGAATACGATTATAGGACTTGATAGTTTTCAACTCTTTGGATAGGATAGGATAGGATAGGATAGGATAGGATAGAAAGTCCGAACACCAAAAAGAGAGTTCGCTCAGAAGACTCATAGCTCATTGTGATGTTTGACTTGGACTGTTCTTAGCTTTAATGTTTTCCTTTGACCTTACCAACATGAGAGTCTTACCAGTAGCCTAGTCTAAAACCGGCATCTTTCTAAGGATTCTTACACCAATTGATCCCCCTTATCATGTCAAGGTGGCCATTGAGCAAGAAGAAAACAGTTATATTGTATTCAGACTTTTCGTCTAACTAGAAAAGTTTTTGACAAGTGTAATATG
Organism: Amiota mariae; assembly: GCA_035041805.1. Classification (NCBI taxonomy): domain Eukaryota; kingdom Metazoa; phylum Arthropoda; class Insecta; order Diptera; family Drosophilidae; genus Amiota; species Amiota mariae. Next base: position 487,600 of record JAWNKV010000943.1, on the reverse strand, counting down.
GATGGTACTAACTTTAATATTGAGAATAGTAAACATAAAATTTCGAGTTAATTAATTACTACGACTGAAGTATACTCAAAGTGTTAAAATCTTTTAATTAATTATTTCATTAACAGGCGCCAGCAAATGCGTGCGCTTGATCGGTAAGTAATAATTATATGAAATTTTTTCTTTTTTCATTTCTCCAACATTAACTTCTCTTTCTCTAAAAGTATCCAAAGACGTACTGAAATATTGGAAAATTATTTAAGTATGTTAACCATAAACATGGACGATCTTCTAAAAACAACAGAAATTATTGTAAGGAAAGATTCATTCAAAAAGAGAGTACGTCGTTACTCCAGAAACGAAGAAAATGAATAAGTTATGACTCACTTGCTTATTGAGGGCGCTGAATTATATTAAATTAGTTATAATAGTGAAAATAGCAGAACGGCCTGTGATAAATGATTCATACAAAAAAGAAAAAAGGAAGAGAAATTCATACGTTATATTTCACTCAGGATGCTTAACAACATTAACGCCAAATACTTTTTCTAAATTTATATTGTAACTGATGATGATGATGCTAAACGAATTAAAAAAAAATATTTAAAATTGTTTAGTAAAACGCATACAACTGTTTTTACAATTACTTCAAATATTTTTGAAACCATAAAACTGAAACGACATTATTACTATGTTCCGAACATATACTTACTGACCAGTTCTCAAAAATATCACAAAAAAGTCATGATAATGTTAACGCTGAACATTATCGTGCGGTCGCTGTTAAGCCATTTTTCCATATGAAAAAAGGCTCTTATTATCAAAGCTTTTGAACTCGACTATCATTCAGCCAAGATGGTCTGTCGAGCATGTCTTTTGATAATTGGACAAACATTTTAAACATTTGTGAGCACTGTTATCGCTCTGTAAAATGGATAATCTTGTGTTTTGTTGTTTGCTCGAGGAAATTTTGGAAGATGAAGAAAATTACGGAAAAAGAAATGTGTTACAAAATCATTGCGTGATAATATTGATCCATTTTCAAAATCGGACAATAGTTTTATGAAAAATTATTGATTTTCAAAAATATTGCGCCATCAATTACATACATTCGCAAATACGATACATATAAGATTAAATCAGGCTTGTCAACTTGGGGGGAAAAAATCAAATTCAGAAAAAAATTTGAAATAGTCAGAATTACTCCGATAACCACTAAAAAACACCTGTTTTCATTTTTGTATACGATTCTTTTTTTTATAAAATATTTTATACTGAAGTTTACAGACTGGTAACTTACACTTTACAGATTATTACAAAATCAACTTTTTTTTAACAGCGAAGCTTTTAACGAAATTTTTTTTTCCTATTTTTGTGACATTTTTGAGAATATGTCGGTTAGTATAAATTAATTTATTATTTTTATTTAATTTATTATTAGTGATTATTTTGGTTTAGATCTTATATCTTTATATTTATTTATAAATTTATTTATTGCAAATAGTTGCTTAGATTTTACAGACGTTTTGAATTTATTTTGTTATCAATTAGCTGTAGATGACTGATAAAGTTCAGTTTCTTGAAACAGTTCAGATTCTTATCGCATTAATTTATTAATTCCTTTGATGTTTAGAACAGGCGCATTAACTGTTCGCTCTCCTGTTAATTGAAGTTCTATTGTTTGTATGGAGTAGCGGTTGATCGAAGTTCATTTGATTTTAACTTCTTTTTGCGGCACCAGTGACTTTACCCTACACTTATCACTACTTAAAACTAATTATTGTCACTTCGCTTCTGTTACCAGCGCTGCTACTAACCGTAGGCGTGTGAACGATCATGATAACTTATACATATGCATAAACGTATTATCATCTGAGTGGTTATTGCTATTCATATTTTTATACTCTTCACGCAGTGAATGGTTGGTTGGTTGGTTACCGTGAATGACTTGTATACTCCATTAACAAGCCACAATTAGCACTTAAGTGCTGTTTTGGAACCACTTCCTCGCCGAACACAATCAGTATAGCTAAACCCATCCCGTTGAGTTTAGGTATTTGAGAAGGTCACCCGGACATGTGACCGAACAGTCCGAGAGGTTATCTAAAATATATCACCACAACTCCTACAAAGGCTCCTGTAGGGGATACCCAGTTTCTCCGCGTGTGTTCCAACACACCAGTGACCAGTAAAAACCGCTGTGAGCCTTGCGGTATCTTTGCGTCTTCTGTTGATTAGTCTAAAAGACCTATTTTCATTGTACCCAGGTAGCACGCGCCACTCTGCAAGATTCGAGATCTTTCCACCTGTTGTTAGCCTGCTGAAGGAAAAATAGGAAGATGCTCCTCTTGACAACCGCCAGTGGAATAGTAACTTGTTCCGCCAGCGATTAATCAAGAGATGCACTACATTTCCTTACGAGCTTGGACTTTACAACGGTGGATTGCAGAGCTTTGAGTGCCGCCTGACTATCAACGAAAATAGTTATCTTACGACCTTCCGGTACGTTATGTTCGGCCAACCGACATGCCCGTCTAATGGCCAGAACCTCTGCTTGAAAGACCGTGGCCTGGTTAGGTAAGCCAAAGGAATGGTCTAGGTTTAATTGTGGTGAGTACACCCCTGCACCTACACCACATTCTATCTTTGAACCATCCGTGAAAATTTGAAAGTAAAAATCACTCCGAAAACTGTTTTCTTTCCACTCCATCCTGATAGGAACTTTTACCTTGAAGTTGTTCTCAAAGCTATTATATGGCACTATGTGGTCGGTTGTTTTCTTGAACATAGTTTTTTGAACCACTCCTAGTATCATACTATGTCCATACGGTCGTTCTGACCAGCAACCAGTCTCTTTCAGCCTTACCGCACTGTTGCAGACGATGTTTTTAATGTGGAGGTCAATGGGAAGAAGCTGCCGTGGGACACGTGCGCATGGCTCCTGTGATTCCTACACAGGCCGTCCTCTGCACACTATTTAGTTTGTGCACTATATAGGCCTCTCCTAGAGCTAGCCACCAAACAATTGCGCCATAAATTAGTATTGGACGTACAATTGCAGTATACATTCATGCTGTTATGTTAGGGCGTAAACCCCATCTCTTGCCAAACAATCTTTTGCAAGAGTAAAAAGCCACACAGGCTTTCTTTGCCCGTAACTCTATGTTGGATTTACAATTTAGTTTTGCGTCCACCATAACTCCTAAGTATTTGGCCTTATCCGAGAGATGAAGCTGTTGTCCATTGAGAGTGGGAAGGCGGAAAGTCGGTATTTTCGTCTTCGTTGTGAAAAGTATCTGTTCCGTTTTCCTCGGGTTAACGTTTAGTCCACATCCTGTGGCCCACTTTAACAGTTTTCCCAGAGCTCCCTGCATGATGTTGCTAATTACATCAGAAAACAGCCCTGATACCATAATAACAACGTCGTCTGCATACGCAACTACCTTTGCCCCCGTCCTCTCCAATACATTTAAAATGTTATCTATGACTAAAAGCCTCAGCAGAGGAGAGATTACCCCACCCTGTGGAGTCCCTCTACTGACATACTATATCTAGTTAGAGTCGAGTTACCTAGTTCTGACCGTACTATTCTAGATTTCAGAATATTTACTATCCATTCTACAATGTCTTCTTCTACGCCAATCCTGGCTAGATAATCCTGGATAGCATTCGTGCTTACATTATTGAAAGCGCCCTCTATATCTAAAAAGGCTGCAAGCGAGTATTGTTTGTAATGAATCACTCTCTCTGCCGTGAGGACTACCTCGTGTAGAGCCGTTTCAGTGGACCTACCTTTGAGGTACGCATGTTGGCAGGTCGAGATGGGATATTTATCAATAGCAGATCGAAAATGGAGCTCTAACACTCTTTCCATCGTCTTCAAGAGGAACGATGTTAGGCTGATTGGCCTGAAATATTTAGCGGATTCAGGGCCAATCTTCCCTGCCTTTGGTATGAAGACTACCTTAACTCTTCTCCAGCTAATTAGTATATGGTTAAAAAGAATACACTCTCTAAACATCATCTTTAACCAAGGGACAACCCTGTCCTGTAGCTTCTGTAGCATTATCTGGAGAACCCCGTCTATGCCAGGTGATTTGTAGGGCGGAAAAGTATTAATGGAATACAAAATCTTCTGATCTGTAAAGATCGAATCAAGGTCCTGAGATGATTGCCGCAACCATACGGATACTTCAGAACCAGTTGACACATCTTTGCAGACAGGGAAGTGAGAAGATTCCATCCGTGTACCATATTTCTTTTTAAGGAAAGAGGGGTCAACCCGTTCCTTGGACAGAACCTTGCTAAGCCTTGCTGAGACAGAAGTGGACTCAACCGACTCACAAAATTCTTTCCATCCGTCGTTTTTGGCGTTCCTGATGGCTTTTTTTTATAAGTCTTGAGGCAACAAGACAACACAACACTGGTTGAAGGACCTCCTAGTCCTCTCCCTGAGCTTAGAGAGATCCTCGTTCCACCACTGTTGGAAGCTTTTTCGAATCCTTCTAATTGGACAGGATATCTTGTAAGCCTTACCGAAAGCTTCATCAAGATGTTTAACCTTCCTCTCAATTTCATCCCTGGAGTCAATATTAAAACATCTAACAGAGTTAAGTTTTCATTTAGCTACCCTTGTAAAAACATCCCATTTTATATTGCGTGGGTTTCTTAATGGAGCAATATCCTTTGTCTTCAAATTCAGGTTGTAGAGAATGCAGCTATGATCAGAGAAAGATCTTTTTTTTGGACACCCTCCGATTTTCAACCTGAACCTCTGAATTCTCTGACAAAAGAGTTACATCAAGTACCACTTCCCAAATTATTGAAAACTAACAAATTTGAACTAATAATAAAATCAAAAAGCGACTCACCCCTTTTGTTCCCCATAGCGTATGACTTGCATTGGCGTCGCATCCCAGGAGTAGGGCAGTGTTCTTGGTTATTGCGCTAGCGGTCAACTGCACCACCTCATCCGGTGGAGCCTCCCTGCTGTGCGCCATGTATGCTCAGACACTTCGATTTTAACCGCTGTCAAATCACCTGTGCTGAATTGAGGACAAAGGAAAGCATTGATATTATTTTTAACTAAAATACATGTTCTGGGCTTGCTACATACCTTAGTATACATTAGTTTGTACATTTTGTTCTTGAACCCCAGAATGTCAGTGCCTCTGACCCAGGGCTCTTGAACGATGCAGATGTCAACGTCTTCCTCACCTAGGAAGACGGCAAGATTATCCGAGGCATTATTGGAATGCTCAATATTAATCTGCACGACTTTTAGCATCGAAAGGTTTCACTGGTTTGCTAGTCACTTCATCCTGAAGCACCAGGTTATCCATCAGCCTATTTGCAACCTGCAAATCATCTGACTCCCCTGACCGGAAAATTTTTACTTTGGCGTACCTTACGCAAAACCTCAGTTTGTGAATCTTTGTTAATAGAGAGGAGCACAGACATGCTGATCCTTGTCCTTTATTATAGCCCAGTTAGTCATAGGCATGGTGGGATTCTGCCGCTGCAGAAGCTGGAGTACCTTGCCGTGCTCCAGCTTCATAACAGGGAACCAAATGCGAGCTCTCGGCCGAGCTAGGATGAGCTTAAGCCCTCCCAAGCATTACTGATCGTAGCAATGCATTTGGCCAGGAACTCCAGAGACGGTCGATCGTCGCATTTGATCACCCTGCAGCCACGGATAACCTCAGAAAAGTCGAAACCAGGTGGAGAAGATCCCAGATCAGAGAGGAGGTGTTTCATCACCAACTCTGTTAACCTGGGTTCAATCTTCCCCCATTTCTCCAACGCGTTCTTACCGCCATTTGTGACTTCATCAAAGTGCCACCGTGAGCTCGTCCCGAGCGACGTCGCTAAAAAGCCTCTTAGCACTTGTTGAGGGACCTTCCTTGTTTGTTGTTTTGGCGACTTTGCTCTTCCTTGCATTTGTAATGGTCTCGTCCTGTGACCGATTACGCTTGGTCGCCTTTACTGGTGCCTTTACAGGTTTCACGTGAGTGGACATGTACTCCCCGTACTCGTCCACCACGGCCTGGTATTTGGCTTTGTCCGCGAGGTCGAACTCGTGCACCGTCCCACTCTCCTCACTCTTGGCAACCTTGCTTAGAATGAATCGAGCTTTCTGGTACAGTATAATCCTGACCATCGCTTCCGATTTGCCTTTTTTTGGCTTGGATGCGCTACGGATGGCGCTATCCTTTGCCGCTTTTACTGATGTTATCGGTTTGTCGCTAAGACCTATAGCTACCGACATAGTCGTAAAAGCTGTTGTTGGCGCTGCAGCTTGCCCACTGTCAGCGGCGACTAGTGCCTGGCTTAAGGCCAGTAACTGGCTTCAAGGACTGCTTTTTGAAGTTGTGGAATCTTTTTTATCTAACAGAACTTTCTATGTTAAATACATGATGATGCAAAGTCGTTAATCCAACCTGTTCAGGCTGGTGTTCCCCAAGACATCGTATCAGCTTCTGCGCTATTCACCATTTTTACGGCAGATATGCCTCAACCGACTTTCAATACCACGATATAAACCACATAAGCGGATGACACGGCGGTTCTCTGTTGGTTGGTGGATATGGGGCAAAATCTTACAGTGTCCAAATTTCAAGTCGATGGTACAAAAAACAAAAAAGTTTTTCTAAGAACTTTCCCTAGTGGTCCGATTCAACTCGTCTCGTCGCGCTGATCAAGAATATATATACTTTATGGGGTCTCCGGTGTCTCCTTCTGTGTGTTACAAACTTTATGATAAACTTATAATACTATTTACTACGTGAAGAGTATAAAAAGACAGAAATTGTCCAACACTAACGCTACTGAACATCCTCAATCCTGTATCAAAGGCATATCAAATCTTGACCCAATTTTGATTTGCATCACATTCTACAACAACAACCCCTGAATGACGTCCCTTTTCCTTGTGGTTGTTGTCGATTTTATCCGGATCAGCGCTTCATCAGCATTGATTTGAATCATGCAACAGTGTGAAAAGGCTATAAGACGACTATAAGATCACCAGAAGCAACAATACAGATGAAAAGCAAGCACAGTTTTCCCTCAATTTGGTTGTATTAGATTGGGTTGGGTTGAGTTGGGTCCAATATACGAGTATATTTATTATTATATCTTTTCTCAATAAATCTTAAAAAATCAGCCAAGTGTGAGTCGGACTCGCACACGGAGGGTTCCGTACCATCGCACAAGATTTAACACAATGTATGCAAATTTGTTTTTGTCGCAAAGGTGAAATATTCAACAGCCTAAAAGTATACTACAAAAAAAGCGAAGTTAGGCACTATGGTTAACAAGGTGTATTTAGGTGGAGAAAACTATTATTTAAATTATTGATTTTATCAATTATTTTGCAAGCTCCCGCTTTTTTGTGCAGGCCAACAGTGGAATAATAAAAGGGTAGATTATAAATTAACTTTAGAAGTTTATTTTGTGCTATTTGTAATTTATTTATATGCGTAATCGCACAATCCTCCCAAACTACCAATCCGTAGAGCATGATTGGCATAAAAATCAATTTATACACTATGCATACTCTGCATTGCATACACACATACACAACAACACGTAGCATGTACGCTACCAAAGCATCCAACTAAAAAACCAAGAAATAGTAGATTGCAACAGAGATGTGCAATGAAGGCACAAAAAAAGGCTCCTGAACACTTCCTAAATAAAGGAACTAGAAGATATCTCGTATTCATGCAGAGTGAAAACGAGCTAGCTCGCACTTATAAAAGAAATACACAATGAAAACGAAGGATGTGATGCTTCAGTCTCCTTTTAGCTCATATCTCGTTTAGCTCGTTTTAGCTCGTTTTATAGCTCGTTTGGTTTCCTTTTTGTTTCTAATGCTAATTAGTGTTGTTTTGTCTGGTTTGTTATGTCTAGACAAATTCATATTGAAAAGCTCTTTTCACATCCGTGATCTAGCTCACTTCGAGTGCCTTCGCAATTTATGCAGGTGTTTATGCAAGCGTTTATTCCAAGTCTCATCACAAACGAGAATTTATTATTTTGTAAATTTCTGTTTTGTGCTTGCTTAATTTAATTTAGCTAGTCTTTTCGTCGATTTTAAATCAGACGAAATTCTTATTTTGTTTGATGTTGCATTTTGATGCGGTCGTAGTGTTTAATCATAACTGTTATAATTACGCTTGTGCTTACAAGTTATCTTCGCGTGCTAACGGAAATTTCTTTTGTTTTCGTGACGTCAGCGTTACTTTTTTTTTTGCAATTCTGCTTTGCGTTTGCCTTTCATAGAGCAGGTATGCTCTTATGAGGCTTTGTTTCAAATTCTATTTTGTTTAAATAGATATAATAAATTAAAAAGTCCCGTACAGTGAACGCTCAACTGGTGCTTATTGCCCTGAGCTTCATTAACGGGTCTTTCATCATGAGTGATGAGACGGGTCAAACCAGCAACGGTGCGGTCCCCTGGCTGGCGTTTGCCAAAATGGGTAACTCACCCCTCCAAGCGTAAAAGAAGCTCACCAGAACCCCCCAGGATTACAATGAAAACGCAAAATAGGTCTATGAGTTCCTCTAATGTGGACTCAGACACCGACGCAGCCACTGAGGACTCGTCGGTATCTAAGCATTCCAGCTCTTCACTTAAACAACCGGATGTCAAAACCAAAGTTGTACAGACAAGAAATGACAACTCACATAACCGTTGCGCACCACTGGCTATCAACAAAGACACGATGGACGTTTCTGAAATGTCACCCGAGACTGAGCAGCAGCTAACTGAGGAGTCGCTGGTATAAAATCAGTCTAGCACTTCACTCAAACAACGGAAGGTGAAAAGCAAAGATGTGCAAACAAAAAATCTCAACTCAGCAAACCGCTTCGCCCCACTGACCATCAACAAAAACACGATGCATGTATCTGAAACGTCACCACGTAAGTTTCAAGAGTCATGAGCAATGTATTATAACAGAACACTACAGGAGTTCGTAGAAACTTTCGAAAAGGAGGGGCTAGAATTCCATACTTACCAACTCAAAGGGGAAAGGGCATATAGGGTCGTCATAAAGAATTTACATCACTCCACCAACACCGACCACATTAAGGCTCAACTGGCATTGTTGGACACAAGGCTACAAACGTATCAAATGCCAAAACAATTGTTCGAAAAGGCTAACTGTTGAACTATTCCTAAGAACCAACCATATTGACGTCCTCTTCGTATCCGAAACGCATTTGACAGATCTGTCCTATTTCAAAATCAAGGGATACGATCTTATACACGCAAACCATCCGAGTGGGAGAGCTCAAGGTGGTGCTGCCATTTTGATAAGGACAGGTGTTAGCCTTGTAGAATTAGCCCCTGTCGCATTTCACTGGATCCAAGCTGCTGTGGTGAAGGTTAAAAGCTCGCTTGGTGATAAAACACAGATTCCTAGCAGGAGGTGACGCCAAAAACACTTGGTGAGGCTCTCAGCTTTGTAATTCAAAAGGAATTAGACTCTTCAAATGTTTACAAAGCCTGAACATCACCAGCCACTCCTCAGGGGATCCAACCTACTAGCCCACTGATCCACAGTAGATCCCTGACATTCTGGACTAAGGGCATAGACCCGAACAAAGTTATCGCGGAGAATTGCCTGGAACTCTGCTCGGACCATTGTGCTGTTATAATGTTTATCAATGTTCTAGTGAATATTGTAAGCCGACCACATAAAATTGTTAGGAAATACACAAATATAACCTTGTACCGCTCCTGGATACAGCGAGCAGTCGATCCAAACATCTAACTCAACTCCGGTGAAGATATTGAAGATGCTGTAGAGTTACTTGCGCGCAATATCCACGAGTATCGCAACGCCAGCCCCCTCTGGCAGCACATACATACCCAAGCGAGATCTGCACCTTTGGTCTGCGGAGATTGCCAAGATGGCTAGTGTGAGAAGGAGACTCAGAAGAGTGTGGCACATATCCAGAAATCCGACGGATAAAACGCTCTAAACCGAACTTGAGGCTCAGCCACTTCCCAGCCCAGTGGAAGTGTGCTGATATAATCTTGATAGCCAAGCCTGGAAAGCCTGAGCACAAACCTTGCTCCTATCGCACGATTAGCTTACTGGCAATACTCTCCAAAGTATTCGAAAGACAACTTTTGGTTAGAGTGTTGGCACTGCCGGACGAAGGACGCATGATTCCAGATTACCAGTTCGGGTTCAGGAGATGTCACGGAACTCCAGAGCAATGCCACCGAGTTGCACAAAAATTTTTAAATACTTTCGAACGTGGTGAGTATTACTCTGCTGCTTTCCTAGATGTCCAACAAGCGTTTGATAGAGTCTGGCATCCCAGCCTCCTGTTTAAGCTAAAGAAATTGCTGCCAGCTCCATTTTTCCTGATACTAAGATCGTTTCTTCACAAAAGAACCTTCTATGTCAGATGCGAAGATCAGGAGTCCGACATAAAGAGTATGCTATCGGGAGTTCCTCAAGGCAGTGTGTTGGGACCCATCCTATACACACTCTACATGTCTGACCTCCCGATTTTAAGGGACGAGAAACTCTCTATAGCGACATACGCGGATGACACTGCTATGTTGTGAGTGACAGTGACCCGGCTGTAGCCTCAGCTCTCCTACAAGACCAATTGGGCCTCATGGGGCCTTGGATGAAGAGGTGGAACATCTGCGTCAATGCAGAGAAATCAACGCATGTCACCTTCACCCTGAACCGCTCGACTTGCCCTGCTGTTTTCATCAACGGTGACGCCATACCAAGAAGCTCCACTGTAAAGTACTGGGACTGACACTAGACAAGCGTCTCACCTGGCAATCCCACATTATGACCAAATGAAGGCAGTTGGCCCTGAAGCTTCGAAGAATGAGTTGGATCTTCAGGTCAGACTCGAAGCTCAGCCTACGAAATAAGTTGTTACTGTACAAGGCCATACTGAAACCGGTATGGACGTACGGTATACAGCCTTGGGGCACTGCATCCAACTCAAACCTGGAAAATCTCCGGAGGTTTCATCTACTGTGGAGGATTGTATGGGAGCAGTGGTTTGTCCGGAACTCGGTTATCCATCGAGACGTGCAGATTCCAATGATTAAGGAAAAAACGTTTTGTGGTTGGCCTTGCAAAAACTTAATACTAAAAAATACTATATTATTAGTATGCAATTTTTATTAAAATTGGTTCAATTTTATTTTGCGCCAAATGAGTAAATGCTAAAAAAGTAAAAAACTGTCTTTATCTCCAAAACTACGCTCCCTACCGGGTCCAAATCAGATCAAAACCATCTAGGTCACCTAGAGTAAAAAAAAAAATCATCAAAATTGGTTCAGCCGTTATCGAGATATGCACTTACCAACACATTTAGCGATTCATTTTTATTTATAGAGAGAAGAGAGGTAGGGATAACAAAAGGTACAAATTATGAAACATGTAATAACAAAGACAAGCGTTTGATAGAGTGTGGCACCCCGGGATCTTGTTCAAATTCAAAACATTATTACAGGTACCTTATTACTTGGTATTGAAGTCCTTTCTTTATGGAAGAACTTTTTACATAAAATGCTACGATAAAGAATCGGACATTAAGGCCATCCAAACTGGAGTACCCCAGGGTAGTGTGCTGGCACTCATTCTCTACACGCTCTTCACTGCTGACCTACCTATTTCAAGTGATGCAAGAATCCTGGTTGCAACATATGCAGATGACACTGCATTTTTGGCTTCTGGTAGCGATCCTGGGACAGCTTCAACCATTTTGCAGAAGCAGATAAATTTTCTGGAACCGTGGCTCAAAAGATGGAACATTGCTGTGAACACAGAGAAGTCCATTCATGTAAACTTTACCATGAATCGCAAGATGTGCCCTCCTATAAACCTTAATGGAGACACCATTCCGGAAAGCACAACAACGGAATACCTTGGACTAACTGTCGTTAGGAGGCTAATTTGGCAGCCTCACATAAAATTAAAAAGGAAACACCTTGACCTAAAACTGATAAAAATGTCCTGGCTCTTAAGATCGGGCTCACAGCTAAGCCTGAAAAACAAGCTGTTACTCTATAAATCCATACTTAAACCGGTGTGGACTTATGGAATACAGATCTGGGGCACTGCTTCCAACTCAAACTTTGAGATTCTTCAAAGGTGTCAGTCAAAACTACTGCGTAGACTTGTTGGAACATCCTGGTACGTGAGAAACTTAACTTTACACAGAGATCTACAGACACCAACGATCCGTAAGGAGATCGCAAGAATCAGCAACAAAAATATCTCCAGGCTGGAAAGTCATGACAATCACCTTGCAGTCAACCTGCTTGACAACAGCCAGCACACCCGAAGATTCAACCGGCTGCACCCACTGGATTTGCCGTTCAAAGTTTATTATTAAAATAGCAACGTAATAAGAGTGCACAATCAAATTCGCTGGCTATCGTTTTACGATAGATTGCAAACAAAATTCCAATAAAAAAAAAAAAAAAAAAATGTAAAAACAAAATGCACTAATCATTCAAAAATGAAATGAAATACCTCAATTAGAAATATTAAACCTTTTAAAATTTATTAAGTATTATTATTACAAATTGTAGGAAAAAAAGTAAAATTTAAATATTTATTAGAACAAAAATAAACACGTCCGCTCTATTTGAATTCTGCTTGTGCAGTCTGCTACCTATGATAAGTAACAAAGTTTATATACCAATAAATAGAATATAAATTGTGTCCCAGGGGTCCACATTTCATTTACCGGGAGTCAGCAAACTAACTTTGTCATAAACTTTATACATTTGTCAACATTATTAGCAATATTTGATATATTGTATAATACATATACATAGATTCAAAATCAAATTCAACAATCGAAATGAGTATTGAATTCCCTGTGACCTGTCATCCACGACTAATATTCGTAAAGTTCTTTAAACTATTTTATTGCAAAATATATTTAATATTTAAAAATGAAATAAAATGCTTTTAATTTGCGACAAAAAAGGTGTTTACGAAAAATCTTGTCTCGGACTACAAAAGTCGAAGTTCCCACAACATATCTCCATGAGCACCACCTGATACGGGCCCAATTGAAATCATCGTTAGTCCGTCGCCTCCCTCAACAGCATTTGGAACGCCGCCAGCGTTTTGTTCCTGTTGCGGCGCAACCGAGTTTTGAGGACCAACAGTAGTTGATTGTTCAGTACCATTTGCTCCTGGTCCATCTCCTCCTACCGACACAAGTTGCTGCTGCTGTTGCTTATTATTATCAACACCAGTTGCACCTGAATTGCCACCACCACCTTGCATATTCTGCAATGTTTGATTGGAGCCACTACCTTCACTATTAACCGTTAGACCGTTTCCGCCACCACTTGCACGATTTTGTCTAAATGGATAGCAAATAATGCAATCGGAACGTTGACAAATTTTATAATGCAATAATATTTGTCTCGAAGAAGAGCAATGTCGCACAGTGCAGTCCTTGCTTTGTTTACAGTTGGCCATATGCGCCAGCACCTGTTTCATTTGCTTGCAATAGGCAACGCTACAGCGTGCACGGTTCGTATTCAAACTCTCCGTTCTGTTGCATTTGTGTGCATGTAACAATAAAAATAACTGCTGTTGAATTTGTTTCTTGCGATCATCGGAAATATCTGTGCGTACACCGCAGGTACCACTAGATTGTGGTTCATTACCACTTCCAACACCGCTGTCACCACCATCACCGCCATCACCAGAACCAGTACCACCTATACCCAATTGCTGTAATGTACCTGGTTGTTGTTGTTGCTGCTGCAGCTGTTGTGATTGTTGTTGCTGTTGATGCATTTCTATTTGATTTGGAGGTGGGTTATTTCCTCCTCCTCCTTGTTGTTGCTGTTGATTAATTTGTTCATTAGCATTAAATTGATCCTTGGGTCCACCTACACCGGAAACAAGATCAACATTCCCTACACGAATTTGATTACTTTTATTGGCTCCTGTATCACGACCAACGGTACCATTGCCACCGCCTCCACCACCAACAGAATTAGAATCGTCTGTGCTGCAACTGGTACCACCAACTCCAGTACTGACATCACCATTCATTTGTGGACCTTCAGGTCCAAAACCTTGTGCTGATGGCTTATCTGTTCCATCGACGTTAACGCCGCCATGTGTGACTGGTCCAGGGCCACCGCCAGGACCATTATCGCTTCCACTATTGGCACCTCCAAGTTGATCATTCGATGAAACTAATTCATCTGGTAAGTTATTCTCTAATACGAATAAAAACTCCGCTGTTTTCATGATAATAAGAAAACACAATAAATTAAAGGAAAATAAAAAATGCAACAATTGGTAAATAATTTTTTCTTACTTTTATCCATTTTGACCCGCTTTTGTGTGATTAGTTAGAGTTTGTATGCGTTTGTCTTTAATATATAAAAATGTGTTCACTTTTTTTCTCCTGTTTCTTGTTGACGTGTTTCCCCTTCTAGTTTCGATTCTGTATTAAATTTAATTTTAGTTTTTGATAGAAATTATAAAGTAACTGAGATGATTTTGTTCACAAGTTTTGACACAACAAAAAATGTTTACTTATATTTTAATTAGTTCATTCTTTTTTAGTTTGTAAGCAGCGAGCAGCAGAGTGTAGAAACGGATAAGTCACGCAGTTTTGTGTACTAAACATCTGTAGGATGTCTTATTTACTAAAAAATGAGATGGAGCGAATTTTAAAATCGTAACAAGCCAAATTGGCGGCACCTTGTTTTCTTACATTCTACAATGCTATTTGTGAATTTGGTCACTCTACCCAGTGCTGGTTAATTGTTGCCTTTTTTCAAGGTCATTTTCAATTTTCTTTCCCTTTTTTTTGTTGCGCGCCAAAATAAAACAGCTGTAATCATTGCACAAAACAACAAAACAATTTGAAATAATTTTTTTTTTAATTTTAATAAAAATAAGTAGCAGGAATGAGAAAGGAAGCTGCAAGAATTATTTGCATACAGTGCAAATTGTTTTTAATCATGTATTTTTCACACAATTTTCATTTTAATTTTTCACAATTAGCCACAACATTCCGTTTGTATGTATAACCAAATCAAAAAACAGCTGTTCCGAAAATGCAAAATGCAATGTAAATACTTTCTGTGAATGCTGCATTGGATGCTCAATGTGAAATGGCTATTAGGGCTATTGAATTTTCGTTTTTTGTGTATAATAATTTTTCAAATTATGGAAAATATGGTAAATATTTAATGTGTATTAAAGTGGTGTTAGTGTGCTAGTATACTGTAGTATGCTCAAAGGCAATTGTCTCCGTTGCACCAGTTATTCCGTCACTAAAGGGGCCTGACTCCGTTAAAAAAAATTTAAAAATAAAATTTTCAATACGAATCGCTCACTTCGACGTTCAAAAGAGAATGAAATTTATTATGAGGTTGTATAACTTGCCTTCACACTATGCAACCGAAGAACCAACTATCGAACCAACATCAACAAAAATCAAAATTTTTTGATCTTTCATACAATCGACCATCCAACCAGCATTTCTCTTCTCCGCATACGCTTTGCCTGCCAACAAGCAGTGTTCCATTCCATTTCATTTCATGACGTTGCACGACGCGGTCGCAAGGTGTGCAGGCCCCTTAAGACCGCGGTCACACACAGCCAGTCTGCTACAGAATTCTCTCTCGCAACTCTTGTTTGTGGACAAGGGGAAGAAGTTATCAAACTGCTTGTACCAGCATGTCGTAGCAGTTCTGCCGACGTTTTTCTTTGCCTTCTTTCGCTTCTTTCGTTGTTTGTTCATTTCGTTACCAAAGAAGAATCAACGACACGAGCTGCTGAGCAACAGGCTGTGTGTGACTGCGGTCAATATAAATTCAATTCACCACCGTTTGGTTTGAATGAGAACATGGAAATTTCTCTCAGCTACATTAAGACATTGGAATTCATTTGAATGAATTCGAATGTCAAATTCATTCAAGCATGAATACGAAAAATGCCCTTTTGAATTAATTCGTACATATGACTAGTGTATACAGTCAGATTACTACTATCTAACATGATGACACTAAACGAATTTACGAGCAGATGGTGAATTGGCTGGCTACTACTAAGTAATATAAGTATGTATATTGCAAACTAGCCGTTTGGAATTGAATTGAATCATGCTTAAATATAAATATGTTTATACATACATACTTTATTTGAATTAAAATGTAACTGCTGTATGTTATTTTCGTGAACAGCTGTGTTTTTCATGAGCAACTGAGAACTATTCAGTTGTTCAAACTGAGCAAAATGAGCTTACACTATTCGTGCTATTGATAACAATCGATAGATCACTGATCGTTGTTATCGATAAGCTTTTCCTACCCAACTGTTACTTCCGGTTGTATAACATTCTAACATAGTATAAACTTTTATTTGGCTGTCGAACATCAAGAAAACTTTTATGTTTGCGCTTTAAAAAAAAAAAAGCTTTAAGCTTAAAGTACAATATGATCAGTAAAAGCTTTTTGAAATACAGTTTCTTCGCATCATATAAACTATTGCACTTATTTGTCTATGAAAGAAGAGATGGTTATTTATGTCATAGATACTTTATTTTTTCTTTGATGGTTGATTCTTCTTATTGTTTCATTAGAATGAGAAAAATATCAATTGATATTAATTGTTTTCAATGTATCGTCCACAATTTTGATTCTTAATTCTTATTTGAATAATTTTTAAATAAAAAGCATCGCGGTATATTGCTGACAAATTGATGAAATTAAAATTATTAAAAGGTATTGTAATCAATTGGCAGACAACTCGAGCTATCTGCTCGAAAACAGTGAAATATTGTCAATTTGCAGTATAAGTTGGGGCTTTTTCATTATTTTTAATCTTTTTATATCCCATAACAATTCGACGGTTATAAGTTAGGCATACATTAATTCCACAATTTTTAACCTATCTATTGAGAGGTTTATGGAATCCAACTTTGGAACACGGCTGCCCAATCAAATGTTGAAATCATAAAAAGATTTCTGTCGTAATTCCTAAGATGGCTTGTCGGAGCCCTTTGTTATGTTAAGAGCTCAGCACTATATTGTATTACGATCTGCGAATTCCAATAGTGAAAGAAGAAATCACCAGGTTCAGCGTAAACTTCTTAAAACGGCTGGAAACCTATAACAAGGTTCTTGCTATAAATAGATAACAGTTGCTAGATGAGAAGACTAAAACGCTATCACCTTTTTGATTATAATATGTATTAACACACTATGTTCCCTGAGCAATTTTAGTAATTTTCCCATCTCATGAATATTTTTTAAATAAAATTCAAATGTAAAACAAAAAAACAAGTAAAAAGAAGATTAACTTTGGCTATGCCGAAGTTGTAATACTCTTCACACACATTTTATATCTTCTAAATTCTGTTTTCAGTTCATGTTTTGTATGGTGGTCCGAGGGTCTTGAAATTTATATGGTTGGTGGATATAGATCAGACAGATAGTATCCAAATTTCAATTCCTTAGTACTGAATTTGAATCTGAGTTTGAATGGAAGGTAGTCATAGTGGATTAATGGTCTTGAAATTTACGTGCCTGCTGTATATGGGTCAGATAGTTATAGTGTCCAAATTTAAGTTCGATAGTAGAAAAAACAAAAAAGTGTTTCAAATAAAAATATGAATTTGGATCAGGGTTAGTATGAGGGGTAATCCGCTAGTGGTCCGATTCGGCGGGCCAATTCCGATTCAGCTCTCCAGCTCAAAATCTGAGAGACTAGTTTGCAGACAGACAGACGGAAATGGTTAAATCAACTCGTCACGTCGCGCTGATCATGAATATACATATATACTTAATGGAGTCCTCTGATTGGCCATCATGCAGGCCTTTGACAAGGTATGGATAGATGGACTACTGAACAAACTGATAAGGCTTCTTCCAGGTAAGCAATATCTCCTGCTCAAGAGCTACTTGACGGATAGAGCTTTCCCCGTAAGCATAAAGCGAATCAAGGCTGGTGTACCGCAGGCCAGAGTTCTTGCGCTAGTTCATGGGAACTCAACTTCCCCCATTGAAGCAGCGGAAATTACCCAAAGCTATTTACAGCGGTTTGAAAAATGGGCCAAGCGATGAAACATTGGTATAAATCCCCTCAAATCCGCTAACTGCACTTACACATTGAGGCGTGGAGCTTGTGCAGTATTTCGAATGACTCTAGAATCATTCCTCAGTTGGATCATACTTGATACAGAGCCCTACGACGCTTAAATGGTGCACCATGGTATGTTCGCAACACCATACTACACCGTGACCTTAAGATGCCTTCGGTTATTGAGGAAATTAATTTTTTCAGCAGCCGATACAATGATCGTTTGCTAAAGCACCCCAATCCTCCGCCGTCGTTTGAAAAGACTTCACCCCAATGATCTCATTAATAGAATATCGTAATATTTTTTAGATGTCATGTTTTTCTAAGTCCATGTAAATTTCCTTAAGATGATACAAATGTATAAAAACCGACTCGGTTGCTTGTACATTAAATTAAAATATGTAATATATAAAAATAAAAAAAACTCTCTTGCTAAATTATTTTGCATATCTCAAAGAGAAATAGTACAAATACAAAATATTAATTTGGTATGAAAATATATTAAAATTTATTTAGGTATAAACAGTTCAGTCGTCATATTGTTTACTCTTATTTGATATTTCTTATTTTAAGTTTGTATATATCTCAGGCAACATTTCAAAATACAACAAATGTTTAACTGGTTTCATTATAGTTGTGTTATTTTTTTTTTTGAAAAATTTTAGTAAATTGTTTTCCCAACAAATAGTACAATATAGTAAACAATGACAAACATTTATACAGAAACAAAAAAAAAAAAAAAAAAAAAAACAAAGAAATACAAAACAAAACAAAGTCAGTCACACAATGCAATTGCAGAAGACACTGGTGGGAAACCCAAAAATAAAGGGGAACCCACTATCCCTCATAGCTCGTTATCAGACATAGTAAATCTTTTGGAAAATAAATAAAACAAAATAAAATAAAACAAAATAAAATTCATCAAATTGTAAAGTGCAAAAATTAAACACATATTACTTATAAGATTGTTCTATCATTGTAGTATTCTAAATGCTCTTCAATTTTTGTTGAAATGAATAAAAGATAAGAATACCCTTCATAAGAGCATGTAGTATATCCAATGATAAGCTCTGAGTGGGAATGTTTTATAATATCTGAAATAAGGAGTACTAAGTATATACATTTTTTCTAGTTCTTGAGTTTCTGATTTCGGGAAAGAGGTTTCCCGGACAGAAAGACGAAATTTATACATGTTCCCTTTTGTTAAATTAAGTATCATAAGAACACATGAGACATACGAGTATGTTTGATATATTTACGATATGTGTGTACATAAAATCTCACATTCACTGAGAATGTAAGTATTTATTATTGCAATGGACTCTATTTAATATATACAGAGTGTTATGTATGTAGATGACAACAAATGCAAAGCATTGAGCAATTGAAAAATGCAACAGCAGCAGCAGTAGCGGCACCAGTGAGTGAAAAATTTGATGGAAAATTATGAAAATTTTTAACAAGCAATAAAAAATTAAAATTATCTAAATGAATGAGAGAGAGACTTTTGTATAGACAGACTATTGTCGGGGTACTACATGCGAATGATGTTGCCATGGATCGTTGCTAATGATGACCATTCATTAGGGCGCAAACATTAAAATTGTCAAGTGCGAAGTTGTGAGAAAAGCTTAGACAGAAAGTCGAATCAACTAATGAAGAGACAACAAGTTGGACAAATGGACAGATGAACAAACAGACAGACAGAGATATAGACAGAAAATATGCTTGCATGAGTTAATGAACGCAATCCCCATGTGCGGTGGGGGGAGAAGATTGTGGAGTTGTTATAAGACAAAAATGGTATGACGCACTTTCACTTTTGATATTTTTAGGTAAAAAAAAAAAACACACACACACACTCGCACAATTAATACTCCACAAAGTCACCTGCTACTACTGCTCTTATGTAGTAGTAGTATCAATTAATTTTAAAATATATCTTAAAGGACAAAAAGTGGATTGATTGATTGACATACGTATAAATAAATGAACATTGACTCTATCGAAAGCGAAAAGAAAAAAGTTGTGTTACAATAAATGAATGAAATTAAATGAATTGAAAATACAGAATTTTATTTTAATGAACTTATGTATGATTTTCAACAAATTTATTGTATCTTCACCAACATTTGTACACATCGTCAAAATCAACAATGTTAGAGAAGTTTGTCAGACACTCTCTAGATCTCCTATTCCACATATCGGATGCTGAAATCCGTTGATGTTTTCTATTTATATATATTATAAATTGAATTTATTAAATTTTATGTGATTTTCTTTATGCACATAACAGAGTATTCTGCTTAATATTCACCGACATTCTTATTTTCTTATTAGGGAATTTTAATAATTTTTTTTTTTTTTTAACTTTTTTTATACTTAAAGCAGCCATGCGCTTAAATGTTCAACAAACGAACATACGTGTATACATATTTTAATTATTATTCTTACCGCTTTCTGTTAAATGCTTTGCATCTGTTGCTGTACAATCAAAAGTAGATATTCTATCTTAATATTCATACGTAAATACATTAAAATTTTAGCTTTAAAAATATCAACTAAACCAGTGAATTGAAGTACATTACGATGATGTTGATGATGATGATGTTGATGATGATGGTTGTGACAAGTGTCATGGTAAATGTTACTCTTACTGTCATTTCCATTTTACGATTGCTGATATTTTTATGATAGATACTACACACTACAGATACCTTTTTCTGCCCGTCGTCAGTTCATGTATCCATTCTTCATTCATTCATTCATTTATTTCTCCATACTTATGTGCTGCTCTTCACTTCAGAAAAAAATTACTTAATAAAAGTGAAATTAAGCACTTAAAACAAGTTTCTACTTCTTTGACTGAAGTTTCTGTTAAATACAATATCTTTTTTAGCGTTTGGTTGTCTTTGGTTATACACGTATGTAGTATATTTATTTATTGTCGTTTTTATATACATATCTTGTTAAATGTTAAAATTGAGAGTGAAATTTAGAGTATTTTATATATGTTTCGTTGAGTTGTCAGAATGTTTATTTTATGTTGATCTCAATCGCATTTTTTTTTTTTTTCATTTTTTAAATCATCAAATAATTACTAGTGTAATTTAAAATATTTATAATAATATTAACTATTTTAGTATTTAAACATGTGTGCTTGTACGTTTAGAGTTCTCTTCTTAAGTCTTTTGATGAGTTTTATTTAAATATACATGGAACTGATATTGAACTAACAAAATCATTTGGTCAAACTGAATATAAAATATATTTGACACCACATGAAGTTACCTATAAAATTAATCAATCAAATGGTGTCTTCTTGATGATGAACAGTTTTGAACAGAGCACACTTTAATGATTTCAGTCTCTCTTAAAATGTTTCATTGCCATTTCCCTATAAAAGCGATTTTAAAATATGTTGACATGCTTCCCATTGCTTGACTTTTTCTGATGAATAGATTTGAGGAATGCATTTTTGAATAGTTTGTCTAGTCTTATAGTGTTCTAATGTTCTAGAAGTATTTTCTTGCAGGTAAATTGCAAATACTGGAAAGTCTTTATATGTAGAGAAATACTTTTGAATCAAAGTAGTTTTAAAATAAGTTTTAAAACCTATTTTAACTGATAACATATCTAATCTTTAAGCAGCCCACATCAATTGTGAATGAATGGATGTGTTCCATCTAGTAACGAGTTATAGTAAAATGGATAGTGTGAGAATATCTTACGCGTTTGAACACCTATGTATACCTATTTTCATGGCGATCGGTTCAACAGTATAGAAAGTGATCTCTGCAGTGCCATCTTGTAGCGAGTTATAACAAAGTGGATAGCATAGAAACCTACTTCATGAGAAAAATACTTGTACTACATGCCAAATTTCATGCTAATAGGTCAAACGATGTTGGAGTTTATCGGTTTCATACTTAATTTTTATATACGAGTACTATGTACATATTAGGCTTCTGCAATTATCAATTCACATTTCTCATTACAGTATGCACTCATGAATTTGTTCGTAAATTTTATGAACTCAATGTTCATTTTACAATATACAATGGGTGCAAAAAAAAAAAAAATAGAAAGGAAAAGAATTATTGTATGGACTCACCCGAAAGGAATGCTATATGTATTGTGCGCTTCTTTCCTTTTTTTCGGAAGCAATGGAATGAAACAATGGGTACGTATAATTGCATGGAATGAAGGGAGTGTTAGAGTATACAAGAATATACAAATGTAAGTGGCCGCAGGTAGAAAATATCTTGCAAAAATTAAAGAAAAGAATTTACAATAAAGAAAAGTTAATTAATTAATATAATATTGTTTTATGATCAAATTATATCGGGTGGTTTACTTCCCGAACACTGCTCTGTTTTCACTGCAGAAGCGTTTGCCATTTTGAAAGCCTGTACTTTCACCCACGCAAATAGGGTCTGCCCCGATAGCTTGTCAACCATTAAAGCGATACAGAACATAAATATAAACGCGCACTGGCATCAACTTTCCATCAAAAACATTAAAACAACGGTGGTCCATGTTTGTCCAACTATGTATCGGTCATACTCAATTCACACATCAACACCTTCTCACCGGCACATTACCGCAACTCTGTACCTGCAGAGCCATGGCCTCTGTCGACCACATTCTAGATGTCTGTTCAAACTTGGGTCTTTATTTTTGAAACGACCTAAACAAACAGTACATTTAAAAGAAAGATCTTCGCATAACATTGACTTAGTATATAATTTTCTTCATCATTGTAATCTAATCCACTTATTTTAGTCATCATAAGTACCATCCAATAATAGAGTCGTAGGCCCTGGTAGCTGGTACTTTTTTTTTTAATTTTATGTGTATTGTAAATTACATTATAATTAACATAAAAAATATATTAATAAAAACCTATTGTATCAATAATTATTTTTATATTATTTTTTAAATTGTCATTGTCATTCCTTTAAATTTTACCTGTCGAATTGTTAGACTTCAATAAATGTATGTTACTACAAAAGAAGAAAATAAACAATGTTTTCATACACATTGCACAGTTGATTCATTATGTGCAATACTCACTCATACATATTATTCACCATACAACTATTCAGTTATACACATACAATGTGCAAAAAAGGACGTATGAATCGGTACACTTCCATTCACATTACAGAAAAGAAATACAACATTAATTTCTATTCATGGGTTCCTAAAAATAGGAATTAATTTTAAAGTGAATGATTCATTTGCCGTTTTGAAAGTATATTTGCAGAAGTCTAGTACATACTTATATAGATGTTGGTACATATTGCAAGAAATAAAAGGATCGCTGGACTACGCTGCTAGATGGATAAGAAGATAATAAACCAATATTTCAATGTATGTATATTTGCATATGTAAATAGGACTTTAACCATCTTACATCATGGGAGGGAAGTATACTATTTTATTATAATTAAATATCAAAATTTTATCTAAAGATTCTGCCTCTTGGATCCAGCACATTATAAGAATAAGCTGAGTATATACTTTTGTATGTTATAGAGTTAATATACTCGTACAATACATTTTCCAAATATACTCGTATACTCGTATACTCGTATAAGATAATATGAGGTTAAGTGAGAGATCATTGCTCTGCCTATTTGAGTCTGAGACAATAACCAAGTCTATAGTGACGTTAAAATACTATTTTTTCTTAAATTGTTGATGGTATAAAAATATTAAGTATCAACTAGATATTGATAATAAGAAAACATTGTCATTTAATATTTCGTTTACTGATTTTCTTAGCGGTCAAAACCAAATTTCTTGTTTAGTACTTCTGTTTTTTTTTTTTGTTGCTTATCTTCCCAATAGTTTACTTATATTGTGCTATGTTGGTTTATCGTATACTATATGTATAAGTATTGGTTTAGGTTTATACTTGTACGAGTGAGTAAGTATCTGTGAATCGAAGTTGTCTTCTCTTGTTTTCGCTTTAGTTGTCTTGTTGGTCGGTCTTCTTCTCTTTAGTGAGTTTGGCTGAACTTTCACTTAAAATATTGTGAACTTGTAACTCGCACAAATTTGTTGGTTTCTTGTTTTCTTTATTTTTATTTTTATTTATATATTAATTTTTTTCATTTCATTTTTAAAGAAAATAATGTATAAAAGAAAGGAAGAGCACCAACACAAAGAGAATTTTATAAATATTATTCATTGTTTAAATGAATAAAATGAAAAAAAAAAAAAATTATTGAAATTTCAATTGAAATAAAAATTAAGTGATATTTTTTCATATTGTACGTATGTACAATAAATATTATGAGAACACTTGAGATAATTAACTCAAAACTTATATATATATATATATATATACGTATACATATACATATATATATTTTATGTATCTCAATGGTTGAGTTTCAACAATCTCGATTATCGGTAGTTTATATTCGCCAGTAGTTGCTGGTTCATTGATAAGGAAGAAGATATTTTGTACATTACGTATGTATAATGAGAATATATTACTACCATGGTGCATCAATCTCTCATTGATTTGGTCATGAATCCAAAGTTCTTATAACATTATTTAGTTTCTTTGGGAATCCAATTGTGTACTTGGAGGGGGAGGGGAGGGGCTTACAGTAAAAATTGGTACAAATTCTTCATTGAGATATTAATAGCGAACAATTTAGATAAATAGATTCTGAGTTACATTAGTTCTGCTTGATTCCTTCACCATTTCCAGGTCAATTTAAAAACTAGTGGCAGGCTGGACTCCTTGATTCCTGCTTTAGAACCCTTTTAAGAAATAAATAAATATACACATACATTTTTTTCATTTTCATTAACCTTTTTTTTTTTTCATTTTTATTCAATGCTCATGACAAACAAATTCTAAATTTAACCAAAATATAATAAATAATTTAAATAAGGAATGAGAATTTGTTTGCCTTTAAATAAATTCAAACACATTTGTGAAACAAAATCAATGTGACTGCAGACTTAAGACTTTATGGGCTTATTGTTGCCAGCGCTACTGATTGACATTCTGAACATACTGATTAGGATTCATTTTGTTTGCTCACATAAAGTTCAATAATTCGAGAAGCCAAATTTCTGACATCAAATTGATCATGGTGCTGCAAGGTTTCAAGTAGATCCATTCCGCCTAATTCTTGGATCATCATATTGAGATACTTGGTGCTGCCACTTTTATGCGCCAATGAAAACATGTTCATGATACCAGTATGCACTACTTGAACAACAATGACATCATTGACTTTCAGTAGTAAATTAGCAAACGGTTGCATAATCTTATATTTTTCGATCAAAGAGATTATCTGTTCTGGTGCTCCATAAACTGTTATATTAGTCACAGTTCTCACTGCCTCCTTTTGTGCATATAGATCATCATTTTCAAAAATAATTTTAATCTGTTCAAATATGCCAGAATCAAGTACTGCTTGAATATGCTTTTGATTTCCCGATGCTATGTTGCTTACAGTAAAGGCAGCCTCCTTCTTAATAACATATTCCGGACGCAAAAGTAGCACTTTTAATTTCGACAAACAGCCGGAATTGACGACAGCTTCGATGTGATTATCAGTGCCCCTGGTAATGTTGCCCAAACAACGGAGTGCTGGCATTATAACGTTTGCATCGGATTCCAAAAATTCATTGAAATATTTCATAGATCCGCACGCTATAACCGCCTGAACATTAATGTTATCACCTTCCGTTAAGTGGGCAAACACCCAACATATATCTTCTTTAATTAGCATTTCATTCGAGTTAAGCATATTTGTCAATGATGGTAACAAGGCTTTGATATTATAAAATTTAAGATCTTTTATGCGGACTATGCTCAAGATAAGCCAGACAATGCTTCGTATTAGCGATGGAGCCGTTTGCGCATTCATTAAT
This sequence comes from Amiota mariae, assembly GCA_035041805.1. Lineage (NCBI taxonomy): Eukaryota > Metazoa > Arthropoda > Insecta > Diptera > Drosophilidae > Amiota > Amiota mariae. Next base: position 461,576 of record JAWNKV010000943.1, on the reverse strand, counting down.
GGGATCAAAATCTCCACCAAATTATACTCAATAATCACATCACGCGGTTCAGTCCCATGGCTAGCTATGTTGAGCAAAGCCCATACTGCCTGCTCGGCGACAAGTGTCGAAGGGCCACGCATTAAATTAATGATGTATGGAACTGCACTTTGTTTAATCAAAAACTGTGCTTCTCTGAAGGAACTCGCTGCAATATTAGTCAAGGTCAAGACGGCTTCATATTGCAACATGGCATGATCGATCCTCTGCAGAAACTTGATAAAGGTCGGAACGATATTATATTTTATTAACACCTCAAGATTAGGTGGATTTTGACCACCAAGGAGTCCACGCATGGCTTGTATGCCCGTAATTTGAACTTCAGAATTCGAATGGTTCAAGTCAGCTACAATTAACTCGATGTTTATTTGGTTTTGTTGACTGGTTGTAGTATTCGTGGTCTCAACGTCTGACTCTTCTTCGCTGACATTATAGAAGTGACGGCGCTGTGCTCTCATCTCCTCCAAACGTCCCCTCTTCCAAACATCACCGAAAGACACCTCGTCATAACCACGCTTACGAGCTTCATGTGTATTGTTACGGTTCGGTTCCATTTTATCAAAAAACTCAATACAAAAGGCCTTATGGGAGGTTCAAGATTCCGATACCTTGTGAGATAATTTGATTTCCTTAAAAAGTAGAGATGGAAAGGAATATTATTCGATAGGAAGTTTTGATACAACTTTTATATTGATAGCAAATCAAATCAAATGACAAATTAATGACATGTATTTTTTCAAATTCGCCTACTGTTGTTATTCAGAGGCAGATCAGGAATAGAGGAAAAAAATTCTTATATATACAAAATACTGTTATGGAGCTTTGTTAGAAAAAACCTGATAATGGTGATGGTGGCACTATAAGGGGGGGTCCATGTTCGACCTTCTGTTAATCTGTTTGTAGCCACACAGTTTCTGATATATGCAAGTATACGCGTATGACTAAAAATAGTATATAATTTTAGAAGATATAATAATACCTAGTTGGTGTAATGGCATGGTAATCACTAGTTGGTCCCAGAGGTCTAACTCAGCTTCGAAAACCAACCTGAAGAATTCGAGAACAGAGACAGGTGCTTCTAGTGGTAATATTGCCAAATTACCCAGATTATCAAAGAAAGGTTTTCGAGAAGACGGGTACGTCATCCAAGAAGATTCACAATGAAGATATTGAATACTTTCTCATGTTTCTTCATCTTCACAGATTCGACAGAAATCTTGAAAATGAATTTGCATCTTTTGGCCCATCAGCCTAGTTGTGTAGTTCCTCGTTAAGATTGCCGAATTCTTTTCTTGTGAATATGTAGGAGCTCGGAGGCTCGTTTTGGTTAGTAGCAAGACAAGAGTGTACTAGAGATAATATAGCCAGGCTCATTCGCCACCTCAAGTCTGCTAGCTCCTTGGTTTGCACTTCTAATCGTGCGAGGTTGTCTTATATAGGGCTATTTGTTGGTTGTTAATTTGTTACAACAACGAAGTACTACTTGTCTCACAAGCGACAAATAATATCTGAATGCTGAACGGAACCAGAGGATTCAGTTCACTGAATCTAACATACATCGTGCTTGGAGAGGGGAATATAGAGAAGTCCTTATTCATATATGGTATCAGTTTAAGGTCAGTTTCTCAAATCTATTATAAAAAAGTATACTACAAAAAAAAAAAAATTCTTAAATAAAAGGTTAAATTAAAGAACAATGCTTCTAAAAATGTGTATTTTTAGTATTTGTCGTTCTACACACAAGTGAATTACACAATCTGTGAAAATTGGAACTCTCTAAGCGTAAGCTTAGTAATAGAGTCCCGTTAGTTCCCTAAAAATATGGAAGAGTAAGAGAGAAATTAAAGATCAAGTATTTTGTGTGGAAACCGGATATTGTGTGGGGACTGTTGTCGTTGTCCAGTAGTTGATCAACAACTCATGTTTTGATATACGTAGTATGTGTATATAAATATTATCTTTGAACCAAATTTTAATGCTATTGCTTAATGGGTTACACTTATTCGATTCGATTATCCTCTTCATTTTGATTAGTTGATCAGGAATACTCGTATACACAAATCAGTGGCGCATTGTTGGGGATTTGGAAAAAATTTATTCCCATTGCGTTACAAACATTACGATAAAATTCAAATATCCATTTACACATCACTATTCTGTGAAAGGTATATTGACAATAAAAAGTTAAAACAAAACAAAATAAAGATCCAAAAAGACAACAATAATATTTATTCAAGTTGTACATAGGTATTAGAAAAAAAAAAAAGGAAGGAAACAACGAAAATAAAGAAGATATTGAAAACAAAATAAATAAACTTGCAAAAGCAGGCGTTGACATCCGCTAACAAAACTCATTAATTGCAAATACAATACTTACTTAATAAGTATAAGAAGAAAAGTAGTACATAAAAAAAATATTTAAATACCTACTTATCAGTGTTTGCAAAGTATAAATGATTCTTTTTTTCTGTATATGATGTTCTTTGAAGCAACCACCAAAAATGAACACTGACAAAAATCGCAACTGCAGCAGCAGTCGTCTTTTTACAATTTTTGATTTTGCTTTGCTGTTGCTTTCGGTCAAAGCAGCAGGAAGTGTTCAGTTTTTGCAAATGCGACTGTTTTCTGCTTTTGCTGTTTCCTTTTCCGGACGCAACAGACTGATACGACACTACGACTAATCGGCTACGAAAAAATGCTCTGCTACCCGTGTGAAGCAGAAGTGGGTTGCTAGTAACTAATAAAATGAAAAAGTATTAAAATATGTATTTTTCTTTTAGTTTTATAAAAGGGATTCATAATTATAACTGGTTCAACCAATTCAATTTTGGATATATGAAGTTATCATCCTTTGTGAAGTTTTGTCGCTCTTTCCTGCCTTTAGTTTAAATGCCAAACACGCTCACAGAGGCGCAAAGAGTCCCTTCGTTTAAGCATTGCAAAGACCTTATTGATATTTTAATAGGATCCCGAAGCTAAGCATTAAAGCGCTGAATGGAAGCTGCCAAAGGAGATGAGACAAAAAAGGGGGCTTGGAAAAGTCGAGAGTGAAGGTTATGTTGATGTCTTTTTTCGATTACAAAGAAATTATCCATAAAGAATTCATTTCGTATAACATTACAATCAATGGCGAAGTGTACTTAGGTATTCTGAAGCGTTTGCGTCAAACGATTTTGCGTGTGCGACACGCTTGATTTGGCTCCATGTGATTATTTCCTATTCCCCAAGCTCAAAATAGTCATGAAAGGAACGCATTACGATGACACGAAGCGGCTATCGAAAAAGCTGTGATGTGGATCTTCAACTCAGTCCCGATGGAGGACATACAGCAGTGCTTTGAATCATTAATAGATCGTGCAAAGCGTTACATCGACACGGAAGGCATGTACTTTGAATACATTGATATGAGAATGGAAGATCTTTGCGTTTGTCTCTACTAATAAGAAAAGTCCGGAAACTTTTCGAACACATTGTGTATATTTTTTAGTAAACAATGGTTAGGAAATATGGAAGGTTATGGTAAAACAATCCTTGCAGTATCTGTTATGTACTTTTGTTCTGCACTTTCTAATGAACCCCTAGGGCTTATCAATGCAAAAAGCTTGCAATTGAAAATGATCCGAAATTTCTCTGGAAACGTTTTGAAGGTGTATTAAATGGAAATATTTTACATGTTTACTTAGTAAAAATATCCTGGATGTCTACTGTTGTTGATAACTCAACTCAACACTGATATCACTTACGTTCTTACGTCTTCAGTGATTTCTGAACGTTTGAAAATGGTGGTTCGTTGGCCAAGCGTGCACTTATTGAACTTCGTGAGAAGGGTTTGACTAAGCAGGTTGTGCAACATTATTCCTAAGTTATCTACACGTTACAGTGCTACCAAAGGTGATGAAGCGTAAATGTCAACTTTTCGTGAGACATTTCGATTTAAAGTTTAGGGCGATTGCACCAGAAATGAGCTTTTGATAAAATAACAATAAATAAATATATCAGATTATATGCCAAAATTTTCTATGATTGTGTGTCAGCACCTTAATCAAAAAAAAAAAAAAAAAAACAGCTGTTCAGGATGAACAAAGGCCTGTTTAAACGATTTTAGCATCCCGCTCGTAATACTGGCTCTGTCTGAATACACTATTAGATGTCTACTAAGTACAACTCGTAACAATTATTTGACTACATTTGATGTCGCTAAAAGTTTATATTCATATTCCATGATGCACGCTTCTTGAATCCCTAAGAAATATCTAAGATCTCTACTAAAATAGACACATTTTAATTTTGTACTGCAACTCAACACAAAATGTTGACTTCATTTGGTATCGCTGGTGTTCAATCGGGAGCAATACGGGGCTATGCTACGTCAAACTTAATCTCACAAATTTTCAATAAATAATGTAAATATAAATGAAAATGTAAATATGGAAATTGAAATAATCAATTTAGTTTTAGATAAGATCCTTTTCCCATTAAAACGTTACAAATATTACTAATGAAATGATAATATAATCTTTAAATACATTGTGTCGATTGTTGTAGTATTATACTTATGTATTGCAACAACATATCAAATATTTATTCAACAGTTTTAACTATTGTTGTTAGCTTAAGAAAAATATTTCGTATATAAATACTATAATTAAGAGAATCGAACAATTAACACATTAATTGAAATGTTTCTTTTATCTTGTTTTTCTCTTCTTCTTTGTATATTTTTCTATGTTTTGTTATAGTTTATGTATCAACTAGTAGTGTTTACAATATTTATGTTGTTTAATAAATAAATTTTATGTTATTGTTATAGTATATAGTATTGTATGAAAACAAAGCGTTTGCATTGTCCAAAAAAAAAAAAAAAAAATGCAGTTAACAGACATTTTTGTCACCATGCAAAGAAATATAAAAAAAAAGTAAAAAAGACTGTGCAGACTCAATAAAGATATAAATATGAAAAAAACAACAAGACCAACAGAAATGACAATGATGATGACTCAAAAGAAAGTGAAACTCATGTTAAATGTAAAAATGAAAGAAGAAAAAAAAAAAACGCCCGCATTGAAATGTTTAAGTGAAGTGAAGTGGAGTGGAGTGGAGTAGAGAGGAGTGGAGTGGAGTGGATAGTGTAGATGAACGACCCAAGAAAGATTGGGAGCAATCGAAAGCGGCGGCTGGTAAAGAAAAAAAATATCATATAAAGTTTGGTTTATTGATACAAAATAATATTGTCAAGGAATTGTTTTTGTTACTGATGTTGTTGGTGATGGTGATGATGTTGAGGTTGTTTATCAACATTATGAAGTGGGACACAATAACAACAACAACAGCATTAAATGTTGTTAAGATGACGATGATGCTGATGCTTTGCTGAACTGAACTAAAGTGAGTTGAGCCAAGTTGTGTTGAGTTAAGTTAAAGTCGTGAACAACGGAAGAAATGCCATCCATGGCAACCACCAACTGGCAATGAAATGAAAGTGAATGCGAGTTAACACAACTCACATACATATACACGTACAATACTATTTAAATATTATATTGTATATTATATACATACAAAGATACTCATTAGATGATGATGCATAGATACAAGGGATAAGGGGAGATACTAAATACAATACAATAGAAAAATGTATGATTCAATATGACAAAATGTTTGAAAAATAAAAAACAACACAACAACAAAAAACAACATTTTCAATAGAAAGCATTGTTCAAAATATCTGTCTTTTTTTCTTTCATTCTTTCTTTAATTTTCGCGAATTTAGTCAGAGATAAAGTTTTTTTTTTGTATCTCATAATTTGTTTGACAACAATAAATACTTTTGCCCAACTAACATTAACAAGTGTGAATCATAAACAAAACACAAAAAAAAAAAAAAATATTATTATTTATTTCTATGAAATGAAAACAAAGATTTATTTTCGTGCGAAAGTCATTAGAGAAATGATATATACGTACTATGTATGTATATTTATACCCTTTACGCAGTGAATAGTATTATAAGTTTGTCATGAAGTTTGTAATACACAGCAGGAGACTCCATAAAGTGTATATATATTCTTGATCAGCGTGACGAAAGGAGTTGATCTAGCCATGTCCGTCTGTCCGTCTGTACCAGAGAGCTGAAATTTTGCACGGAGCTTTATTTTCATCATACGCAGTACATTTGTTGGAATCAGCCGAATCGGATTACTTGAACCAAATTAAAGTTCTTATAAGAAAAACTACTATCGACTACTACTACTACTAATATCGACTTGAAATTTGGACACTATTACTGTCTGACCCATATTCAACAACCATGTAAATTAGAAGACCGGACCACTCGAACCACTAGGAGGGGCGTGAAGAGTATTATAACTTCAGCATAGCCAAAGTTGTCTACTTTTTACTGGTTTTATTGTAAATTAATAGCAATTTAAAAACTAAAAGTGAAGCTCAGTTTTTTGGGTGTGTGAGAGATGACACCGGAAAGAGATGTCACTGGAAAACAAATTATTGTACATACACCGAATGGGTCTGTCCAACTACATACTTATATGGTGGTGATTAAGGAGTGGGATAACAATAATAATTAAGGAAAGAAATTAAGTAAAATATACTTGAGTATAATAAGTACGATATGAGTACAATATGTATTTACTTATATTACATATAATAATGTGTAACATTAAACAAAGTCGTCTGTAAGTTTATATACTAATTAAGAAAACAACATACAAAAATCTTAAATAAATTTTGCTACTTGAACTTTTAGTTTTTAACTAAAAGAAATAATATTAATATTGTAGTTCTATCTTATGAAAGTTAATTATACTGAGGTTATTGATAAAATCCAATAATACAAATTATTGGGATTATTCGAAAAGTCATTGCATATTTCATGTCAATAAAATTCACAGAGTTCATTTCTTTTTGAGTATAACATAAATGTGAAATGTTTGTTTGCGTTTGGTTACTACTTACTTATTATAAAATATTTGTAATAGTTTATAAGCTGTTCATAAATAAATAAATAAAATAATTTTCAATAAACCATTCAATGCCTTTCTAATGTAGTATGTAAGTATTGTATACTGATTTTACAGAATGCTATATGAAACTAAGCAAATCTCTCCTCAATAACCATATTAATCTATATAGTGGCACTCTTTTAGTCAATATATCTACAGGTTGAAAATATTTAAATATAAAGTTCTCAAATTTTACTCAATTTATTAATTTTTTTAGTTAACTTTTTTGCCAAAAATTATCAATGCAAAACGGCTTTTAATACAATAAATGAGATATGAGGTTAAAATTTAAAAAAATCTATCAATTGATTAGTTTTTTCTGTGTTTGCAACAAGGCTCTCAGTGTTCGATAAACTTGCTAGCTAAAATTTATCTTAAGTTATTCTTCTTTAAGTTGATACTATAAGTATAAAATGCTTCTTAGTAAACATGATTATCTAAATAGTCCTTTAGATTTTAAGCTAAAGAGCGGAATGAATGAATGAATGAATGAATAAATGAATTGGATTATTAAAGTTTTCTATGGTCAGAACAGCAATTCCATTCTTACGAAGAAGTCGAAAATCGGGTGGTCCAATGGATTGCCTCAAAAGACTAGGATTTCTTTAAGCACGGAATCCGTGCTTTGCCTGACAGATGGGCAAAAGTTAAATCCATTATTAGAAAATAAATGGTTGAATTTGGCAAAAAAAAAATTGCAGTTTCATAAGATTAGAACTAATAAGTAAGTAGTTATATACATAATTGCTTGATTGATTTTCCTTTTCGACTTTGTCAGTTCTTTTCTGTTGGTGGTTGGTTATCAATGGATGTAATGGATAAAATTGCCCAAAATGAAAGGGTTCAAATTTAGATTTACTAATGCAACATCATCATAACAACTATAATGTGTATGTCTTTGTTTAGTTTCATATCAAATTTTTTTTAAACAAACAAAAAAAAAAAAAAAAACGAGTAAATTTTCGCATGAACTTTTGTGTGCCAATGTCAAACTCGTTTTCTGTTCGTTTATTGTTCATTCATAGTAATAAGTTTTGTTGTTTTATTGTTGTTCTTCATAAAGACAATTGGCAACAACAAAAGTAGCAAAAGTAACAAAAGCAACAACAATAACATGTAATTACAAGTAAAAAAATATATAAAAATTACTAAGATAAAAGATACTTTGGTCAAAAGCGACAACAAACAAAACAAAGAGTTTTCAATGAAATGAAAAATAAAGAAAAAGATATTGCATGGAAAATTTTACTGGTTGTTTTTTTTTTTTTAATTTACGTTGTTCTCCATTTTGTTGAAAACTTAATGATATCTTTGATAATAATAATTTACCATAAAGGCAACAGAAAACTGTATTTTTCTTTTATTTATGTCCTTTTCTTTATAAATGTCCTTCTTAATTTTGTGTTTAAATAAAAATTAAAATTTTGTTGCATTGAATGCAAGAATATGCAAAATATTAGGTGCTTCGAAAATTGTACTTCGAAAATTGTACTTCCAACCAACGCCAAAGCTCCGCATCGTTTATAATTTGGCAAAAATTAGATAAACCAAATAAAGGCACAAAGAATAAGCTACAAAACACCCAACGATTTCTATCTTAATTAATGATAATATGAGAAAGAAATCGTTAGTTTTAGTTGGAATGCTCGGATATACACGGTTTGGCAGCATTATCATAATTATAAGACACTTATTTAAAAGTGCATTGAAAGTGAAAGAAGTTCGGGAAGAAAAGCAATACTTTCTGCGCGTGATAAAAGGAACATTATAAGCCAGTAAAAAGAAAATTATCTTTGGATATGTCGAAGTTGTAAACGCTTCACGCACCTTTTCTTTTTGTATGAGAGGTACCCCCCTCCATCAGAGTCCGGTGGTCTTGAAATTTACATAGTTGGTAGATATGGATCAGATACTTGTAGTGCTCAAATCAAATTCATTTCCATACTCGTAGTATACAAAACAAAAAAAAACAAAAAATTGTAATAAGAAGATGAATTTGAATCTGGCTTGCATGAAAGGTACCTCTCATGGTGGTTCGAGGGTTTTGAAATTTACAAGGCTTGCGAATATGGGTCAGTATCCAATTTTAAAAAAACAAAAAGGTTTTTTTCAAATAAGAACATAAATTTTGGAACAGGGTTTGTATGGGAGGTACCCGATTCGGCTGATTCTGACAAATGTATTGCGTATGGTGAAAAGAAAATTTCACCTCTCTAGCTCAAAAACCAAGGGGCTAGTTTGCACACATACAAACAAACAGACGGACAGACGGACATGGCTAAATCAAATCGCTTCGTCGCGCTGATGATGAATACATATATTTTATGGGGTCTCCGATGTCTGTTTTTGTGTGTTACAAACTTCATGGGAAATTATAATACAATTTACTGTGTGAAGAGTATAATAAACGAGCAATTCCATCGTGTTGTGCTCCCAACTTGCTGCTTCTTCTACAAAAAAACCGAGCTCCTTTTTGCGCAAAATCACTTGGACACTTGCTGGGACTCAATAAGACAATTTTACTTTACAAAATTTGGATTATTTTCCTTTAAATAGGTTATTTTCTCCAGTGAGAAAAAAATATAATCTAGATGGATCAGATTGCTTCCGATATTATATATGGTGTCATCTGAGAAAGGAATTCCTTGTTTTCTCTAAAAGAAACTTTGGTGGTCTGTCAGTAATGGCTTGGGGCGCATTCGAGAAATGAGTAGCGCAGACTATATAAATGTGCTTGAGAGTTGTTTGCTTCCTTTTTTGGTCGAAAAAAGAGAAATGCTTTTTGTTTACATTCATGACAATGCTCGTCAAATACACACAATTCGCAAAACAATGGCCTTTTTGCAAGACTGTTCTGTGCAGATCATGAACTTGCCGGCATGGTCGCCGGACTTAACCCGCATAAAATACGTTTGGGGAGCTAGTACGTCGAGTTTATGATGAAAATAAAAAAATTTATAACGTTTTCGAACTTAAAAGTCTGAAGGTTGAATGAATGGAACAAGTTTAAGCCACCCTTGTTCGTTAACTTTATAAATTTGATGCAAACCTCTATTTTTGATGTTGGGAAAAGCCGAGTAGCCCAGGAAAATTAACATTTTTCCGCGGATAATTAGAGGAAGCTGAGCATGAGCATTCCTTTTGTGGTTCTAAACAAACCCCCAAATGTCCTTATCGATTCATGTGCCGCTAGAAGAGTTAGAGGGGGTAACGTCACTAAAAACAGTTATCCGCATTTTTCTCGAAAACGGTAAGTGTTATTGAAAGCATAGCTTAGAAAGTTAAATATCGTAAGTCTAACGGTTTTCGAGATATAGCATGAAGATTGCGAAGAAAATGGGTAAGTGGGCGTTACTATTACTTTGTATGTAGGAGGCAAATGGCTGAATAGAAAAATATATGTATATATAAATGAATCATCCAAATGTATGTCAGGGGTTAACTAGAGAACGGCGGGACCAATTTTAATCAATTTTTTGTTGTTGTAATTATGGGATCACCTAGAAGGTTTGCATCTATATTTGGACCCGGTAGATAGCGCTGTTCTCCAAACATAGATAGTTTTATACATTTTTTTTATTTTTTATTTTTAGCAAAAAAAAAACCCAAGAACGAAGATAAACATTAGAACACGAAGTTTGCCGGGCCGAGATGTTCTATTTAACACTTAAACCTGATCTAAAATAAAAAGAATGGCTTGAATTTCTTTCGTTGTCTTCATTGATTTATGGTACATTCTTTAATTTATCAAAACTTTTGTTACGAAGAAAACCGTTAACATTTTCGTATTTAGCAGGTCCAATTTAATAAAAAATATTTGTTTTTATTAATGTTATAACATTTTTTTCTTTTTTGTCGCACGGTGTAATCAGAAGATATAAAAGGTGCGTGAAGAGTATTAGAATCTTAATCTTCTTTTTACTGGTTTTTATAGTTTTAAGACTTTGAAGAAGAAAGTGTCTTATAATTTTGATAAGAGATTGTTTACTTCTGTGGTAGTAATTGACAATTACATACATAGAAACAGCACCAAAATGTTTTTGATTTCTCTCTTTAATATCTAAACAGATATTAAAAAAAAATAAAAAAAAATCAGCCAAGTGTGAGTCGGACTCGCACACGGAGGGTTCCGTACCATCGTGTAAGATTTTTTGCTTAAAATATAAAATTATGTTTAAAGGTACCTCTCATGGTGGTTCGAGGGTTTTGAAATTTACAAGGCTTGCGAATATGGGTCAGTATCCAATTTTCAAAAAACAAAAAGGTTTTTTTCAAATTATGTTTATATTTAATAGCCTAAAAGTATATTACAATTAACAGGTTAAATTAAAGAAGAATGCTTCTAAAAATGTATATTTTTAGTATTTGTCGTTCTACACGCAAGTGAATTACACACTTTGTTACGGTTCATGAGATAGAGCAGGAGACGGACGGACGGACGTACATTGTAAGCTTAGTAATAGGTTCCCGTTAGTTTCCTATGGGTACGGAACCCTAAAAACGAAGTGTCTTACAATTTTGATAAGAACCTTATATCGCTTGTTAGCATAATATAAAAGTAAAGTTACATTTACATGCGTCATTCAAATGATAAAATGCAATAAATGGCAGCCAAAATCGTCATGCATTCACACCATGTCATTTAAAATTGCTATATACTGCTGTCATTCGAATGACCAAAGGATCTTGCCATTCAAATGACAAAAAAAGTAAGTAGATTTGCAGGTACGATAGTAGTTTCATTTTGTTGGTTCAATACTATGCCTTACAACAGTGAATGGCACCCATTTACACATCGATATCATTCTTTACGACACCCACTGCTGTCATTCAAGTAAAACCTGTATTCTCATCCCTGTCACCTGTAATTGGCCACACCATTCGCACCGTACCGATAGCCATTCACTCAAAATAATGACAATACGTCAGACAGTTTAAATGCACCTTAAGTAAATACGAGTATATGACAATTTTTATATTAGTTGAATGTTTTGTTTAACTGAAATACAATACATTATTTTTTAACTAAAAATAATAATGAAATATTGTATTAAATGCAATTATATTTATCGCATTAGAAGGGTGGAGAATGTACAAAACACAAGTATACTACAATATAAAAGTAAGTAAAGGGGTGATGATTATCATATTAATTGAAATGCAAAGCATTTGCTATTGATTGTTAAGTACGAGGATTATTGAGTAGAAAAGAAGCAAAGTATAAATAGTTGATTGCACAATTTTATAACTGACAAATAAATAAATAGTATACAAAGATATGTACATACATACATCAGATACAAATCGAAGATATTGTCAAAGCAAAACGGCGACCTGTCAAAATCGAGTAAACGTTACTCTAATGACAAACGAAGAGAGAGAGAGAGAGAGAGAGAGAGCGGCTTAGGCTCGCCATTAGGCAGGAGGGTTGGCAGGAAACAAATTAATACTTGCCAGAGCCAGAGTTAACTACAATTGTTGTCCACTAAACTTCACTTGTAGCATCTATTGAGTGATGCATGCACATATGTACGTACATGCATGAATAGTAGATAAATGGACGAGGATTAATCTATGGACGAGTTAGTAAGAAGTTCGTAGAGTTTTGTGGCCAATTCAAATGGCATTTTGTGCATGCGCTGAATAATTGGCAGAATGACAACAAACGCTATTACTTAGCAATAATACTTACATATTACTGTGTTTTTCTCTTTGCTAGTATTTAACATAAATAAACATAACAGAAACAAATGAATTTAGTGAAAAGTCTCAAACAAGACAAACAAAAAAAAAAAAAAAAAATAAAAAAAATACAAAAATATTCACAAGTGATGAAAATCAACATAAATTTAAAGATGCCACGACTGTTAAATAAAAGCATATAACCATTTGCTCATTAAACGTTCGCTGGCTATTGTTAATTTTTTTTTTTATCATTGCGAATTATGTGCTCAAGCATCGGGATGATCATCGTCATTATGATCATCACCAGGTGCAGCTGCAAGTCTTTTGGTGAATGTTCGCGATGCTTTCAAGCGTTTCTTAGTTCAAGCGGTGAAGCGTTCAGTCAAAGCGGCTTCAACTGATTCACTGCCACTGCCACTGATTTACATAAATATATACTACATAGTGTAGTACAAGTATGTAGGTATATTTCCCAAATCATATTTAGCTTCAAAAATCTTAGGTATTTTTATTATTAATTATGAGTGAAAAATACTTATTTATACATTTGCAGTATTTTAAGTTTATGATTCAATTGTATTGACAAACAGATTTGACACACCTTTTAAAATGCCCCATGGAATATTTCATCAAATTCTCTTTATGGAAACGACGCTAAATTATTTTCCATATATTATAAGTACTGGTTGGACAAGTTACAAAAAAACTAATAAAAACGCCTTGCCAAAATACAAAAAATAGTCTTATCTCCAACAACGTTCATAGCCTGCAACGTAAATTTTTATATCCTGACTTCTTCCAATATTTGTGTCAAAATGACGTATTCGCATTAATTGATACACACATCACTGCTGATAGAGTAGTACAGGCAACTAAATATTTTAATGGATTTGATACGTACTAGAAACCATCAACAAGAAATAGCCAATACGGAAGAGCTAGCGTTGGCATGGTCATTACACGCTCTCGATAAAGAAATAATTTTGATTCCAGTATACATAAAACGATCTAACTGGCAAAGCGAGTTCTCATTGCTCAAAGATTTCTTCAAAGAAACAACAGAAATAATTATGGGCGATTTTAATGTATGAATTGGACAATTACAACAATAAACGGTTCTAAATAGACTAAGTTTTAAGGCAGGTAACGAAAATAGGAATTCAAAAGAGATTGTAACAAATTCAAATGGAAAGGTACTCACTGAGTTCTGTAGAGACTATGGATTATACTGAATGGAAGGACGCAAGATGATCAAACTGGTGATTTTACTTTTGTAAATGCGATCGGAACTCTGTAAATGACCTATGCGCAATATCAGTGGAGTGCCTTCATTTGGTCACAAATTTCGAAGTCGGTTATCAAATATGGTCAGATCACATGCCAGACAAGCTTACTATGGAGTTTGAAAATATTAACAACCAAACAAAAAACAGAGTTTAATACGAAACTGCGCTGGATAGATTCGAAGCGTAGCACATACCAACAAAAATTAAATGAGAACGTACAGACCTTAAAGGAAGAAAATAACACACTGACCTTACCCTAGCTGGTTGAAGTTATCAGGAAGTCAGTGGAGATACAGAGTGGCACAAAAGTAATTTTTAAACAGAAGTGGTATAATTTTAAATGTCATAAAGCGCGCATAAAATCCTTGAAGCTCTAAACAAATTTAATAGATCAAATAATGAAAGTGAGAAATCTTACCATTTAAGAGCTATTCAAGTCTATAGAAATGTGTGTGAGCAGGCCAAACTTGAATATCTTAAAAGGATGGAACAGAAGAAAAACCATATAAAAGACTCCACAGATTGGTGGAGAGTTGCAAACGAAATAAGAGGGCAAAACTTTTAAAACTGGATCAAATTTATCGGCGGAACAGTTTAAACATTACTTTGCAACCCTCTTAAATCCTACCCAAGAATTCTGTGAAACCCATTATTGCCAATTTCATGACATCCTAGATAGTGCTATACAATTATCCGATATTCATCAGGTTTTAAAAAAGTCAAAAAATAACAAGGCCCCGGGAATAGATAGGATACCTTATGAATTTGTCAAAAATGCATCCAGCGAGTTCGTAGAAGAGTTAACCAGAGCTTACAACGTTATACTCGAAACAGGAAAAGAGGACAAAACATTTTTAAACACAATTCTGTTCCCGATATTTAAAAAATCAGCCAAATGTGAGTCGGACTCGCACACGGAGGGTTCCGTACCATCGTACAAGATTTTTTCCTTAAAATATTAAATTATGTGCATATTTAACAGCCTAAAAGTATACTACAATTAACAGATTAAAAGTATACTAAAAAAAAAAAAAATTGTTAAACAAAAGGTTAAATTAAAGAAGAATGCTTCTAAAAATGTGTATTTTTAGTATTTGTCGTTCTACATACAAGTGAATTACACATTCTTTGAAAATTTCAACTCTCTACCTATTACGGTTCATGAGATAGAGCAGGAGACGGACGGACGGACGGACATCGTAAGCTTAGTAATAGAGTCCCGTTAGCTCCCTATGGGTACGGAACCCTAAAAAGGAGACCCAAATATGGTAAATAACTATAGAGGAATAGCGTTTATGAATACCATCGCAAAAGTGTTCATGAGTGTACTAAATGAGTGAATCTACAAATTGGCAGAACAGTATATAACATCATTAACGAATTCTAAGCAGGCTTTAGAAGGGAATACTCAACGGTGGATAACATATACAACCTGTCAAGTATTGTGCACATAAAATTATCAGAAAACAAAAAAGTTTACACCTTCTTTGTGGACTTCAAGGCTGCTTTTGATAAGGTACCCAGAAACCCTCTAATATATAAGCTGCATGAGATTGGCCTTTCAACAAAAATATTAAGAGTAATAGAAGATATTTACAAAGACACAAATTACGCGGTTTGGACGGGTGATAAAATGTCAAAGGTCTTTGATACTTATTCTGGGGTAAAACAAGGTTGTCTACTGTCGCCGTTACTGTTAATTCTGTATCTTAATGATATCCACAACAATTTGGAAGGTGGTCTAAATATTGATGGGACAAACATAAGGGTGTTAATGTACGCGGATGATATAGTACTACTAGCTGATGATGTGAATGTACTCCAATCAATGATATATAAGTTAGAGGATTATTGTTTAAAATGGAGTAAGGAAGTAAACCTAACGAAGTCAGAAATAATGGTGTTCAGACAGGGCGGTCGACTTTCGGCCCAAGAAATGTGGACTTACAAGCAAGAACGAGTGAAGATCACATCAGAGTACTGTTACCTTGGTGTAATTCTCACACCAAAGATGTCCAAGCAAATCAAGAACCGAATTGACCAAGCAAAAAACAGCATTAACTCACATGGTGTAATTTTCTAGGTAAAAGCAAGATCATATTGGCATCAAAATGGAAGCTATTTTTGGCAGTTTGTAGGTCAATCCAAGCGTATGCCGCGTAGGTTTGGGGATACACAATGCCGGAAGGGGTAAACAAGTTCCAGCGGTATTTCTTGAAAAGAGTGCTGAGGCTATCGGACTCAGTCCCAAACTATGCATTGTCATTGGAAACTGGTACCGAAGACGGTAATTTACATACATTAGATCTGCATATGAAATATATCACAAAGACTTTACTATCATATAACGCAAATAGATTGACTGATAAGTTGTCCAAAGCTTCTCTAAGAAGAAACGTTGTGTGGGTAAATAAATTTAATCAACTGGGAGCAGAACACAACATAAGTTTTCAAGAGAATGCTGGGTCTACCCAGAAGACTGGTGTAATCGTTGCAATCAGCTCGTTGAGGCATTAAAAGCTGCTTCGTGGAGTACAATGCTGGAAAAAGTAGCAGGTAGCACAAACCGCTTTTATAAATACCTGCAACCAGCAGCTGGAGAAAAATATTTTAAATATTTCAACCTAACTCAACGTGAAATAACGATGATAATAAAAGTACTCTGCGACATACTACCACTGAATGCAAATCGTTTCACGCCAGATTTGTCAACCATTTGTACGCTATGCAACAGGAATGAGCAGGAAACACTAATGCACTTTTTATCAAGATGCCCTGTGTTAAATGAATTTAGGGTGTCAAATTTTAAGAAAAATTCAATTGAGCAAAATGAGCTGTTAAATATATTAAACGGTGATCATGAAATCAGTTGGAAGACTCTAGCAAGCTATATATGCACAATATTATATTATAGAAATTTTCTAATATCAGAATTCAGCTAAAGGATAACAGCCATGCTGTAAAATCAACCATCGTTTTTTTTTTCTGTTTTTCCAAAAAATGTATAAATTAAGTTAATTTTATCTGTACCTATCTATATACGAACAATTGAATAAAAAGAAGTATACTACTACTACTACTACTACTACAACAACTACTAATGGATAAAACAAAAGTAAGTAGTATGTATATTAATTATTTACAATATTTCTTTCTTTTGCTTCTTATCATTTTCTTATGAGCAAATTTTATATGATTTCATTCAATTTTGCCCAGTTTACACGTATAAATATGTAAGTACAAACTTCTTAAATATCATTTTATTTTAAACATTAAAAAACTGTTAAAAATATTTTTAGAAAAGTTTGATTTACAAATAAAAATACATACTCGTACTATGAATTCTTGAAAACACTCCATCATTCAGTCATTAAAAGAAAGAAAAAATCATTAAGATTTTTTAATTGAACTATGACTAACTGTTGTTCTATAATATTTAATACTGTTGTAATTATAGAAAGCATGAAAGCGTTGCATTTAAATATTATTATTTATTTTCTTAAGACTTTTTTGTTTTCATCTGAATTTAGCTTAATTTAAATTTCTTCATTTGATTCATAAAAAAAAAAAAAAATAAATAAAAAAAATAAAAATAAAATCATTTCATTGCCCTTTCGGAGTTATAAACTCTTAAAGCAACATCATTAAATCATCATATATACAGTATACTACTTAAACATAAAAATACATATTATGTACTCATATTCAATACATTATTGTGTACAAAGTCGTTTATATTTCCAAGGAATTATAAAATTAAATCATTCTTGATTATTATTATGATTATTAAAGATCGGTCCACTCATCTAAGTATGTATGTATGTATGTATATGACACAAGACATATCAATTCACTCAATAAGTCCTAAAGATAACGCATAAATGGCTCTTCTAATAAAGAATCCTTAGAAAGTTTCAAGCTTTAAATGATATTGGATATACAAGTGTAAGTTTTAAAGGATTGCCAACAGAGGGCACCAGTATTGTTTAAGCATACCGGACCTTGTTGGAACCAACTTTATGTGAAAATTTCTTCATGTTACCACATTTTTCAATAAATTTCACTCCACATAAGTGTCAAAAACAGAATTTTCTTTCCACAAAGATGTCTGTTTCTCTGTCTACAAAACTCCATTCGCGGGAAGCATTGGTATTTTGCTTCCATTTGAAGAAAAGTGCAGGAGAATGTCATCGGCTGTTGTGCAAAGCTTGCGGAGAGCAAGCTCCATCAATTTCAGTCTGCGAGTACTGGTTCCGAAGTTTCAAGAGTGGTGATTTTGACACAACTTACAAGGAGCGCGAGGGAAGACCACCAACGTTTGTAGACGCCGAATTGGAGAAAATTTTGGACGAAGAACTTGCGGCAACGTTATGAGTGATTTGAAAGCCATTGGTATGGTCCAGAAGGTAGGAAACTGGGTGCCTCATGAACTCAAACTAAGAGATATCGAACGGCGTGTCACTGCTTCCGAAATGCTGCATCAAACATACAAAGGGAAGTCGTTTTTGCATCGTATCTTCACAAGCGATGATAAATAGATTCATTACAACAACCCAAAACGTAAGAAGGCGTATGTTAAGCGCGCGGTGAACCCAGACGATTGACGTCAAAGCATCTGCATTTGGTAGGATCAGAAGGGAATAGTGTGGTCAAACGATCGAAGGGGCTTTCTGCAGACAACAACTGATGCGATTGAAGCTTGCGATTGCGGAAAATGGGCCGGAATGGGCAACAAGACTTAAGCCATTAATCTTTCACCATGACAATGCTCGGCCGCATGTCGTGGTCAAAACCTATCTCGATTGTACCGAATGGAAAGTCCTAACCCACCCACCTTATAGTCCAGAGCTTGCACACTCAGAATACCATTTGTTCCGGTCGATGCAGAGTGCCCTTATGGGAAAACGCTTCACTTCAGTAGAACGTATCAAAAATTGACTTGATGCTTTCTTGGTCTCCAAAGACGAACAGTTTTATAGGCGCAGAGTCTATGCATTGCCAGAAAAAATGGGAAAAAGTCATAACTAGCGATGGACAATACTTTCAATAAAATACCGTGTACCAATTTTGCACAATTAAGCTTCAAAATCAAGAAAAAAATACTTTAAAACTTACTTGTATACCCAATATTATTACTGAATATCTGAGTCAAAGTGGATTTGTTATTTTCAAAATGATGTAATAAAAATGAATTTTGAAGCGATTTGGGATTAAGGAACTATTATTACATAGTATTATCATTCTTAGAAGGATACACAAATCGTTTGTCCACGATTCTTTGCTTCAATATTTTATATTAGTTGTCATACGTATAAATAATCTTTTTATAATTAGACGCTTTTGAACCAGAATCTTTATAACAACAAATTGTATTTGATTTGGAATAATTTGCTTTAATAGCCATTCCCATTTTCAAATAATCATTCCAATATGTCATACTTTGGGATAGTAGAATGTTTTGCAATATCTCTGTAATTGAATACGTCAGATTTATTACATTTTCCATGTTGTGGACTAAATACAGCGATGACGGTAATAAAGAAGACTTGCTCATTGAGTTCACAAAGTTATAAAACTACTTAGGGTCACGCGAAAATTGCTGTCTACAACGTGAGATAAAAGTAGTTATTGTAACAAAGGCTATTTAATAAAAGATAATTAGCCTGGGCCACACAAAAGTTAGCAAACGCTATAGAAGAGCCAGTAATCTTGAATATTTTAAATAGCCTTGACTTAATGTTCTTCAAGGTAAAGTGTCTTCTCGTAAAACAAGGTGGACAGAAGCATTGAAATTATTGTATACCGTTAAATAGAAAAAATTAACAGCAGTGCATAGTCATATTACTGCAATTGTACAAAAAAGACCAATCTGTTCCAAGAAAGATTGCATTTAGTAGGGTAAAGTTCTCTTTTGTAGATATGTAGATGTGGTGGCTGAAATAGAACTGGTTACAGAAAGGGAAATTTCGCAATTGGGATGGTCAGTGTCCTCAGAAAAACACGAAGGTTAGGATTTTGACACAGATGTACCAGCGGAATCATTACTGAACACAAAGTCAAGAGATCTATTCAGATGATTGACTACATAGTTCAATTCAAACAAAGAGAGGTCAAGGTCAAACAGGACGTCCAAAAAATCATGATGTAGTGATGGAACCAAATAAATTGATATACTGAAAAAGGACCACGAAATGAGTGGAAAATTAAAATCGTCAAGCACGACAAGAGATCCACGGTCTCGAAGAAAGTTATTAACTCAGTTAACAGCACTGGCATGACTCAAATAAACTTCCGAATTGGAATTAAGTGTAATAGTATAAGAACATGATACAAAACTAGTAAAAAGAAGACTAACTTTGGCTATACCGAAGTTGTAATTCTCTTCACACCCCTCCTAGTGATCCAAGGGTCTTGAAATTTACATGTTTGGTGGATAGGTCAGACACTTATAGTGTCCAAATTTCAACTCGATAGTACAATAAACAAAATAGTTTTTCTAATAAGAACTTTAATTTGGATACTGGTTTGTATGGGAGGTACCCATACTATCGCCTTCGCTGTAGTGCAATATGTAACGAAGTTTAAACAGAAAATTTCATTACTAAAAATACTAGAGTCTCCCTATACAAAATATCTAGTTTAGTATATAACATTTTATAAATTTCCCCAATCTTATCCCATAGAAAGAAACCAATATTCAATTATTATTTAACATTATAAGTACTTAGTATTGTATATAAGTCAAGGTATGAAATGAAATCTTTTTAAGCACGTGTGGGCATATTGATAATGTATCTATGTACATACATATGTATGTATATGTATTTCCTGTGTGCAGGTGTTAAGCTTTAATTAATTTAAATAAAACTACACAATACAACATCACATCACACAACTTTTTGTCTTATGAAATTGAAATCTTTTATATGGTCTAAAGAAAGGAATATTTTTTTTTACTGGTAATTTACCTCTTTAAAGGGTATCAAATTACTTATGAATTAAATGAAAAATAAGTGGTGAAATATGAGTAAACCTATTAAATTGAGTACATATGTTCTTTTACTGAGGTAGACGAAGAATTTTTAAATGTTTTGTTTTTAAAATTAAGTTAAAGTTCATAATACAAAAAAAAAAAAAAATTATATTCACAATTGATCCTGAAAACATTTAACAATTTGATCAAATTGCTTAGAATGAATGTAAAAATACTCTTATACATATTAAATTTGATTTGATTGATCAATGATATTGCAAATTTATGTTCGATTGTGTAAAACTTTGCCATTTAGTTTGCATTCTTACCAAATCGTAAATACACTTCATTTTTTTTATCATTAGTAGGGAGACATTATAAGTCCTCGTAAAAGGTATGAATATTTCCTAAGTATCCTTATACTTATGATGGTTCATTTGTTGGTTAGATTTTAATTTAATTATTCAACAAAACAATAAACTCAGATTTTGATTTTTTTGGTGGGGTCTATGTCACTCACTAGGGGTGGAAATCTGTTAGCATAAAGAAGAATTTTTATTTTACAAAATAAGGGATTATTTCCTTTAGTAAACCATATCCAAATGGAAAAGAAAACTCAGATGAATTGACTTACTTACTTACTTACATGAGCGATTTTTCTCTTATGTCTTATGGCTACTTCCATGCGTTACAAATATCAAACTAAAGTATATGACATTTCACATTATTATAAGAAGTGTATATGTATAATATTTATATGGTTTTCAGTTTGTTTGATTTTTCTTTTATTATTATTGTTGTCATCATATAAAAATTCATTAAATTGTTTTGTTTGCTTGTGGCACCCACAGTCAATTGAATAAAATAAAATCTGGCATTAAAGCAAATCAAGCGAGCAAGCAAACAAACAAACAAAAAAGCAAGGAGTGTCGCCAAAATCATTAAATTCCATTGCGTATACGCAATGGACAAATAGACAGACAACCAAAGTGTCTAAATGACAAATAGATAGATGCATATGTAGTACATACATACATACACGTATGTGTGTATAAAAATATATTCAATGCTGGTTTTAGCTGGTTAAGACACAACAAGAAACAAGAAAGGGCAGGGCTCTGACATAAAACGTGTGGCACAAAGTCTATAGCAAGAGATGATGATTAGCAATGAGAGTTCCTTGCATTACAATTTAATTCGATGTCACACAGTTTATTCAACTTATCTAAAGCAAGAAGACATTCACTGGTTGTAATGGATTTCATTTAGTTGTAAGTGGATTAGTGATGGAAATTGATCCTTTATTTGTTATTCAAACATAACAATAAAACATAAAGCAATAGTAGCACTAGAGTATATAAAATAGTCATAAACAAATACATTTATTATTGGGTGAGCAAATAAGTTTTGCCATTTGACAGCAGCTGGTCTCACCAGTAAGTTATGATTGATTATTTCAGATGAAAAACTTCACATTGTATGGTTGGAAATCTGGCAACCCATAACACTGTAGTATTTGCGATTTTTTATCAGGAACACATAATTTTCATTCGAAAATGTCAAGTTTTAAATCGAATAAGCATCATTTGTGGGAACTTTTGATTTACTACATTAATTTGAAAAAATGTGCAGCTGAGGCGCATCGAAGGTAGAGTTTTGCACAAATGCATTTGAAATGGCAACCAAATCATTTGGTTGGTTAAAAACGAAGCAAGTTTTAAATACTTGGTCTACCAAATAGAATGAATAGAGTTTCGTGTGGACATTTGGAAATGCCAAGAAAATGTTTGAAACCAAATGAACAAATGGAAAACTTTCAAGTACTTGGATGTTCTTATACAGCAGAACATTGACAGCTCTGATCGCGCACGAAGGTACAAGTGCGCATCATTTACAAATACATACCATTAGTTTCATTTGTTTGGTTATTCTTGTTCGGAACCAAATGAATTGAATTTTTGAATATATTTGGAAAAGCTCGCTTGAAAATTCATTTGTGCTTTAAGTGAGAGAAGTTGTCGTGAGTGGTTTTAAAAATTTAAGAACGGCGAGTTTTACGTCGATGACAAAGAACATAGCGTAAGGCCGAAAGTATACGAAGACGCAGAATTGGAATCATTATTGTAGGAAAATTCGTGCCAAACGCAAGAAGAACTTGCACTTACATTAGGAGTGACTTATCAAGCAATAGAGAACCCAAAGTAGAGGAAATCATGGGGTTAAAGTGGTCATACTTCAACATGGACAGCGAAGTCCACTGCTCATGGATAAAAGCTCATGTTATTAATTTTGTGGGATCAGTTTGGTATCGTGTATTGTGAGTTGCTTAAACTGAACGAAACCATTATTGAAGCTCTCTACCGAAAACAATTAATTAGATTGAGCTGAGCATTCAAGGAAAAACGCGACCACTACTACTCCAGACACGAATACATTACTATCCTGCTCGTCCACATATTGCGGCGCCGGTCAAAATCTACTTGCAAACACTAAATTGGAAAGTCCTACCGTATTTACCAGACATTGCGCCATCCGATTATCATTTTTCCGACCGATGGCACTTGGCCTGTCTGAACAGCATTTCACATCATATGAAGGTACCAAAAAAAATGGCTCAATTCGTAAATAGCCTCAAAAGATGAAGTGGTCTTCCGACGAGGTATGTTGTCAGAAAGGTGGAAAACAGTAGTGGCTCGTCATGGACAATACTTTCAAGAAATCATAATGTACCATTCCTTCACAATAAATGCCCAATTTTTATATAAAAACTTATTTGCACACTTAATATTATAATTATTTCTTTAACTTTCAGAGAAATAGAAATGCAAAAAATAAGAAATAATGATTTTCTTTATGTTTTTATTTGATGTACAACTTGAATCACATCCCAGACATAATATCAACTAGATGGCACAGTTTATTATAATTGCCTTTGGTTAATCAAGAATGAAGAGCTTAAGAATTGTATGGATTTAGCTGAATTAATATGTTAAATGACTTTCTCTCTAACGATGCTACTACTAAGTCTTAGTTTACTTTGTTTATGTCAAGAATTAAAGAAAAGATAAACCAAACATGTATGTACTAAGTTGTGATACTACCAGAGATGCGATGCTTCTGTTGTTGTTGTTAATCGTTTATCTTGTCTTGTTACTGATGACCTCAATTACTATATAAATAAATAAAGTATTGAACCAAAAGTTATTTAAGGGTCAACATTCGATGATGACCACGATGATAATGACAACGGAGACCAAAGGAAAATAAAGACAAATTAAATAATTTCACAAAGACTAGCGAGATTCATAGAGAAAAATTGGAAATGCCATTGTTAACTAATCTGCATAGATACAAAGATACTTTGTGGCGGTAACGGCGGCAAGAATGTGAAGAGCAAACAACACAAGAATGCAGACTTTGAAATTTTATCATATTGGCAAAGTCCAAAAAAAAAAGAAACAAGAAATATACAAGGAAAAAGTTTTAGTAACTTATACATAGAAAGAAACTCAAGGTGTGACGCGTCATCATGAACATCAACATCAACATTGTCAGCAGAAAGTGAGCTTGAAAAATAAATAAATAAATCATGCGTGTGTTTCTTTTCGAAACCGCATAATTTAATTGCTTAAAATTGACTTTTCGATATGCTGAAGTTGTCTTTCGTTGTTGGTTGTTGCTTTTACTGATGCTGCGGTTGTATATATTTCCGAATCAATGAAAAATATGTGTTAAATATTTTGTTAATGTTGATATTGTTGCTATTTATAAAAGCGATCTTAGCTAATGCCTCTAAGCTGTCTAAGCATAAAAAGCTTATCGATTAGTGTGGATAGTTTAATGTGAATTATTTTGACGCTTGGTGGACAAAAAAGCTACCATATTACCCAGAAATTAAGGTAATTGACGATTTCTTACAATAGACCCAATTGAGGCAGCAGTGACGATGTGGTTCCTTTCAAGACTGGAAACAAGAACCAAACAGCAAGCTGACATGAGGTGGGTGAATGAGCCTGGCCGTACTGTTGCTATTACACTCTGGCCTCGCTTCCAACCAAAGCGGACCTCTGAGCTCCTACACTTTCACAAGAAAAGGATGATGCGCAATTAGGTTGATGGCCCAAAGGATGCATTGTCCACAACAAGATTTTTGTCGTAACTGTGAAGATGAAAAAGAATCAGAGAACATTCAAAGTCACCGCTGTGACAGCCCTGCTTTTTTTTTGAAGACGTACCGGTCCTCTCGGAAAATCGTTCTTTGAGTTTTGCAAAGAAGCTACTAATAGGGGACCTGGCTCTGTTCGTGGAATATTAAGTTTGTTTTTAGAGGCTGAAGAAGATCTCTAGGACTAAACGGGGACTGTCTTACGTTTACTCCAAGTCCATCTCCCATACTAACTCACTCTTTTCCTTACCTTTCCATAATCAGGTATCACAGTGGGCCGCAAGGCTCTTCTAAGTGAGCTCGCGAGTACACGCGGGCGGCGTGTTAACCAAACCCAACTTGACGAGGTGTTTTGAAATCTTCTCTTATCTAGAATAATGTCGATGACCCAGCCTAATCTTTTAGTTAAATTTTACCCCAACAATAAATCCTTGCAACTCTCCTAGATTCTGAACATAAAGAGACTTCAATTTGCAAGAGTAAAATTGTGATCAATTTTTTTTTGTAAATCGACCTAGTGGTTAGTAAACATTTGCATGCAATAAGAATATCATAATTCAAATGGAACCCACTAAGAAACCACACTAAGATATATTACCTATTTACTGAGTAATTTATTTATATTTTTACATACCTTGATTCTGCAATTTCGGCACCAGTCGCTGCTGATTTTGTTCTTATTGTTGTTTGTCGCAAAATAAAAATTAAGTTTTTCTTCTAATTAAATTTTCTTTCAATTTAATTTTCTTCCGATTAAATTTTTTATTGTATTGTCACACTCTGCTGGTCTGTATATTTGTACAGCACGAAACTGGATAGAAAGTGATGAAAAATTCAGAATGGCATAAGTGTTGTAAAATAGCTTAAATATGCAAATCTTAATAATAATATGGAACTAAAATTTACACTACATAGTTCCAATAAATTGAAATTTTCAAAGAAAACAAAATTTTATAAGTCGTAAAAAGCACTGTAACGCTATTGTGTAATAAACACTAGGGTTGCAAAGTGATGCTTAGTTTGGCTTAAGTGCTGAAAAATGCAACTTTGCATGCGGCAATGAAATATAGAAATAATATAAATGAACAGAAAATGAACAGAAAATGCCTCCAAGAAGGACAACCACCTTGACGCGGTGTGGAGGCTTGCGCTGCAATGACTCAACTAACTACGCTGACGGAGAACTTTCGTTCGATAGGGCTTCCCATGTCAGAATGGTAGCTTGAGGAGTGGTAATCAAGAGTTGTCCGCCACCCCCCTTATCCCAGCTGCGTTACGTGTCTCCTCTCAAGGGGAGTTCTTCCGCCTGCGCCAATTTCTGGCACGATCCCTTTTCTGTCCACGGACTGCACCTACCTCACTGTTTCTGAGTTTGATTGCCCCTATGCTGGTAGGCTGTGACCTCCAGACCTATTAACACCGGGGTGAAACCTTGTGCGAACGGCTCTGGTCTAAAGCCACAACCTGTCTCCGTTCCGTTAAAACCATGGCGGGTCTCAGAGTACGTTCTCGATTCCGTCACCATTAAGTTGGTGGTGTAGGTCTGGTTAAGTATCACTCCCAGTTAGCACTGATCTGGCTCTGAGTATACGACCCCATGAAGGCGTATGCAAACCCTAACATGGCCTCCCTCCTTTTGCATAGATAACCATGGGACCTTTTTCAGTGACTATACTGTATACTTACCAGCCGTTTTAACGAGGTGGCCTAGGACAGCCTTATCTGGGCAGTGATTGACGGGAGTAATGCAGATGGCACTATCACCCTAGCAAACTGGAGACTGGTTGAAGCTGCGCTCCTGAAAATTTATAGAGAGATCATGGTCTCCAATCCCGGTCCCTCACCGGATGCTGGCTGGTACCAGGGGCATGTTAAGCTAGCTGGCCTCCGATCAACGCTCAGCGGATCTTTATAGGCAAGGCGTTGGTAAGCTAGGAGAGCTATGGCCAGGAGCCAAACTCTCAGTGGTCACCAAGGACGAAATCCCTAACCGCCCACGCTCTAGAACTTCGATTCCAACTGAGCCTTCCTCGCCAGAGGATAAGTAACAGTTATTGAGGATGAGTAACAGCGGTTACCAAGGTTGGTGTACCTAAGGGTCGGTTCCGCGAAGCGCTCATCGTTATTAATGAAGAGTCGCTCGTACCAAACCAAAGGTCCAAATGGTCGAGCCTCAAGCTAATGCTGCGGCCGACTTGCTACCTCCGAACAAGTCGGGCAATACAGAATGTGACGACTCAGTTGGTGTTATATTCAACTCAGAGCTCGTTAATGATTTCTTTGGCCAAATGGACTTAAGTGCGTCGGAGTCCCCTCTGTCCGAAGAGGAAGACCCCGACAACACCATTGTTCCTATCCCTAAACATGGTGAAGGTAACTCAGATTAACCTACACCACTGCCTCGGTAGCACTGCTCCTGCGTCTCTCCCAAGGAAACGAGGAGCTCTTCTTAGTCCAGGAGCCCTGGGTTATTAATGACAGGGTATGCGGACTCAACCACCAGGACTATCGCCTGATCTACTGCGAAGGCTCAGGTAGACCTAGGGCTTGCGTTATTGTCAAAAAGTCAATTAATACTCTTGTACTCCACAGGTCATGCTATATGGTACCCGATCATTGATCAGTCAGGCTTCTGGTTCTCACGACATGGTCAGGCTTCTGGTTTCAGAAGCCAACGGTAAGCGGATCCCTATCGTCATCGGTGCGGATGCCAACGCTCATTACGAAGTGTGGGGCAGCACGGACACCAAAGTGAGTCCCTTCTTGACTTTATTTTAGCCCACGATCTCTTTATTCCAAAGCGGGGCAAGAGAGCCGTGGGTGCGAGTTGGGGCCTTAACCCCCGCATCGCAACCTGGTATTATACAGCTGTAGTGGAGCCGTTTTCTAGTGGCCTGCTTGACTCAAGGCAGTCAACCAAAAACATCTTGACAAAGTCAGGAGGACGGCAGCCATTATGATAACAGGGGTCCTTCGGATCACTTCCACCAAAGCGCTGTTTGCAATCCTCAACTGGATACCAACTAGTCTTCTGGCTGAACAATAACCATAAACGTACTAACGGGTCATTGCATCATAGCCAAACATGCTGGAAGACTTGGTCTTCCGCATAACGACTTTTGCCGTAGATGCGGCTCAGAAGAAGAGGAGGAGACTGTGCTTCACCTGATGTGCTAGTGTCCACTCCTCGCTAGAAGAAGACAGAACCTCTTCGGCTCTATGTTCCTCTCCAGCTTAACCGAACTATCACTCCTACCAATTAAGGACATAGCTAGTTTCATTTCGGAATCCAAGTGGTTCTCCGCACCGGACTAAGGAGTATCGTGTCAACACTTTGCTGGTATCACAATGGGCCATAATGTTTTTTGTGCCTAAGTGAGCCTCTTGCCTGAGGGCTGCCACGTTAACCTAACCTAACAGAAAATTACATAAAAGAAAATATAGAAATATAGTTCATATGTAATTATCTATTTTATTTAATCATCATTATAAATAATATTATGGTAAAATATTAAAAATCCATATCGAATTGGCAGCCCTAAGCTCACTTGATTCACCATGTGCAATCCTGATGAAGATTGATTGTAATTCCAACCCAATTCCATAACTCGATGTGCCCCTTCTAGTGGTCCGAGATTGTTGAAATCTACATGGTTGGTGAATATAACTGAGACACTTATGATGTCAAGTCGATAGTATAAAAAACAACAAAGTTTTTCTAATAAGAACATAATCAGACTACGAGGGCGTGTACCTCCCATACAAACCCCCTTTTAAATTTGAAAAAGTTTTTAGTTTTTTGACATATCGAACTTTAGATTTTGGATACTATAAGTGTCTAGCCACCAACCTTATAAATTTCAAGATCCTCGGACCACTAGCTGGGGCGTGGAGAGTATTACAACTTCGGCATGGCCAAAGTTAGCTTTTTTAGGGTTCCGTACCCATAGGGAGCTAACGGGACCCTATTACTAAGCTTACGATGTCCGTCCGTCCGTCCGTCTCCTGCTCTATCTCCTGAACCGTAATAGGTAGAGAGTTGAAATTTTCACAGAGTGTGTAATTCACTTGCGTGTAGAACGACAAATACTAAAAATACACATTTTTAGAAGCATTGTTCTTTAATTTAACCTTTTGTTTAACAATTTTTGTTTTTGTAGTATACTTTTAAGCTGTAATTGTAGTATACTTTTAGGCTGTTAAATATGCACATTTAATATTTTAAGGAAAAAATCTTGTATGATGGTACGGAACCCTCCGTGTGCGATTCCGACTCATACTTGGCTGATTTTTTATATTTTTTTAAGCATATATTTGAATTTTAACCAAATCTCTTTTCCATTAAAGTAAAATAAAAGAATTAAGCGAAACCAACCAATGCATAATATGAAAATTGCTTGCATATACATTCAACACATTCGTAGATTCAAATTTGTCATTAAATCAATTAATTCATTTGTTCAAATAAACTGTATTTGTTGGTAATTTTGTTTTAAAAATGCGTAGAAAGTGATAACTTTAATAAGAAAACTATTTTTCTTTGCATTATTTTACTTTAAAGTTCTGAGCCTCTTAAAAAACCACCATTTATGTGTGTAAGTATAATATTATTGTTAACTTTTTCATAACAATTTGCGCAACAAATCCGATAATTAGACCGATCGCACAAACAATAAACAAGCAATTTGAGATTGTATTTGGTATTTATGTTAAAAAGTGTTCGTATGGTAAACTTTTGCATCCAAATGAATATTAATAAATTTTCTTAACAAAGTAGACTTTCTTTCTGTTTTACTTTTTATTATTAAAATAATTTAGATTATTTATTCAGTTTACATTTTGAAACATAGTGAACACATTAACACAATAAAACAGAAATATTAAAGAATAAGACTGTGCCTAGAAAGAAATTTACCCCATGGATAAAAAAGGTCACTCTTACAAAAATTTGGTATATCCAACTGGTGCAACCATCGAAAACCGACCAGAAGATTTGTTGTCACGTGACAACGTGTCTGTGTTACATGAGGAATGTGAAGAACAACAGCAAGTAAGTCGGAGTGTGGGTGAGGGAGACTATTTTATACGCGAAGCAACGGGTATTGAGAATCAGACAGAAGAAAATGTAGATGCAGCAGAACAAGCAGAACAAGCAGAGGCATTGAATAAACCTTATGATCGTCGAAATAATGGAAAGAGGTATCATCCATATAAGTTGTTATCTACGTCAAATGGTCATAACGCCTTACATTGCTCCAATTCGTCATCTGAAGATCAAGTGGCATTAGGTGTGACATCCGAAACAATATTTGTTACAGATCATACAAAAGCCTCATTATTTGAAATGCTTCGTAATGTCGAACAATCTGCATCTGAAGAATCCATTTATTTCACACCGGGACCAACACAAGCACCAACACCGACGCCAATAACTAGATCCCCTGTTGGATGTAAACTAAGGGACACTATTGAGCAATTTATGGCACAGGATTTGTTTGACCCATTCGATAGAAACTTTCGTAAAGCATTCCTCACAAAAATGAATTTTCCCAGAGAAGGCATTACTCGTATCAATTATAAAGTCATAAAAACAGAACTACCTGAAACACTAAGCTCCCATTCAATAAATTTTCAAGATGTCGGACAGTTTAACATTGAAAAAGAGATTGGGCGTGGAGCGTATGGTACTGTGTATAAGGCACGAGATTTGAATGGTAAAAGGGTCGCAGTGAAATGTGAAAAGCCACCTAATCTATGGGAAATTTATATATGCGATCAGGTATGTATCATATATCATAAAAGGTTTTTGAATACTAAATTATTTTTCGAAATATTACAATACAATTTCTCAATTAGGTGCTACAACGTGTGCAGGAGCCAAGCGTCTTAGCCGGTCTAATCAATGTATCATCTTCAATAATAGCACCAAATGGTAGCCTTATTGTAACTGATATTGCTCAATTTGGCACGATTCTTAGTGCATTAGTGAAGATTCGCGAATCAACTGGTAAGCTAATGCATGAATCATTGGTCATGCTCTTCGCAGCACAAATCTGTAAGATCATACATTACCTGCATATGAGCAAAATTATACACGCCAATATAAAGCCCGATAATTTCCTATTGATGAGCCTACCAAGCGTTGATTTAAGCGTACCATCTTTGCGTCTCATTGACTTCGACCGCTCCATCGATATGCAACTATTTCCTAATCCGGAAACTATTAAGTTTCGCAAAGTCATAGAAACAGATGCATTCAAATGCATCGAAATGATAGAGGAACGTCCATGGTCATACGAGACCGACATTTTTTGTGTTGTATCTACAATACATTCCTTATTATTTGGCAATTACATGAAAGTACAGAAGAATCGTAACGGTAAATGGGAAATTTGTCAGAAAATACATCGCTATCTCAAAGAAATTGTATGGACCCCATTCTTCACCAACGCTTTAAACATGAAACCGGAGAATTTACCGGATTTACTAGAAATGTGTAATACCTTTGAAGAGCAAACAAAAATCATGAATTCAGAGTTGCTGAAACAAATCAGAATTGTATCCAATGTGTTACTGGACCGCTAATCCATCCAGTCGTTCCATATACCCGAATACCTACGTACCATTGTTCTACAATACAAAGTTTATTTGTTTTAACGATTTAATATTACTTTATATTTTTTATAACTAAAAACAATAACAGACATAATTTTGAATTTATTTTTATATGATTACGACTTCTTCCAGTAATCGGGAAACTCTAATTTGAATAAATCGTCGTAACTTGTAGTACAATATTGTTTTCCATGAAGATGAAAACTAGAGAGCATTTCTAACAGAACATAGCAGCGTACAAGGTCAAAGAGTAATAGACAAAAATATCATGATTCTGATACTCCTTCAAGTATTGTATATGATACGCATACACTAACACTATGATGCAGATTGATACTGCTTTTTGCCCATGTAAAGGACCTTTTAATTTACTTACTGCACCATTAGTTTGTGGTTAACTGTACTTAAAAATCAAGGGCTGCCATCTCAAATTTCTTATTTAAGTATTTCATACAATTCTGGGATGCATTTTAAATTGCATTGGCAGGTTAAGCAACTTGATTATTCGATTACCCATAAAGAGTTGAAATTATTATCCAACTACGTTTGATTTTTATTAATTTTTTTCGTGGCATTAGAAGTAAAATATAAAAAAAAAACAGAAAGACTAATTATTAATATATTGAAAAAAAATTTAATTTTAAAATATACTTGGCATTAAGAAGTTTGGTAAGTTATTGACTTATGTAAAAGGAAAAAATGTTCTTGGAGAGTCTATAATAAATATTAAATAGGAACGCATTTTCACAATTGTGAATATAAAGCCAAGGGATCACATCAATCACAGAGCCGCACTTAGTGAAGATAAAACACACTATCGAGTATCGAAACGACGGCCCATTAAAATGGAAGTCAACCAGGATGAACAGAATGAACAATCTCAACATTCAGGAAACGCTGCAATGGACCTGACATCAGATACCAACAACACAATGGTTTCCCATGGTGCCGCTCACTCATCACAGCCACTATCGCCTCAGAGCATGATGATGTACATGGCACCGATGAGTGACAATAGCTCCGCAACCCCAGTAACATTAATGACCGCAACATCGGCTGCAGATCTAGGAATAATACCAAAAATTCAAAACATTTTGATCACTTCAAATCTCAATTGCAAATTGGACCTTAAAAAGGTTGTTCAGAATGCGCTTAATTGTGAATATAATCCAAGACTTTTTAATGCTGTTATAATGCGTATACGTTGTCCCCGTACGACAGCATTAATATTTTCTTCTGGTAAACTGGTGGTGACAGGAGCCAAGAGTGAATACGCTGCACGTATAGCGGCGCGAAAATTTACTCGCATTATTCAAAAGATTGGTTTTGATGCGCATTTCGAAAATTGTCAAATACGCAATATGGTCGCGGTCTGTGATGCAACTTTTCGCATACGCCTGGAATGTATAAAGCTTGTGCATTTCAATTACGCTTGCTATGAACCGGAACTTTTTCCGGGACTTGTATATCGTATGGTGGAACCACGTGTTGTAATGTTGATATTCGTCTCTGGAAAAGTGGTGTTGGTAGGGGCCAAGAACCGTCAGGACATTAACAAGGCATTCGAACAAATCTTTCCCATAATAAAGAAATATCGATATAAGTAAGGAATTATTCGTACCATTAAGTTACCTTTACTTCCGTACTTTCTGCCATACAAATGATCTCTAATAAACAATAAAATATGTCAGTAATACTGGCTCAGTACATATCTTAATATTGCGCTACTTTTTGAAGAAAAATTTAATATTATTTTAGTAGGTGGGTTAATAATTCTTAGCAAAATTCATTAAATTTAGTTATCGGTAATGTACATAATGAAACCCGCGCCTCCTCTTGATATAAGAACAGTTTCTTCTTCGCAAAATGGAAAGCGGTTTTTTCAGGGAATCGAAACTTAGTCTATCGAGTGTATGCCAGAAATCTCCGGCTTTGAGGTCGATTGGTGTCAATCTCGCCCAACAAAACCGTAAATGTGCCAGCAATGTGTGAAATTTCATTTATTTTAACTTTGATGTTTAAATGAACAGCTGGTTGAAGAGTGTTTGTTCTAGGGCCTTCTTACATATATCGATTCTGTTGTGTCACTTATCTTCTTTGGTATCTCTTGCTAGTGTTTTCACTCAGCGACAGATGCCAAGCAAATATTTTGACACTTCTCACTCACTTTCACATCCGTCATTCTACAAAAACCATGCACTATTAAACTAGCTAGGAGCTGTTGTATTTCATTGAATTACCGACTAATAAACGCAAATTACATTCACGCTTAAGCTTCAGGGTTCTCCTCCTGTCACCATGAACAACGAAACCATTCCTTCAGAGAACACCGCCAAATACCCGGTGCTTACCCTGGATAGATGGTTAAACTGGAAGGCTTATATCAAACGTATGAGCCAACAACAGCTGGTTTTTAAAATGAGAAAAATGGCCAGGCTTCTTAGGTACAATTCAAACTTGCCTCTGCGCAACTAACTCCTACTGTACAAGTCAGCCCATATGGTTATATGGAATACAGCACTCTAACATTGAGATACTCCAGAGATTCCAATCAATGCTTCTCCGTTGACTAGTGAATGGTATGTCAGAAATACAACCATACAGAGAGATTTTCATTTTCCATGAATCAAAGACGAAATTGCCAGATTCACCAGAAAATATGTATCCCGCCTTGAAGCTTAGGATATCCTAACGATCTTGCCACAGGTCTGCTTGTCACTGGTAATAATTCCAGCCGATTCAAGAAGATCCTTTCAGGTTTCCTGAAGGATAAGTGATCTGATATTTAGTTAAAGATGTGAAAAAATTGAACTTCGTGTTCATTTAATTAATCAAATAAATCAAGTCTCTAACGTCTCTGTATCGGAAAATGTGAATTTAAAAATATATAAAAAAAGACTATTTTTGGCTATGCCGAAGTTGTAATACTCTTCACGCCCCAGCTAGTGGTCCGGAGTCTTGAAATTTATTAGGTTGGTGGAAATGGGTAATTTTTTTGTAATAAGAACCTGAATTTGGATACAGGTTTGTATGGGGGTACCCCACCTAGTGGTCCGATTTGGCTGATTCCGACAAATGTACTGCGTATCCAGGCAAAATTTTCTCCGATGTCTCCTTCTGTGTGACATGAGAAACTTATGCAGTGAAATTATAATATAAGTAGGTGTGTGCTATTCAAATGATGCGGATTGCATTTTTTAAGGTTCAATGATTTTCAAACGTCATACAATCGACAGAGGCAAATCTTAATTTTGGTAAACGATTTGTTAAGTTTAATAAGTTAAGTTTAATACAAATACTGAGTTTATAAACTAAATAGAAATGCATATGGTTTATGATTTTACACCGAAAGAAATTCATTACACACATAAATATATTAAAATGATGATGATATGAAAATATGTAAAAACTCAGACTGAAAAAATCAAAATATAGAAACCAAAGAAAGTTGAATTGCATTACGTGAGCAATTATCCAGAAAGATTCACGTTTAAATTGGCGACAAATAAAAGCAAAAGAAAATAACAAACACAACAACTACCACTATTAATTTCTTATAAACCTTAGCCAATTTTTTGTCTGAAAAGAAAACAAAAGAAAAGAAAACAAAACAAAAAAATAATAAATAAATAAATAAAAACGCATATTAAAATTCCATAAGAAATATGTATGGAGAGAGAGAGAGAGAGAGAGAGAGAGAGAGAGAGAGAGTGACAAACATAGAGAAAAAATTAAAACAAAAACGGCATTCGTACGTTTTTTGAATAAACAATTATGTTGGAATGAAATTTTTCCTTAAACTTTTATTTTGTATTCACACAATTACTGTCTTGAGTAGGGTATTATTGCATTTACATAGTTTTTGTAACACATACTAGAACCATGAATTGCTTACCTCATGTAGTATGTTTTTCTATAAAATGAAATGGAAATGATTAAAGTGCAGAGGAGACACGACACGACACGACACGACGATCATTAGTTTATCTGTTTCTATATACACATATCCAGTTTTAGAACTACTATTAAACTAAACTATAGTTCTTCTATTACTGGAATAAATAGTCCACATCAATTCCATGTCATGGATTTTGTTATTGATTCATATCTACTAATTCATGTTAGTTTGTTTTACTTTATCGTTGATCAACATTCACCTGTTCATTTGCATATCAGTCCCTAAGTTTTTGAGTTAACAGATAAAGTTCTTCAATTACTGGAATAAATAGTCTACATCAATTCAATTCAATGTTATCTGTTTTATTTTCGTATCATATTACATATTACATATTTCATATTGATTTGTGTTATTTTATTGATCATCTGTTCATATGCTGCTTTATGTACCAGTATCATAACTGAACCATAGCTTTACAATTACTGGAATAGATAGTCCACAACAATTCAATGCTATTTGTTTTATTGTCGATTTATATATATTAAAATCAATTACAATTAAAATTAGTATCACCTTAAATGAAGAATATGAAGGTTTTATTCAAAAGAAAATTGACCGATCGAAGCAATTAATATGGGATATAGCTGCCATATATGTATGTACATATATTGTAAGCATTTGAGTTTTAAAGTTTTGCATGATCATTTTTAAGATATTTCATATTTGGGAAATGACATTTCACACAATATAATTACGATATACTATGTAGTATGATAAGAATGGTATATCAATGGTATATAATCTTCGGTGAATCGCAATTTATGTTTTGTTTTGTTGTTACACTTATAAGGTATATCACTATACTCGTATATGTACTAATATGTAAGGGTAATGTACCTTTGAACGCATATACAATACATAGTTGTGTATGTACATATACTATATACATATGTTTGTATGTCTATTTATGTTTGAACGTGTCTCTTTGCATCTAAATGAATTAGCATAAGAGCAGTTAGCATTAAGTTAAGATTGTTGATATATTTGATATTGTTCAGTGCCATTGGCTAAAGTCAAACAAAAATTTCTCTTTTATTTGAAAATATTTTTTGTTTTTTCTTGGCTTTTTGGATCTGAAAAATTGCATTGAAAATAAAATAATTTAATATTTTACAAAATCAAAAGAAATATAATAATATGATGTACTCATTTCGTACTTATAATCAAGTTTAAAATTGATATTATAGAACATTTCGAGAAATGGAATAGAAAAGATACTACTTACATAGTATAGTATTACAAGTTATAATCATATTATTATCTTTGAAAAGATGTGAGATTAATTTTGGTCATAAAATAAGCTTTACGTTTTACAGAAATAATGCGATAATTTTACTAAACAAAGTGTTTATGTAGATAGAGGCAGAATAAATTACTGAATGATTGTCTATATTGGAAACAAAAGCGAACAGCCTTGAGGATTGTAAACAGCAGGGATTAGTACCTCATTAATCTCGATAACAATAAAAGAAATTATAAATTTTTGTTGACAGTTTTCCTATTCGGGATACCTGACAGCTATTAAATGATAAAAAATTTATTTATATTGTTACCAACATCAACTGATGAGCTGTGTGTCTCTGGAACAAGTATTATATTTGAAGAAAAAGAAAGGTAGACGATATTGGATTGAGGAAAAAGAAGTAGAAAATAATATGGCTAATGTTGATATTAAGATTTTTGGCGATGGAAAAAGAAAATAATCCCGCCGATAAAGTCATAGAAATCGTGTGAAACTTTAGATATGTGCATTTCTGGTACAATGGAAATGGATGATGATAATGAGGTATTGGTTTATTAGACTGATGTCATGTTTTAATCCATAAAAAAAAAATCAAGTCATATATTTTTAAACCGATTTGGATCTACCGTATTCCAAATTCAAACATTAAAACCATTCAGAGGTTCCAAATCAAAGTCTTGAGAATGGCAGCTGGCGCTCATCTGTTAACTAGCAATCAGGAAATTCATGAAGAATTCAAATATCCATGGCAGACTAATATACCCAAATTTATGTAACTCTTCTCATAACCCACTATCCTTCCTCTTTCCCCTTTAAAATTTTTCAAACCATCATGTAAAAATGCATTGTGTATATGTATATTTTCTATAAATATTAATGTAAAATTAAGCAATTTAATGATTGTCCCAATCTGGGATTGATGGTAAATAAAGAAAGGAAAAAAAAAAATATAATTTTCAAGTGAAATATTAAAATTTTATTTTTTTAACTTGATTTTTTTTTCTATATCGGAAATTGTACAACTTTTTCCTGTGCACAAGATTTTTTATTGAAGTAAATAATATTTGATATTTTCTGAAATAAACATTTAGTATAATTTTCATAAGCAAGTTTAGTGTGATACTAAGGTGCGTTATCTATTATGAGGAGGTCTTGTTTTTCCCATAATCACAATTCGCAATTTAATAATTCCAGACTTATTTGGCTAACAGAGAAAAGAAAGTCGTTCTTTTGACATTTTTCTTCCTGGGGCACATCTTCTGTAAATTTTAACAGTCAATTTATGGTCAAAGCTTGAATTCGATTTATTGGATATCCAATGCTTTGAAAGTCACCCTTCCCATATACACGGATGGCCATAAAACGGACAATGATTTTGAGAGCAGGAGTCTGTGGGGTAAAATCCAGAAGGCACTTATTTAGAAGTATGTGTCAAGAGAGAGAGTTATGACTAAAAGAAGAAATAGAGTGTCTTATTGACAATATACACATACACATACTACATTTACTCTGACAACAAAGATTTAAACACTCATCGTATTCAAGATCAAAGCAGCAAAGAACTATCTTAATATTATTTGGACACCTGGAAACAGTGGGTATCTTGGGAACGAAAAGGCAGATGAACTTGCCAAAAAAGGAGCAGCCAAAGTCCTCATTGGACCAAATCAATTTGAGGGTTGCCTTATGGATCTACAAAAATTAAATCCCAACGATGACTTGATGATCAATTGCACCAAAATTGGTGTGACATAAAAAATAATATAGTAGCACAAAACATTTATCCCATTTAGCTCTCGTAAAAGAGAAACAGAGTTACTAGGAATACCTCGTTCATAGATCTAACTGAGATTGCATATTTACCACCAAAGAAAAACTAGATGAACTCCAGAATATCGGAAGAACTGTAATTATGGGGTTTGTCACAATGAGATCATTCGAGGCCACTGTGATAAAGTGAATAGATACCGCCCTTCTCCTAATCTAATCTAACTCTTCGGATTACTGGACTTTCGGATAAGAAATTAGTCGAATTGTCACATTTTGAGTGAAAAACAAATTTTGCTTAAGTCTATGACTGTAAACTGGACTGCATTATAGTAGATACTATTGGTTATGATTTTGACTTGTATATATGAATGTTTGTTCATTTGTTCACTCGTTACTTCTTAACTACTTATCATAATCAAATAAGGTATTGTTGGAAGCGTTTTCATCGTTCACTGATTATAGGTTATGTGAAGTTGAATTGAATACGGCGACCTCTAGAGGATTTAAAATCAAGATCTAAACAATTTTTTTCTTTATAATGCTGTGTTGGGTATCAAATGAAAGGGCTTGAATATCACATTTTAAAAATATATATATTGTTTGACAAAGCAAAGCGAGGGTTATGATTTTAACCGGTATGTGGGTATCTGTTCCCTTGGTACTTCTAAACTACTTATCATAATTTGACAAATGAGGTATCGTTAGAAGTGTCTTTATCGTCCATTGGTTATGTATTATTAATTACTGAGCTTAGAAATAATTTATTAATTATTTATTTATTTTATTTAATTATAATGCATTTAAAAAGAAAAAACTATAATTAATAATTAGTAATAGAGCGCTAGCTACTAGGCTAGAAATTTTAAAATATAATACTAAATCTATAAGGTCACAATTTTTTAGGAAGTGGAATATCTTTTCTAAATTGGGTTTGTAAACTGTGATAAGGGCTGATGAGGAAAGAGGGCAATTCTGATACTTTAAAGTTGAGGACATTGGTCCAAAAGGTGCATCGTAGATATCTCCAGGTGACAAGATGGGCGGGTATCTCCATTGAGTAAATAAGTGTGAGTGATGGCACTGTGACCAATCTGAAGTCGAGTGAGAACGGTACATTTTCTTCTGGAGCAACTATCCGAGTAGAGTGGTTTCTCCAGGTGTACATTAACAACTTTAAACCGGTGTTGAAAGTCCAGCCAGTCTTCATAGTGACGAGATATCAGGATACCTATGATTGCATTGTGATTCCTGACGGTGACCGCGACACTAGCTTAGCTGCTGTGTTAGCCATTTCTGGCGTTCTCTTTATGGCTAGGTACCCAGAATATGTTGATGGATAGGGTTCTGAAGCGAGCGTCACGAATTTGGCAAATAGTATGGTTCCGATTGCTAAAGTTTTTAATAGCATCGACTGTAGAGAGGCTGTCAATGAAAATAACAGATATTCCCCTAGTTTGTTTACTGCATTTAGGATGGCAACTACTTTAGCTGAAAAGACCAAACAGTATCCTGGTAGCTATCCTGCTCTAAGTAGTGAACCGTCTTGGTCTACACAAGCGAAGGCTGTGACATGTTCACTTTTGGTGCCATCCGTGTACAACCACTTCCAATTATTAAGCTTTAACCTGGTTATTTCTTCGGAAAAAAGTTTCCGAATGATTTCACCATTGATGCCATTTTTCGGAAATTTCCGTAAAGTGCTGATAATTGAGGTAGGACGCAAAAGTGGTGTTGTTACAGTAGGCGTTTGTTTGTGGAGGCTGAATGCCAAACACTTTGCAAAGGGATGCACAGCGGCGCAAAGTGGATTGCAATTTGTATTTTCTTTTTTGATTAAATAAATCGTGTTGTCAAAGTCGGAAAGGCATTGATGCTCCGTCGAACTGCTGGGTAGTAGGCAGGTTTAAATAATTTTATGTTAGATTTAGTGCTCCAGCCAAACATTGGAAGATCGTATTCAATTTTAGACAGTATCAGAGCTCTGGTGACATTGATTAGGGTATTTGTATTAATAAGGGAATGCTTGGAACTTAAATATTTAATTATGTTTAATTTTTTTTATGAGATTATGTTTTAAATATAAACAGTGTTAATCTTTTATCAAAATAAATACCTAGTATCACAAGTGCTTCAATAGGATTTATTGTTTGTATCATTAAATTTTAAATCTACATATTTACAGTTGTACTTTTTACATACTTACTATGTGCAAAATCTTACATTTATTAGGGGAAAGAGTTGCACCTGACAGCAGACCCCATTTCTGAATAATACATAACATTTTTAAAAATACGCTTAGTTAGATCTTGAATTTTGCTTATAATAACCGCGTCATCGGCGTACATAAAAAGATTATTTTGTTTGTGACTAAGAACTATTTTATTAAGCAATTATAAACAAGACTACAGACAATGACGATCCTTGGGAAATGCCATTGGGTAATCTTTTGTAGCAAGAAAGCTGGTTGTTGATCTTAACTTGGAATTAATAATTAATTTTTCATATTTTATTAACAAAATACTACAATATTTATGATTCATTTTTATTAAATTCCTATTAAATATTATTATATTTTTGCCCGACTACAATAAATTTGTGAGCGAGAACGACAACGATTTTATTTATTTTATCATATAAACGACCATTATAATCTATGCTTACAGAAGCTTCAGGCAGAAAAATGAATATTTTTACATTTTTGAAATTTGTAAATGGAACCGAAATTACAATAAGTATTTTGATTTGTTTTCTCTTCATTTTAATCAGAACAACGGCAAAAAAAGAAACAGAAACAAAAGAAATTGAAGAAACGCGTGCCAAATATTAAATAAAAAGAATTTCAAAAACTTGATTTCAAATTTGTCTTTGTGTGACATTTAATAGATATTATTTTATTAGTATTATGCACTTCTATCATTATCATTATCATGATCATGATCATCATAATAATCGTGATTATGTTGGTTATGCGTTTTATCGGATGTACGTTTTTGAGTTGAAAACAAATTAATTTGGTCAGTTATTTGTTTTTGTTTGAAATTTCTTATTTTGTGTTGAAAAATTTCGATTTTTCTTAATTTGGTTTTTGACTTTATGCCTTTTGTCGGTAGAAAGTGTTTCGTTTTCATTTTCACCCCATTCACGCATACTCAGCCTAAATTTATTTAGGTCATATTGGTCAAAGTTCAGTGTATGAGTACTGGAAAATATGCAAAACAATGCCAAAATGAAGTGAATCAAAGATACTTAAATAAGAAAATAGCATGTATGCATGTTTTAAAAGGAGGTAAGTATGGCAAATATTGTAACTGTTGCATTTATTAAACATTTTATTTTTATTATATTATATTATTGTATTTTGTGTGGAAAGGGAAAAAACTATTTAATATTAAAATTATTTTAGAAAATTACAGCATTTTATAGTGATTTTGTTTTTTTATATTTCTTCTCTTAGTAAGTAACGTACTATATTGTGCACTCAGTGGCAAAACTTCATAGTAGAACAACAACAAAAACAACTACATATGAATAAAATGTGTATTGTAAAAGAAAAATGTAAGTAGTAAA
Organism: Amiota mariae; assembly: GCA_035041805.1. Classification (NCBI taxonomy): domain Eukaryota; kingdom Metazoa; phylum Arthropoda; class Insecta; order Diptera; family Drosophilidae; genus Amiota; species Amiota mariae. The sequence continues at coordinate 419,256 of JAWNKV010000943.1, read as the reverse complement.
GAAAGATATTGAGACAAATGGATCATTCGATGTGCTAATGCCACAAATTATTGTTTAGTTTTGCTTTGTTTCTGCTTTAAATTAGTTGCTCTATTATTATAAAAAAGAAAAAAAAAAAAACAAAAAAACAAACAGAAACAAAAACAAAAACAAAAACAACAAGAAAGAAACCCATGAAAAACCATAACAACAATTTGCCACTGTCTGCCTACTAAACGTTTCTGTATAATCCATTGAACCAACCATCCACTCCATTCCATTCCCATTCCATTCCATTCCATTCCATTCCATTCATCTATCTATCTATCTATCTATGGATAGATACTAGTATATTCACACACATGTAACATATCTCGTCGTCTGAGACTAATTTTTTGCTCCCTTTTTTGTTTTGATTTTTTGTAGTTTTTAACTATATTTTCTATTTTCAGCTTTCTGCATTTTCTTAAAGTTTTGTTGCATTTGTTACTACCGCAAATGTTGTTACATAAAGAATAGTATAAGAAATATTCACCTCTTTACTTTCCTTACCGTAAAAAAAATATCAAAAGTTTATTGTACTCATACGTATATATGTACATACTAAGTATGTACAATACCTAAGTAGTAGTAATACGAGTACATCAACCTAAAGATTCAGTATGCCATTCCGTGCCTCACTGACCGCTTAAGTAATTAACTCAGCATCTGTAAATACTGTTGCTTGAATATACGCGTATATACGTACTAAGTACAATATTTCATTGTATTGTAGTGTACATACGGTACACTACTAAATTCAATATGAAGAGTTAGACGAATTCATTATTCAATATGATTGAGAGTATGTGTTAATATAATAATGATGCTATACTTTAATACAATGCGTCTAAAACTATGATGATGGATAACCTATTTAGGTGAAGGATATTTCTTCCAAAGCTCCTCTGTAAGATTTGCATTGTACTTATAAAGATTCATATAAAAAACAAATGTATATTGAAGTGAAAAAGGTGATAAGGCCCACTTTCATTCGAGATTCATTATTTTATTTGCAGAATCTGTAATTAAATAGAATATGATTGAATTCCCAGCTTATTCAAACGGTAACTGAGTCAATCACTGACCATTCAAAAAGTTGGAAAGAATCCTTCTCAATTTGTTACCTTATATGACAATCAATTACAGTTGAACCTTTATTAACACGGGACCTATATTAACCGGGATACTGTGAAGTTGATATTATACCTCTATTAACTGTGAATTACTGTATGCGCACATGTACACATCAAAATTTGGGGGTTCTCCCTTTTATATTTACTGTAATTAGCTACGTATTAAATTTCTTTCCTATTTATTCTATGTATGTGAAATTGCACATCCTAGATTCCGTCTATGAATCAAGGAGTAATACGAAACTTTAAATGTCATTACTGTGAATTGTATGTTCAAAACTTGTTAATGGACATGATAGACATGAATTCGTTAAATCTATGAACATCAAGACAGCATAGTGGACAGCCGCGGCTTCGTATAACCTTACATGCTTTAAGAAACGTTTGGAGTAATTTACTACATTCTCAAGATTATGAAGATGCTCCGACCATCCAAGCGGTAAAACTGATGTTATCCCAAAGTGGATAGAGTGGATATAACATACGTTTTCTACAATCAGTCCATGTGCATATGACAAAAATTGATAAACTGTATTAAATGATCCACTTACACGGAAGCTGTAAGTTGATCTAAATCCAGTTCCTTTTAAGAGAAGGTAAGATTCTAGTTTTTTTCTTCTTTTTATACACATAATTTGAATTTGTTCTTTATCTATACATATAATTAATTCTTAGACTGAAAGTGTTTGTGCGCGCCACTCATTGAATTCATAATGGAATTACTGAAAGATAACAAGCTTTATTGTGAGTAACATACTAAAGCGTTTATTTAATCAAAATCGACCTTTGAAATTGATGGATATAAATTTTCATATAAATCTTAGAGACATATTTTTAAATTATTCAAGTAGTCTTTGTCAAACAAAAATATATTTTGAATTGTGAAAAAACCAAAAAAAAAAGAAAATGTTTAATGAAATTTTGCCGGGAATTAGCAAAGCGACCCCGTACAGCTAGTCTTTAATAAGATTTTCTTGCTATTTACTTCTGTTATATAAAAATCGTAAAAAAAATGTTGTTTTTTTACTTATTTAAATATTTTAACAAAATTAAAAAGAACTTTAAATACTAAAATAAACAAAAGTAATACTAATTTTAACTGTACACTGTCCCTAGTCGGGCTTTCAAGAGATCTAAATTTATATGCATACAATATTATAGAATAAAGTTCCCCGCCGCGTCTGTCTGTCTGTTTGAACGTATTTTCATATGGTTTGCACCAATGGACCGAGTGATTCATGAGGAAGGTTTAGTAAAAGAAAATTCCGAAAATCTTTAAAAAATTGAAAAGATTTAAGTATGTAATTGAGATGCATATAAAGCTTTGAAATACATATATGTATGTATTCTAACCAAGTCGCCTTTGACAAACATCTCATCAGGTCATTCAATCAGCATTCATTAATTTTTTGGGAAAGAGAGACAAGACAAAGTCTGCCCGGGTATTAAGTATAAAATGAATAAAAATGTGTACATAAATCGATTAATTATAGTGTATTCACACGGGACTGGATTAGAATCAATCGTGATGTGACTATTGATTCGAATCAGTTTCAAAAACAACCACAAGGGACAATTACGTCATTCAGGGATTGTTGTTGTAGAATTGGATTCGAAATTCAATAAATCAATAGTCAAAACAAGAATGGATGCGCTTTGATCCAAAAATTAGGAATGATCACTCGTTTTAGTGTTAGGGAAATTCTGCCTTTTTCAGGTCATTTTTGACTGTCTTTCTCTTTTTCTTTTTCTTTTTCTTTCTTTGTTGCGTTCCAACATAAAACAGCTGACCAATACACAAAACAATTAAAATATGGAGCAGGAATGAAAAAGGAAGTTACAAGAATTATTTGCATTCACTGCGAATTGTTCTTAATTATGTATTTTTCACACAATTTCCATTTTAATTTCTCACAATTAACCACAACGTTCCATTTGTATGTATCATATAACTAATACAAAAAACAGCTGTTCTTGATTCATAATCGCCGGTGTTAATTCTAAAGTGAATCAACATAATTCATTTCGGTATGATTACACTATTAATTAAACTTACATATTTTAGTAGTAAAGTAGTAGTAAAATTTACAAAACTAAACTCTGTAAATTTTGGGTTAAATACAATACTTATATGGTACATACGAGTATAATTGCTAGTTCCTTTTGAGAAATGTAAATAAATGTGAGGTTGTTTTATAAACTCTATGAAGTCGGGGTTGCAATGAACAGTAATGTTTGAATCAAGTTATTGAAATCATCGTCCAAACAACGACAAATACATACGACTATATTTCCTGACAAGGCTTATCATAAATACCTACATAAATTTTTACGATATCATCTAACATGTATAATTTTTTATTGCAACAGTATTTCGTAAAGCTGCCTTCTGGTTGTATATATAAAGAGGTGCAAAACCTAAGGATCCTTATTCATTCCATATAGTATTGGGATTGGGACCTATGCCAAATGACCAAATTAAGAGTCAAAATCGGTATGATGATCGTTTGACACATTATAACTTTAAATCTTGCGGATAGCATACTTGATAAAAAAATAATTTTTTGTAGGCGTGAAAGGTTCTAATGGTTTTAGTTAGCCATTTGCAGATTGATGTGTTTATTAAAGTAAAGGTACTTGTCTAGTAAAATGCCAAGATAAATATTACACACTCTGGGAGTGGAATGGTATTCGTTGCGGAAGACTTTAAATTATATGTATTGTCTCCAATTTATCATGAAGTTGTGATTATATGTATTTGACCAAGAATAGTTGAAAGATAATGTATTCGCATTAAGGAGAGTATCCCCCATGCAAACTTGGATCCAAATTCATGTCTTTATTTGAAAAACTTTTTTGTTTTTTTTGTACTATCGACTTAAAATTTTGACACCATAAGTGTCTGACCCATATCCACCAACCATATAAATAATAATATAAATAAAGACAATTACTACAACTTCGGCATAGCCAATTAATTTTTTTTTTAACATTCACAAAGTATAAGATAAGGCATAATTAAGGTGGAGTGTCGAATTAGAAGTATTTATGGAATATTTGAATATTTGAATATAAGGAACTGTAGGGAGTTTACAAAGAAGTGGATCACAAGGCGACATTTGGTGCAGCAGCCTGAAGTTCTCAAGTAATAGCAAGGGCAAATGATGGTGCTGATTATGGATAATCTTAAGCCGATCGTCTGTGGCTTTAGCCAATTATAGTACAATATACAATATTACTTATGTATATATACAAGACCCTTCCTTATTCATTTACATATGTACACTCGTACATACACATACTTTTGTTTTACTATTGAATTTATTAAATTCTTATTTTTTTTTTTTGTCTAAATTTTGAATTGCGTCAATTTGTTGCTTTCAATCTGAACAAATGTGAAATAGGATTAAGTAAAAAAAAAAAAAAAATGGTAAAATTACGGGTAACAAATGTGTAACATTTTCATTTTCATTTCCATTTTCACTTTCATTTGCATTTTGAAGTGCAGGCGTCAACTCATTTAACGCCCTTAAAAACTGATTGAATAATCTTGTAAGATTTTCGAAAGACTTTTATTACTTAAAAAATAGTTTCTTTCTTTATTTGTTTTGGTATTTTTTTTCTCTGTAAGTATATTATATATTATTTTAAGTGGTTCGAAGATCTCTTTAATTAAATGTTTCTTTAAACCGACACCTGTCAGTCACTGTGTTGGTCAGTCAGACAATGGATCCACTTACTCACTCAGTTAGTCAGTCAGTCAGTTTGTTATTTTAATTTTATTTTTGTTGGGAGAGAGAGAATTGCTTCTATTGTTTTACTTTTATAACAGTTCAGTATTTTTGTAGCTCGTTAATACAATAATAATGGCAGTCAAGTGTGGCAATTTAAAATCAAAACAAAATTTCTCATTAAATTCATTGAAATGTTAAGTTAACATTTTGAGCTCGTGCCGACACTTTTTAATGTGAGCATTATTAAGTAGAAAAGATCATTGAAGATGGTGCAATACCCTGAACATACTACTTTCAAATGCAATAATATATTGTATATTTTTTTACATAAATAAATCTAAAAGTAACTGAATGAAGCAATCTTAGAACTATATCTAGGGGAACTAGTATATGAGATTTTGAGATCACAACATAACCACCATATACATAAAAATAAGAAAAACTATATACGAATCATTTTACGAGTAACAATTTATATAGTAGGGATCTAAAATTGATCCTATAGATAGGTTATCTGGACTCTTTGAATTTTTGTATCTGTAAGAATTGAGTAACACATTTCTTTTTCGTTATCATTTTATTATTATAATTTTTAGTTATAATTATTACCATACCATGGATAGTAATAGATTTAGTCATCTCCCATCTCTCCAATCAAATCTTTCAATTCAAGATCTAAATCTTCATTGTATTCATCACTTGACACACTTAAATTAGCTTACAATTTAAATTCATTAGAATTTAACGAATGTCAAATGCGAAAGCAATTATAATTTTTTTATTTGCTATTTATCGTAAACAACAATAAACGAATTTGATTGTACAATCTTATGACTTTTGTATTAATTTAATTTAAATAGGAACTCTGAACGGCACATCCAGTGGGTGTAGCCGATTCAACTTTCGGGTGTGTTGGTTGTTGTCTAGCAAGATGATGATTTCATGACTTTCAAGCCTGGAGATGTTTTTGGTGCTTATTCTTGCGATCTCTTCAAGGATCGTGGATAACTGTAGATCTCTGTGCAAAACTGTGTTTCTCACGTACCAGGATGCTGCAACAATTCTACGCAGTAGTTTTGATTGAAACCTTTGGAAGATCTCAAATGTTTGAATTAGAGGCAGTGCGCCAGAGTTGTATGCTATAAGTCCACACCGGTTTAAGTATGGATTTATATAGTAACGACTTGTTTTTTAGGCTTAACGTCGATTTTTATTTTAAGCCAGGTCATTTTAAAATGTTTTAGGTCGAGATGTTTCCTTTTCACTTTAATGCGGGGCTGCCAAGTTAGTCTTCTATCGAGTGTTAATTCATTATATTTTGCTGTTTAGTTTGCCGATATTATTTCTCCATTAATGTTTATTGGAGGGCATTTCTTGCGATTCATGGTGAAAGTCTTATGAATTGATTTCTCTGTGTTCACAGCATTGATCCATCTTTTGGGCCACGGTTTTAGAAGACTTATCTGGTGATTGTGGAGGCTGTCCCAGGATCACCATCAGTAGCCAAGAAAGCGGTATCATCTGCATATGTTGCAATCAAAATTCTTTCATCACTTGAGATAGGTAGAACCGCAGTGAAGAGCGTGTAGAGGATGGGTGCCAGAACACTACCCTGAGGTACTCCAGCTTCGATGGTTTTAATGTCTGATTCTTTGTCTTCATGTCTAACGTAAAAAGTTCTTCTATGAAGGAAGGAAATCATATAGTAGGGAGCTGGTAATATTGTTTTGAGTTTGAACAAGATTTCGGGGTGCCACACTCTGTCGAACGCTTGTCGAACATCCAAAAAGGCGGCTGAACAGTATTTTTTTTCTTTTCGAGAGTGTTAAGAATTTGCAGAACAACACGTTGACACTGCTCAGGAATTATAAATTGACAGATATTGTATCTATCTGTATATATGAACAAACATGTATATGTTCGTTTGTTCATGACCTGTGAACTCAAAAAGTACTTTACCGATTGCTCTGAAAGAAAGAAAGGAAAAAAAAAATGTATTTATTTTTAATAAATTGTGATTACTAATAAAGTACAAATCGATACAGTACTTATATACATTATGAGCATGATTCATGACTGTTTTGAAGTTTTAAACAACTTTATCAAGTCGTTGTACACATCGTTGAGGTTGCGATGCTTTACGTACGAGTATAGCCTCCAGTCAGTAACGGAACTTCATTTTCCCAGTCAGATATAAAACTAAATACTAGATTGTGTAATGCTAAGTAGTCTATAATATCTATCAATATTTCAAACAAGTTATACCACTACTTTTGAATTTCTTGATCTATTATTTTTCCGTGTTTGATCCCTTAATAGAATTCCAGCTGTTTAATCCTGCACTCCATGCGTCCTTGACTTTGTCAATCTAACTCAGATCTTTCCAGTCGCAACATTCTTGTGTTACCATCTGTGTTTGCAAATCTGAAAGAAGTCCACATGGAAAACAATAAACTTTGTCTTGAGATATTAGTAACCCAACCATCTATGATGTTGCGTTTCATCGTTAATAAATTTTCGTGTAAATAAAATTTTGAAAAATATGTTTTATTTGCGTAAAGATATAAGCTATAAATGATTTACTTAAATGATCTGCTTGCTCTTGATTTTCTGAATCGCAGAAAAGGCCCTCAGCAGACGCCTGGCGCCGCCATTGCCTGCAGTCTAAGTTGTATATAGTGCACAAACTAAGTAGTGTACAGAGAACGGCCTGTGTAGGAATCACATGAGCCATGCGCACGTGTCCCACGGCAGCGCTGAACGTACTGCAATATCTTCTTCCCATTGACCTCCACATTAAAAACATCGTCTGCAACAGCGCGGTAAGGCTGAAAGAGACTGCTGGTCAGAACGACCGTATGGATATAGTATGATACTAGGAGTGGTTCAAAATACTATGTTCAAGAAAACAACCTACTACATAGTGCCATATAATAACTTTGAGAACAACTTCAAGGTAAAAGTTTCTACCAGGATGGAGAGGAAAGAAAACAGTTTTCGGAGTTATTTTGACTTTCAAATCTTCGCGGATGGTTCAAAGATGGAATGTGGTGTAGGTGCAGGGGTGTACTCACCACAATTAAACCTAGACCATTCCTTTGGCTTACCTAACCAGGCCACGGTCTTTCAAGCAGAGGTTCTGGCCATTAGACGGGCATGTCGGCTGGCAGAACATAACGTACCGGAAGGTCGTAAGATAGCTACTTTCGTTGATAGTCAGGCGGCACTTAAAGCTCTGCAATCCACCGTTGTATAGTCCAAGGTCGTAAGGGAATGTAGGATGGCGATAAGCAAGCTAAGTCACAGAGCAGATGTCACTCTCTCATGGGTTCCCGGCCATAGGAACATTGAGGGAATGAGAGCGCTGACGAACTAGCCCGCTTTGGTGCATCTCTTGATTCATCGCTGGCGGAACAAGTTCCGATTCCATTGGCGGTTGTCAAGAGGAGCAACTTCCTGTTTTTCGTTCAGCAGGCTAATAACAGGTGGAAAGATCTCGAACGCGGAGGGACTGGGTATCCCCTACAGGAGCCTTTGTAGGAGTTGTGGTGACGTGGAGGAAACTGAGTCACTCACCCACTTTCTATGTTAATGTCCAGCACTGGCGAGAGCTAGGAACAAGTTCCTGGGCAAATATATTTTAGATAATCTCTCGGACTGTTCGGTCACATGTCCGGGTGACCTTCTCAAATACCTAAACTCTACGGAATGGGCATAGCTATACTGATTGTGTTCGGCGAGGAAGTGGTTCCAAAACAGCACTTAAGTGCTAATTGTGGCTTGTTAGTGTATACAATTATACAAGTCAGCCACGTAACCAACCATGTTGTATATAATATTTATCGGCATTTATGTGGTCGGTATTGGAATTTTTTGGACTATCCATCCATCCATACAGTTTCTCAATGAGTGAAAAACTCCGTGTCTGTTTGGTAATTTGGGAGATATCAAACACATGATTAGTCGTGATTTTGTCCTCAGTATGATGAAACTTGAAACATTTACCCAAGTCTTTTGTTAATCCATATGCGAATGTATTTTAGAAATTTCACAAGCCAGAAGACAGGTCCTGCATGCGCCCCTACGCCATAATTTTTTAGGTTGTTTACCTCAACCAACGGGTGACTATACGAGTATATTGCTTATCACTTGGATATTTAATAAAGCACCACAATTTGTAACAAATTATTATTTCAATTTTGTTGAAGATAAACAAATCTATCAAATGTTTATTTTGAGATGAGTATGCGAGAATTACTTATTATCTTCATAGTACACTATTATAGTATTACAAATTACATTTCTTTTAAAACAAAACAAAAGTTAAAACTACAAACAATGCATACCAAATTAATTCATAGCTATAATAACCTTCCGAAAAATTAATTCCTAGACATAATTTGAAGACAGTAAACGCCATAAGCAGAAAGAGTAGATAACATTTTTTATTACGAATTGGGAAAGAATCCCCTGGCTGGAGACTATTTGCTAGGGGTCTTGGTGGAATATTACCATCCAAAATTCCTTTGGCAGAATTTCGACCATAAATTGGTATAATTTCATCACGTTTGATTACCAATTTGCATTTCACGCACTGGCGTTGTGTATTTGCTTGCATATGGAGATACAAGCATTTCCAACAGTAAAGATGTCCACACTTAATGATTACAGAGTTCATGGCAGTAGTCCAGCAAATATTGCAATCAAAGATGGTATTATCAAATTTCTTTTCCTGCTCGTTTTCTGGTTTTGGATCTTCTCTGTTATTGTCATTTGTAGGAGGGAAACCCTCGATGATTTCTTGATTAATTGGCATTTTCTTGTATGAATAACAAAAAAAAAAAAAGTTTATACCAAAAGAATATAATTTATCTTTTTTCTTCAGTTTTGTTTATATGAAAAACACAAAATTAAAATCAAAAATCTCACAATTTTTTTTTTTTTTAATTATTCTTTGATTAAATTTGTACAGGTAACTTATCTGAATGGTTTTTTATTTTATTTCAAAACAAAACTATCAACTAGGCTTTTTCTTTCAATTTTTATTACAATATTATTAGGGCGTGTTCCCATTGGCGTTGTCGTTTTAAAGGTCGTTTCTGTATCATTGTCGTTTTATTGTCGCTTCGTTCCTAAATTTGCAATCCTGTGATTGTCTTTTCAATTTCCAACCTCTTACTTTGGTAACATAAAATGTCTTTTAAATACCCCTTAATAGACTCCAAGTGATTGGAGGACCAAGCCGATTTATTTTATCGGCTACTTCTTTCCAAAAACCATCAAAATTTAAGGGTTTCATGCCCTTTCGAAAATCTTTACCATATTCACGGTATTGTTCCATTTCTGAAACCAAAGTTTCAAATTGCCGCAACATTGTTTTTTCATATATTGATTTAATTTTCACTATTCTCTTTTCAATATCGTTTCAAAAAAGAGATTACGAAATAGTTTCGATTAATGTTTAAAACAGTAACGCCAACGGGAATACCGATTATCTAATCTAATATATAAAAATTAGTGTTTTGGTTGTTCGTATGTTATGCGCTGCCATACAGTGCATTTGATTGCATTAAAATTTTGTGTATTTATATGGTTGGTTTCCGTCTTGAACATAGGATAGTTTTAGTTCCGATATGTGTTCCCGTTCCCGAGATCTGGGATATTCAAACAACACAACCCCTAAAAGTATACTGCAATAAATTAACTAAAACAGCACTTTCATTTTCTGTTCTTTGTTGACGCGTAACAGATGCTAGAAAAGGAAACAACCCGTGCGAAGCAGGATCGGGTACGCTAGATAATAATATCTATTGAAATGCAAACAATATTTTCACTTGCTCTCCTCTCCTTTCCTTTCCTTTCCTTTCCTTTCCTTTCCTTTCCTTTCCTTTCCTTTCCTTTCCTTTCCTTTCCTTTCCTTTCCTTTCCTTTCCTTTCCTTTCCTTTCCTTTCCTTTCCTTTCCTTTCCTTTCCTTTCCTTTCCTTTCCTTTCCTTTCCTTTCCTTTCCTTTCCTTTCCTTTCCTTTCCTTTCCTTTCCTTTCCTTTCCTTTCCTTTCCTTTCCTTTCCTTTCCTTTCCTTTCCTTTCCTTTCCTTTCCTTTCCTTTCCTTTCCTTTCCTTTCCTTTCCTTTCCTTTCCTTTCCTTTCCTTTCCTTTCCTTTCCTCTCCTCTCCTATCCCATATTATTCTATCCTATCCACATTGGTGAACCTTATGAAATGTTTAACAAAGACGACTAAATTGATTTTAAAATACATTCTCTAAAATTTCACTTGTACACCTCACTCTTTTTTAATATATTTTTTTGGAATTTCGACTGTTCCTTTGGGGTTTTTCGAATTTTCCTAAACCTTCCTCCGTCCATTTGTGAAAATTCGTTTGGTAGTTTTTGAGCTTATCGCGTACAAATTGACGGACAGACAGACGTGGCAGGGGAATATATTTTATGATATGGCAACGCTGCGGGTAGTCTGTCATTCAAATTTATGTTAAAAATATTAAAATTTAGAGTGATTCCAACCATAATATTTTAATTACTAGATTTCGATTCATATACATATACATACTAATTTGGAAAATATTCATTGAATACTACGAAAACCGCAAGGCTTTATTTTGCAGTTGTATTGTAATATCAGGTTTTTTCGTATATGGGAAGCTGCAGCAATGCCCCACAACTCCAAACCGTATTGGCTTTGTTAATCAATACTTTGCTATTGAAACTTGATTTGCTATTTGCTTTTAGCATCTATTAATGTTTCTTAATTTTTAACAGAACACTTAGATCAGATGCGTTTTACATGGTAAGCACAAGTCATTTTTTTATCTTGCATACTTATGTAGCTGTAATGGATTCTTTTCGGAAGATGATTGCCATGGAATAGTACGGCGGGACAGATGTTACGTCTGAGCGTGAATACAACATTAGTAGATTTGTGGTGATTGATCAATATGTTCCAGCGCTTCGACCATATGACGAACATAGATCATCAAGGAAACTTTGAAGAATTTGCACAGAATTTTGGGGGCTATTTATGCTGTTTTGTTCGCGTATGTTGCCACAGACACTTGATCCGAACACGGAGAGTGCAAGTTGCTAGTGAATATTGAGAACTTCTGTCTTGATTAGCCTCATATTTGACATATTCACGTTGACCACCACTCTTTAGAACAGAGAACAATGGTGTAGGTGCACTGTGTTTTAACTTATAGAGAAGACCTTCATACCAGACTCTATCAAAGAATTGCTGTACGTCCCTGAATGTGACATTACAGAAATGTTTGCTTTCGAAACAGCCAAAAATTTGGTGGGAAGCCCTGCTATATCTTTTTGGTTAATATAAATTATGTGATTTAGGTCTCATTTTAGCAATATTTACCCGGTATCCAAACTAACATTTATACTTATGGTTTGAGAGTAGTCTGACTATTCATGTAAATGTATGTAGTGTAAATCCTTTATAGTGATGACCCTATTCCTAACTGAATTCAAGGCTTCTTTTATTGCTAAGACCTGTATTACATTTATGTGTAAAACACCGAACGCACCGCAACTGATCGTCGATTCCGTCGAGCGAACCGCGCTCTTCCTTTCTCAATAAACGAAAATTGATAGAGCTCTGCTGTTCAGACTGCTGTTCAGACTGATAGCCGACTAAGACTGTTGTCTGGGACAAAATACACTACAATGATAATCTGTTAGGGATAGATAAGAAGAAAATTATCGCTTCCAACTTAAATTTTATTAATACTATTATTATTTAAATTGTGTATTATGCTTATGTTATTCAATATCTGACCATACTTAGTATTATTCTTATTGGTGTATATTTGTTCGTGAAAGGTATACATTTGTCGGTGACACTGAAGGTAATAATCAGAATTTATATTGAATTTAAATTTTTCATTTCAAGTAGGCTTTGGAAATGAAATTGGTATGACAAAAGTCAATATAAAATTTCATTTTGTAGATAAAATTCAAAGTAATAACACATAGACAATCGGAGACAACAAACAAAATTTCCAGTGAAATTTTTCGTTGACAATCGGCTTTAATACGAGATGTCGAACAACAACAACAAGCCCACATCAGATACTCCAGATGATTCACCAACCATCTCACCCAAAACAAGTGATTTGGCTTTTGACTTGAAGGCTGCTCCAAAATGTACCTGCATCCCAGCTTTGCCTCGTAATTTCTATTCCGAAATCAATTTATTTGCAAGTGAGGAACGAAAGATGCATATTAACAAGGCTTGGTCTATGATTTATCTGACTGAAAGGGAAGCTCCAATCCAGTCGAATACTGAAAAGCAAATACCATGAGTTCTGCTCTATTGAACGATGCTAAGTACATACATATGTTAAATAATGGGTTAAATTGTTGCCAAAAGAGAAAAATTATAAATTGTTAATTCAAAATTAATTGTCGTATAAAAATGATGCGAAAGGATATCTGTGATATAAAGTACACTATACATATATTATATATACTACACACATACGTATAATTAAAAGCAAAGGATATATTGGCATATGATCATTTTTTTTATTTTTTTATTTTTGTCATTTTTCAAGTTTATTTCATGTTAGTTTTAAAGAATGTGTGTTCATAGCAAGGGAGAGATGCTAAGTAGTGGTATGTAGCTTGTTCACCATTGTAGCTTTCCAAGCTGGTAAAGTTAAAGCTATGAACAATCTACAACAAAACGTTTTTCCTGCTTTGTAACAGGAAGTACTACTAGCAAAACCGAAAAGAAAGTAAAGTTATGCTTAGTTTTTAAAGTCATTGTGCTATTTGACATGACATGTTTGTGAACTTAAAGAGCTTGTGCATTTTCATTCATTGATCAGACTAAATAAAATAGTGATGGATGATGATTTCTATCATAAATACAATACTTAGCCAATACTCAATTTGATATTCATAACATGAATTAATTTATTCAATTGTCACAAAAGCAGGTGTACATGATCAAACTTGGCATTGGTTTCTTTTGGCTTTAAGAAGACGTAGGTATGTTGTTTGATCAAAGCACGAAAGTCGTGTTTTTCTCTTAAAAATGTTTAGCTTAAGTCATTTAAAGATCAATGATATGATTTCCTCCATTTGCAAATTTGTATTTGCTGTACAAATTTAAATTGACTAGACCTCGTCGTACTTTAAAGCTAAGTTTATACCATTGGTAGATCTACCAACGGTTGCACACCTATCAGACTCAAATGCGAGCAAATATTTATTTCTTTGTGAGATTTATTGAGGAAAAATAGAAATAAAAATTAATCATGGATGAAAGTATTCTGGATGCCGTCATTTTGGCAATGTTTGTGTTGGACACTAGTAGTGACGAAGATGATGATAAAAAATCTCGTAGAGAGTGTATCAAATTCTATGCTAAATTGCTTTTTGAGTTAAGAGACGAAGAGCCGATTTTATTCAGTTTGATTACATGTTGGATCTCGTTACGCCCATCATTCGAAAGCAAGACACTGTATTTCGTAAAAGTTGTTGTCCTGGAGAACGACTTGCAATCACACTGCGCTATCTTGCAACTTGCTTTCATTCTCTTTAATATCTGTTCCATGTCAGTACTCCTAATATTTCGTAAATTATTCCCGAAGTTGTCGATGCTATTTATGAAGTCCTCGTTGATAAATTTTTGAAGGTATTATCCTAAAACTGTTGTTGTATTTGTTCATATATTCTCTATGCTTCATCAGCATTTGGTCCTGACTTCTTCTTGTGCATCTCGACCAAATTTGTATTGAACGAAGTGTGCAGATTGCCCCATTTCTCTTTGCAGTCGTCGATGCTGGCTTCCAGAAGATCAGCAACTTCTTGCAAAGTGATGTCTTTTAGCAATTTATATTCTGCCGCAGAAATATCCCACAGAATAGATCGTTGTTCAATTACTTTGATTAGTTTTAATGTGTCCGCGTCTGACCACTGCCGTTCAACTTTATTTTTGTATGACTTTTTTTTTCGATTGGACCTTGTTATTCTTTGCCACTGCTGTTGGTGTAAATTCTTCATCTAATTGAGCTATTTCCGAATCATGTATACACGTAACATCATCTTCAAGGAATTCCTCGTCATATATTCTTTTTTTATCATTACTGAATACAAAAATTAGAAAAAGATCGAATTGAAAGACGAGAACACTTCTCGAAAATAACGAACATTTACTGAAATACTGGAAGAATAGCATATGCAAACGTTTGTTATTTGCCAATGTCAACAAATGACAAACTACCTTCCAACACATGCAAACGTTTACTATTAGGCATCATCCACATACTTCGTCACACGAATTTTATGATTTTTTACACCCCCACTCCCCCTGTCACAGGTGATCACATTTCTGAGACCCACGCCCCCTGGTGTGACGTCTCATACTCGTATACTACAGTGGAAATCGATAATATAGTGTTACTTTAATAGCTCTATAGAAGATAGAGTTGGTAATAAATTTTCGTTTAAAGATTTTTAATATTTTAGATTTTGGTTTTGACATGTGATGTCACAAAGCTTATGAACGACCCCTGTCACAGATGTGTGGCGTAATATGTGAATGGTCCCTTATTGGTATACACATATCAATTTCGTTTGCAAATGTCACTGTGTGATTTGTCTACCAACGTTAATATTATAGATACAAATTTGCCGTTCACATCATTGGTATATACTGCAAATTAATTTACAGACTAAAAATCTACCAATACTTATTGGTAGATCTACCAATGTTGTAAACTTATCTTAAGACAGTAATATTCTATTCTTCTATTTACTATTTTTTATTCCCTTTCACTAAAAACAAAATTTCATAAAACTAGTCTAAATTGTACACAAAATGATCACTTAAAGGTTGGGTAGGAAAAGCAAGAGCATTAGATTGTATGAAATAGTTTAACAAAAGTTAATGAATCTATCTTTATATATATTGTAAGTATGTATTCTTCTTTCTGCTAGACTTTAATGGAGAGGGAATGAATGATATTATCAGTGGTTTACTTTGCTTTGCTAGTATGGTTTTTTATATTGTGTTGTGTTGTGCTGTGTTGTGCTGTGCGTTCAAGTTTTCTTATTTTTTTAATTCTTCTACAATACTATCCAGACATAAATCTTGTTTAAGGAAATTAAAAATAATAACAATAAAAATAAGTAAAATACGAAGAGAAAAAGAACAACACTAAGTACTACATATTGTAGAAAATGGTAAATGGGCGCAGTTCAGCTGTATGGCCTAGGGGGGATGTAAATCAGAAATTTCCACAACACTTAGCATATACAACAATATGGTCCGAATGGCTGCCAATCTAAATTCAAGAAAGAGCAAGCAACTACCATCTACAAGACCCCGTCGGTACGCTCATGATAATTGTAAGTAGTATCTGCTGTTTTAGGTGAGCTGGAAGCGCTTGAAGTGTTCTACACTTTGCGCGTCAACAACAATTGTGGCATGTGCAATTCGTTTTGGTTCGTTGCAACTAAAGCAATACTTTCGCGTATATGTATATGTATGTATCTAGATAGTAAGTATATGAATGTTACTTAGAGATACATACCTATAGATAAATATTGTATGTTTACCTATTTAAGTTTTTTGGTTCTTATTTCTGTTGTTAATTAAAGTTTTTGCAGTGTTTAAATGCCACAAACTCATACAGACTCAGTGGCTTATACCATCATTCGTTAGTTGTTGGTTAATGACGAATTTCATTACTCAGTTACTAGAAAATAATAATAATAATAATAATAATATGTACAACCCAATCCCCTAGCTTTCATGAGTCCACCTAAAGTAAATATTTGGTAAATTGAAATACTACTGTGAGCTAATAATGAAATGCAAATGCTATTAAAATATTTTCTGAGCTCATACTGAAGATCTTGAGATCTAACCAAACATGGAAGAATCTTCGAATCATAGCTGTGATCTTAGGTACCATTATCATCAGACATTGACAAGCAAACGCATATGTAGACAAATATTTTGCAATCGCCAGCAAAATACTCTTAGTCTAATACTGGTGGCTTTAAATGTTCGTATTTCTCTGAGGGCTAGCATACCATGATCACTGACCTTTTGTGACCCAAATTGGATCAAAATGAAAGTGGACCACATGTTCTTCCATTAGAATAGCTTCACGTGCCGCCAACTGTAAAAGCATTCGACCTTTTGCAAAAAGGTTGGTTTATAGAACAAAATGTAAGGGTATTATATATTACTTGGTGGATATTAATCTAATCAATCTATTTTTGTGTTTGCAATTGTAGTTTAAGCAAAAAGAGTTTTAAAGAGTTTATTAGTCATAATGCTTTGATCGAAATTTAAAAATAAAAAGAATAAAAGCTGAATTAAGTTAAGGGAAAAATAGTGTAAAGTTTAGAGCATTGAAGTCATCACTAAACTGGATCACCTGACCTGATATAATAATAATGCATTGATATAAGTCAAATGATCTGCAAATAATACTAATAATATATTAAATAATTTTTGATTTTGTCAAAAAAAAAAAAAAAAAATGTTCATAATTTTCGCAAAGCATCCTTAGTTTTTACAACCTTCGACACAAATCAACAAAAGTTTTCCGATCAAAGTTGGCTACATGTACAGAAATAAAATAAAATTTATATAAAAGTAAACTTCAGATAAATTTATTCAGCATTTAAGAAACAAATTGTATGAAAGTGTAAATTCCAAATTTTTTGTTATTTTGACAAAGTGAAAGAAAAACCTGAAGACTGATGGCTGTAAATATACCAGATCGAGTACCAGTTAATTGGTCACATTTTGAGTTGCTGCAATGGGTAAATGAGTCTTTACAAGCAGAATTTTGTAAAATCGATGAACTGTGCACTGGTGCAGCTTATTGCCAATATATGGATATGTTATTTCCGGGATCAATCGCAATGAGAAGTGTAAATTTTTGGACTAACAACAAAAGTGAATTCATCAAAAACTTCAAACTGGTCACAGACTCATTTAAAAAGTTGAATGTTCACAAAGTTATACCAGTTGAAAATCTTATAAACGGTCGCTTTAAAGAGAATTTCCAATTTGTGAATTGGTTTAAGCACTTTTTCAACGCTAATTATATGGGTAGACCTTACGATCCCATTCCCGCACGTCATTGCGTGCTTATGGGCTATGGACCGAGTATCGGTGTATATAAAACAAAAGCATTACCGGTGGTTAAACGACAGATGCTTAAGACTAAATCGAAAACTCTGCCACAGATGAGAAAGCTAAAGAAAGTTGACTCACATGAAAAGATCCAGATTCGTAGACTCAAACGTACTGATTTCGAATATGCTGCCGCCTATACCCAAGTTGATGAATGCGCTAGAATATTAATAGAAATGAAAAAGGAACATCTATTCTATTCGACCAAATTGGAAGCTATTCAAAATATATGCAATGCATGTGACAATCGTGGAGATAATCCATTAATTGAAAGTATTAGGGAAATAATACGCCTACCAGCTCATGGTTTTGTTGTTAACCCTGAACACCAGCAGCCGCCGCCAGAACACTAAACAATATCCATACCATATACCATACCATATTATATCAGGAATACATTAATCGATAAATCGGAATATAATTAGATTCGTCAGTATGTCTTTAAATTTTCTTGCTTGTCCAAATAATCTGTAAATTGTGATTTGTATAAATGAATTATACAAATTTAAAATTAACAGTACAATTAAAAGTCTTTTAATAAGAAAATTAATAAGTAGGTAATATTAATCCAATTGGAACTTGACCAAAATTAAGATTAATTATCATATAGTCTGACAGCTTAAGAGACTTCTTTGTATGGTGAAACAGTTAGTTGCGGAATCCATTAGACCCTCTGCTACTTATAAGTTATTGGAAGAACTTTCTTCTTCGTTAAATGTGGACAATTTTCTTTAAACAACAAAAAAAAAAAATAACAGTAAAACGAAGATTAACTTTGGCTATGACGAAATTGTAATACTCTTCACACCACCCCTCTTAGTGGTTTGAAATTTACATGGCTAGTGAATATAGGTCACATACTTGCAGTGTCCAAATTTCAAGTCAAAAGTATAAAAAACAAAACAGTTTTTCTAATAAGAACATTAATTTGAATTTGGGTTTGTATGGGAGGTACCCCTCCTGGTAGTCCAAGGGTGGATATGAATCAGATACTTATAGTGTTCAAATTTTAAGCCGATGGTACAAAAAACAACAATGTTTCAAATAAAAACATTAATTTGGATCAGGTTTTGTATAGGACGTACATCTCCTGGTAGTCCGAGGGTCTTAAAATTTACACAGTTGGTGAATTTGTGTCAGATACTTGTAACGTCAAAATGTCAATAGATGCGCTTCGTACTCTCTAGATCAAAAACTAAGGGACTAGTTTACATACATACGAGTACACACGGACGTACAGAGAGACAAGCGGACATGGCTAAACCAACTCATTTATGCCTCCTTCTGTGTGTAACAAACAGCATGACAAACTTATAATACAATTCACAGCATGAAGAGTTTAAAAAACCATGTTCAACTGATCTAATAAGGCTGCTCATTAATGGGTAAAATAATAATAGTTTGTATCGATGTGAATTAACATCCGAATGACAGGGTATGGTGTATTTCTTCTTCGGAGCTGGGATATCCAAAAAAAAAAAAATTATTATTTTAATTGTTCCTTTATCGCGGATGTGTATATGTATAGTAATGAATTCTCCAAGTAGCTTAAGGCATTGATGCTATGTATAGCTTTACATTAGTTCGTAACCTATTTGAAATAGTTTATAAGCTGTTTATAATAACATCTCCAAGTATTCCACTAACACATCTTCCCGCTTGTGGATAATAGCAAATTTGACAATCTATAAATTATTAATAACCAAATGTTTATGCAAAAATAAAATCAATGGGTCATGTGATATGCTTATGGCCTCTTTAATCTAGTAGTAATAGCCTTCATTGGACGACTTGAGTTAGGTGAATTCACCTAAACAATATTTTTTATGATTGATAATGAAGATGCAGAGTCTGCATAAATTATCATGATCACAAAAATGAAAAACTATCGAACATCATGATATATCATTTGACTGTCAGACAGACAACGATAATGACGATTACTACTCTCAGTATTTTGGAAAAATTATTTATTGAACAATTGTATTTTCGAACTTAATGTTGTTGTTAGCCAATTGTTTGATGAAGTTTTTCGTTGATTTAAATTTGTCAATCGGAGGCATTAATAGCAGTCTACCCTGTTTTGAATTAATTATAATTTCAAAGAGAAAAAAACAGCAAGTATACACAATGAAAGACAAATAAACACTTGTCCGATCGGTGTTACACATGTGAATAAGAAAAATTGGCAACTACTATGGCAGCGAAGCCTACTAATATAGAAGCTGGTTAAGGCGGTTCTGGCCAAAGTGTTGCAAAACTAAGCCAAGCCAAGCCAAGCCAAGCCAAGTCAAACAAAGTTTTAATACAAAACAAAATTGATTAAACTAAGTTAAGTGGATGTTTTTTTTTTTCTTTATATAATATGCATGTGCATCTGTGTAAGTAACTTTGTACAAACATACAATATATACGATTATGTATATGTGTTCAATTCCTGGCTTGATTAAATTGCTCACATGCTTTGAAAAATTCCATTGAAATTGTTTCTATTTTTTATTATTAAAAACAACAAAGAAATTGCCGAAGGCAACTCCAGAAAGTCGTTTACAAGTTGTTCTCGCATATACTGCAAGTCAAGTCAAGACGAGTCAAGTGTTTGCATATATATATATACACACACACATACTAACAGATATTATATACATGACATACTTAATACATACATATACTATTATCCATACTTATATGTATCGCACAGGAAGCATTCAAAATGTATTTTCTTTTTTTTGAAAGTTGTTGCATTCAATTTTTATCACACAAAAAAGTCCAGAAATTTTATCAATTTTATCAATAAAATTTCATAATTTAACAGTCCCCGCTGTACATAATGATAACAAAAATAATAATAATATAGAATTAATCGCTTATTTTCATTAAAACTTAATAATTACTTCATATTGATCTGAAATTTGTAATGCATAGAATTGTATTTCGGAGTCTCCACACTCCAGTGAAACTGTATACTATTTTCTACAAATTTGTTTTTAAAATCTAAAGAAAATCCCTAAAATATGAAAGGATATGATGCGTTCTGTTTGCTAGTTGAAGAGTGGTCACTCTATGTGATTACAATTGTCAAAATTAAAATATTAATTAAATCCTTTGAAAACAAAAGACCGAAACATTATTTTTTTTTATAAATGGATTTGTAATTCAATGTGAATTCATTGGATGAAGTCCACGAGAACAATTTTGTATAAATCCGGGTTCGCGAACTATACATCCTAGGAGTTTTATGTATGTAAAGTAACAATATTGATTGCGGCCGCTGTGTATCAACCGTCAACAATATTTTCTGTAAATTTGTTTTTGTTACTGGGGTTGCGGAGCTATTGTCACTCATCGGTGCCATGTACATCATCATGCTCTGAGGCGATAGTGGCTGTGATGAATGAGCGGCACCATTGGAAACCATTGTGTTGTTGGTATCTGATGTCAGGTCCATTGCAGCGTTTCCTGAATGTTGAGATTGTTCATTCTGTTCATCCTGGTTGACTTCCATTTTAATGGGCCGTCGTTTCGATACTCGATAGTGTGTTTTATCTTCACTAAGTGCGGCTCTGTGATTGATGTGATCCCTTGGCTTTATATTCACAATTGTGAAAATGCGTTCCTATTTAATATTTATTATAGACTCTCCAAGAACATTTTTTCCTTTTACATAAGTCAATAACTTACCAAACTTCTTAATGCCAAGTATATTTTAAAATTAAATTTTTTTTCAATATATTAATAATTAGTCTTCTGTTTTTTTTTTATATTTTACTTCTAATGCCACGAAAAAAATTAATAAAAATCAAACGTAGTTGGATAATAATTTCAACTCTTTATGGGTAATCGAATAATCAAGTTGCTTAACCTGCCAATGCAATTTAAAATGCATCCCAGAATTGTATGAAATACTTAAATAAGAAATTTGAGATGGCAGCCCTTGATTTTTAAGTACAGTTAACCACAAACTAATGGTGCAGTAAGTAAATTAAAAGGTCCTTTACATGGGCAAAAAGCAGTATCAATCTGCATCATAGTGTTAGTGTATGCGTATCATATACAATACTTGAAGGAGTATCAGAATCATGATATTTTTGTCTATTACTCTTTGACCTTGTACGCTGCTATGTTCTGTTAGAAATGCTCTCTAGTTTTTATCTTCATGGAAAACAATATTGTACTACAAGTTACGACGATTTATTCAAATTAGAGTTTCCCGATTACTGGAAGAAGTCGTAACCATATAAAAATAAATTCAAAATTATGTCTGTTATTGTTTTTAGTTATAAAAAATATAAAGTAATATTAAATCGTTAAAACAAATAAACTTTGTATTGTAGAACAATGGTACGTAGGTATTCGGGTATATGGAACGACTGGATGGATTAGCGGTCCAGTAACACATTGGATACAATTCTGATTTGTTTCAGCAACTCTGAATTCATGATTTTTGTTTGCTCTTCAAAGGTATTACACATTTCTAGTAAATCCGGTAAATTCTCCGGTTTCATGTTTAAAGCGTTGGTGAAGAATGGGGTCCATACAATTTCTTTGAGATAGCGATGTATTTTCTGACAAATTTCCCATTTACCGTTACGATTCTTCTGTACTTTCATGTAATTGCCAAATAATAAGGAATGTATTGTAGATACAACACAAAAAATGTCGGTCTCGTATGACCATGGACGTTCCTCTATCATTTCGATGCATTTGAATGCATCTGTTTCTATGACTTTGCGAAACTTAATAGTTTCCGGATTAGGAAATAGTTGCATATCGATGGAGCGGTCGAAGTCAATGAGACGCAAAGATGGTACGCTTAAATCAACGCTTGGTAGGCTCATCAATAGGAAATTATCGGGCTTTATATTGGCGTGTATAATTTTGCT
Source organism: Amiota mariae (assembly GCA_035041805.1). Lineage (NCBI taxonomy): Eukaryota > Metazoa > Arthropoda > Insecta > Diptera > Drosophilidae > Amiota > Amiota mariae. The sequence continues at coordinate 396,298 of JAWNKV010000943.1, read as the reverse complement.
CATATGCAGGTAATGTATGATCTTACAGATTTGTGCTGCGAAGAGCATGACCAATGATTCATGCATTAGCTTACCAGTTGATTCGCGAATCTTCACTAATGCACTAAGAATCGTGCCAAATTGAGCAATATCAGTTACAATAAGGCTACCATTTGGTGCTATTATTGAAGATGATACATTGATTAGACCGGCTAAGACGCTTGGCTCCTGCACACGTTGTAGCACCTAATTGAGAAATTGTATTGTAATATTTCGAAAAATAATTTAGTATTCAAAAACCTTTTATGATATATGATACATACCTGATCGCATATATAAATTTCCCATAGATTAGGTGGCTTTTCACATTTCACTGCGACCCTTTTACCATTCAAATCTCGTGCCTTATACACAGTACCATACGCTCCACGCCCAATCTCTTTTTCAATGTTAAACTGTCCGACATCTGAGAAATTTATTGAATGGGAGCTTAGTGTTTCAGGTAGTTCTGTTTTTATGACTTTATAATTGATACGAGTAATGCCTTCTCTGGGAAAATTCATTTTTGTGAGGAATGCTTTACGAAAGTTTCTATCGAATGGGTCAAACAAATCCTGTGCCATAAATTGCTCAATAGTGTCCCTTAGTTTACATCCAACAGGGGATCTAGTTATTGGCGTCGGTGTTGGTGCTTGTGTTGGTCCCGGTGTGAAATAAATGGATTCTTCAGATGCAGATTGTTCGACATTACGAAGCATTTCAAATAATGAGGCTTTTGTATGATCTGTAACAAATATTGTTTCGGATGTCACACCTAATGCTACTTGATCTTCAGATGACGAATTGGAGCAATGTAAGGCGTTATGACCATTTGACGTAGATAACAACTTATATGGATGATACCTCTTTCCATTATTTCGACGATCATAAGGTTTATTCAATGCCTCTGCTTGTTCTGCTTGTTCTGCTGCATCTACATTTTCTTCTGTCTGATTCTCAATACCCGTTGCTTCGCGTATAAAATAGTCTCCCTCACCCACACTCCGACTTACTTGCTGTTGTTCTTCACATTCCTCATGTAACACAGACACGTTGTCACGTGACAACAAATCTTCTGGTCGGTTTTCGATGGTTGCACCAGTTGGATATACCAAATTTTTGTAAGAGTGACCTTTTTTATCCATGGGGTAAATTTCTTTCTAGGCACAGTCTTATTCTTTAATATTTCTGTTTTATTGTGTTAATGTGTTCACTATGTTTCAAAATGTAAACTGAATAAATAATCTAAATTATTTTAATAATAAAAAGTAAAACAGAAAGAAAGTCTACTTTGTTAAGAAAATTTATTAATATTCATTTGGATGCAAAAGTTTACCATACGAACACTTTTTAACATAAATACCAAATACAATCTCAAATTGATTGTTAACAATAATGTTATACTTAAATACATATATACTACATATTTTTACTAGCGCACCCGGGCTTTACATGGGAATGATAGAAAGAATGGTAAATATTTACTTCTTTTTGTTGATGAGTCACTATTCAAAAATATTGGTTGTGTTGAAATTTCATGCTGTTGGTCCTCTTTTACCTATATTTCGGAAAGTTTTATTATTCTGTCCTCGCAGAACTTCTGATTCTTATCGGCAAAAAACTGTGTCAAGTGGTTTTTGATAGCCTCGTCAGAATCGAATGTTTCACCACTAAAGAAGAGATTTGAATAGAGCGGAATAAATGGTTATCTCATGGGTCTATACGGTGGATGTGCCATCACTTCCCATTTAAGCTCGAGCGTTGCCATGGTGGAATAATGACACCTTTCCGATTGGCTAGTCCGGAGTGCTTCGTTTTGTCCAATTTAAATAGCTGATTCCGTGGCAGCAGTTCAAAGTGATTCCACTAAACGGACAGCATATCTTTCCTCTGGTGAATATCGGCGTTTGATGTGGTTAGAAGCGATTCATCTCTCTTGCTCCATGATCGTTTTCGGTTCACGTTATTGTAAACAATCCATTTTTCATCACCCGTTATGATTCGAAAACAGAACATTTTCGTTACGTTTGAGTACTGAATCGCAAATATTGATACGCTAAGTGAGGTGAATTTCCTTCAATTATGCGGAGCCCTTATATTGCGCTTGTCTACGTATCCAAATTATTTAAGCTGGCTTTCCACTATTTTACGTGATAAGTTTAGCCTTTCTGCAATCTCCAGAGCTGAATAACGGTGGTTTTGTTCAATCATTGCCTTAATTTGGTCGTCATCAGCCTCCAATATCCGCCCAGTGCGTGCTACACCTTTAACCTCAAAATCTCCAGTACGGGATGTTTCAAATCAGCGCTGACATTAGCGTTCACTTATTGTATCTTTCCCGTATACAAGACACACTCTTTTTTTAGATTGGGTCGCATTTTTCCGTTGTCGGAAGTAAAAAAGCAAAATATGCCGAAAATGGCCACATGTACTTTCCATGGTTAATAAGCTGTCACTTTTATAAATGTTATCGAATATAGATTAATTTCCTATCGATTGCAATTTACGTAAGTAAATTGGCCAGTCAGCAATTACCACAATGTTCCATCTCTTAAGCCAGAGGTCCTCAAACTTTTTTGTCTCGTAGACCACTTTTCATGTTTTTCGGTTTTGGTTAGACCCCTGCTTAGTTAATATTGTAGTTTGCAGTTCATCAAATTGAAATGTGTGTTTGACTGATTTCTAATTGTACTAAAGTGAAGAATGAATAAAAAATAAGTTCAAAAACTAAAACCCGACTACTAAAACATCGCGCTCTAAAAAGGATGAAACAAGAATTTATTCTCATCTGAAATTGTTATATACAAACTCTTCAATATTTCTCATCTATTAAGTAAACAACATACAAATATTTTGTATTGTTTATTTGACCCATATTTGTTTGTTTGTACAGATTCTTTTACATTTTTTTTTTTTCAACAACTAAGAAGATTAATTGATACAATCGATATTTTTTAACATTAATGGCAAGTAAAATAGGTGATACAAAAACCTTTCTTTCACAGTTAATTAAAAATACTAGAGTGAGCTGAGAGCTAGCGCTCTTATTTTTTTTAAAGTAGTTTAAGAATTTATATTTTTTATAACTATTTCTTTAATAATAATAATTATAATAAAAACTAGAACTAAAAATTAAAACTAAGAATCAATTTTTGATAAAGCTAATTAATGAATTAGCCAGTTAAGTATTAATCTACACTAGGAAAATGCAATAGGTGATAATGCTAAAATTTATGTTAGCTTAACAGATTTTATCATCTATCATGCCAATATCTGCCTTTTCGTGGAAAAGAGAAGTGAAGTAATAGAAAGAAAGATCAAAAATAATTTTTAATAGTTTATTTTGAGACATTTAAAGTTTCTTACGGTGACACGTAGCTCAATCACCCCAAACCTGAACCCATATAGCATGATTGGCACAAATATCTACTTAACAATTATTAATTTATTTTTTATTGAAAGTTTTGACTTTCTATTAATAAGGGGGTGAAGAATTCATATAGTTTTATTAATTTTATTAATTGTACTGCTTATATGACAACGGAACATTAGTGCACTGGCTATATGCAAACCGAGATATTTTACACAGTTCTTTCATTTAATTGATTGAAAGCCAAATAGTAGATTAGATTTTAGTTCATGGCAGGGCTTTCGCTTCAGGGTAAAATGTATAGCATTAGTTTTATTGGAATTCAGCTTAATTTTCCACCTATGAAAATATCTAGCAAAGTTATGAAGAGCCTCTATTAAAGCTTGACAATGCTTAAGTGTTGGAATGTCATGGGTGTACAAATTATTGAGCGTCGGACCTAACACAGAGCCCTGAGGAACGCATGCAGTTATAAGTTTACTTTCAGACTTGACACCATCCATTTTAACCTAAAAATATCTGTGTATTATAACAAACTGTATAAAATCACAAAGCAAAACGAAACGATTTTTAGTTGGAGGGATGAACCTGATACTTTGATTATAAATTTTTCAATATTTGGCATCAATTTAGCTAGGTTGAATCTCAAATCTCCTCGTTTAGTGATGTGAAGATTTTTTTTTTTTGTGTTAAAAGATTGGTAACCTTACTGACACCCCTTTCCACTAGGTATAAGGACGGAAATTCAATTAAAAACTTTCTCGCGATATTCCATAAAATGGCCAGAATAGCTGATATCCGTTTCTAAACTGTACCTCAAGTTCTTCGTTAATGTTTATTCCGATGAGTTCCTCTTGCAATATGACATCCATTTCAATGTCACCATATAGATTGATTACACTGGTCAACAAATTCAATCTTGTTTTTTTTCCTGAAATATATTGTATAATATTTTCGGAAAACCAAAAAAGAAACACATATTTTGTGGAAGTTGAAAAGAAAATTAAAAAAAATTTAACGGTCATCGCTTTTGTCTTACTTTTTTTTCGAAATTATCTTAATGAGTGGTACTTTAAAGATAATATGAGTAAGGGCAGATAAAACTAAAGGAAGATTTGCAAGAATATAAACAACATAAAACTAGAAAAGACAAAAAATAAGTACCTATACCTCAAAAACTAGAGCTGCTGGAAAATAACTGAGAATAGATTCGGATTCAGTGACCTCGAATGACTAAACAATCATACAAATTTTTTTGAAAAAAAAAAAATTGATTTTGTTGCCCTGTGTAATGTAAACGATCTCCATATAAAATTAAGAACAAATTAAGTAGTTGATTCTCAAAAACTAAAGCTGAATAGAATGTAAGTTGAAACGTCATTTTCCTGGCAGTTTGTCTGTGTCAAAATTGGCTAGGTATGCAATGTCATCCGTTTACATTGTAACGAGTAGATTTCTGTTCCTAAGAACCGACAGCCAGATGCATAAATAGTGTACAAGATTGGAAAACACTACCCTTGTGATTCATCAGTCTCAGTAAGTGTAATCTCCGATTCAAAATCAAAGCATTTCATAAAGAATTATCTATTTTTAGTTAGAACCTCAGGATCAGATAATACTTACTAAGTACACTCTTTAAGAGCAGATCTGGTTGACCAATAAGTTTAAAAACTTATTTGACATCAAGGAAGACTGTCCAATAATGGCGTTTCCTCTCAAAATTATTCACTGCTCAGGTGTACACCAAATTGATAATCACTATTTACGTACCTTTTAAATAAAATATTGTACTACTCGTATACGAATGTCCGAAGATAGCAATAAAAAACCATTACTTCAAATGGAAGACTATTTTGTTTTTCGATTTTTTTTATTGCGCAAAAACGCAATTTATGACACGTTTATGCAACAAATGCACAATCCAATAAAAAGGGGGGAACAAAGAGAAATTATAAAGAAATGTAACCATTTGGAAATGGAGCATCTAATTAAGTAAAGTGCAACCAACCGATGTTTTATGAAGCATGACAAACAAAATTAACTAAAAGAAATCCAAGTAAATTGCAACAAAGAAACGCAAAATGTTGCAATCACTATAGTCTTCATCATCATCATCATTGTCATTGTCATCATCAAACGTCATTATTGTCATCATCATTATAATCATCAACAAAAATAAATGTCTTTGAGCAGAGTTTCGTAAACTTTTCTGTGATGGAGTTTATCATTTTGAATATTCAAATTATGTATTTATTTTAAAGTTTAATAATAAATACACATACATGTAATAAATACTTTTAAACTGTTTTTAAATAAATAAATAAATAAATAAATAAATAAATAATTATATAAATACATACATACAAGTATTATGTTAATCTTATATATAACATATTTAAAGTTCTTAGCCTAATATATACAACATGAAGTTATCTAAAGAATTAATATTCCCACTAACTAATTTAAGGGATGAAGTATTTTTGTTAAAGAGAATGTCTTAAAATTGTAAGTGACAAAGCGTTTAACCCTCAAACGGCTGGCAGTTTACAAATGTTAACTTTTTGCCTTTAAAAAGGGATTTTTTTTTTTTTGTATAAATTCCAAATCACTTAGAAATTTTTATATAGAACTACAAATTTATTTCTTAATTGAATTCGAGAAGATGAAAGTGTGGAAGCCTTTTTTTACCTACGTTTTTATCTGTTATTCAAGATTACCCTCTTTACGGTTGACTGGTTTACATTTGTAAACCTATATAAGTTATAGGTTATTATGTATAATGTATGGAAATACGTATCAAATTGCGACAGCTCATTTATTTTTTCAAGAAAATACAAGTTTTATTCAAAATGCTGTTCTAATTATGTAAATAATTATAAATAAATTAGAATTTAATGACAATCAGGCGGCATTTTGTAACCGTGACACAGTGCGTATCACATACACTCTTGCTGCAAAGGGAGCAACACTTGCGGGTGACGCGTTGTCTTTTCTCCAAAGCACAGAATACACAAAGTGTATCCCGCTGACCCTTGATTCGCTTGTAATTGTGGTGGCGGCTCATTCGATGGAAGGCTACTGATGCCCAGCATATCCAGTATCGTATTGCTTAACATGATGCCAACGATTATATGGTTAATCTGTGTTCGATGTCTGATGTTCGGACTAGCCATATCGGTTGCCAATGCAATGAGGAAACTGCGACGCGAGTTGCTAATCTCATGCGTATCAATATACAATACGTATGCAGCCAATGCCGACAAATGGCCACCGGCGAGTTTTCTGCTTTCACTTGTAATTGCCAAGCATTTGAACCATTGTGTCTAAGCCAGCTTTCATAGGATTGTATTCCATAATTATTTTTGGTTTTTCAGTCTCTTGATCAATCGCGTTGATGCAATGCAACGAGGACAAGGCATATACAATTTTTTTGTCTTTGGGCAGTAAACGACCAATGTGACATCTTGGCGAAAGGCAAACATAGATTCGCCCACTTTTCTGTCACGTGGCCAATGCATTTCCTGGAGAATATAATTCTTATTCTTACACATAGTGCCGACGATGTTCAACTTTCGGCCAACTGATTAGTCAAATCCAATCCAGTAAAAAAATTGTCCATAATGATGTTTCGACCAGAGCCTCAATATGATTTGACGAAATCATGCACTACGTGCGTGAGAATATTTGTTGCCACTGGTTGACCAGACTGGCGGCCATATTATATATCGCCTCTTAGTGAATAATAAGTGGCAGTATCGGCGGCCAAAAAAACTTGTATACCATATTTTGCAGGCTTCGATGGAATGTACTGCTTGAAAGAAACTCGGCCTCTATACGGAAACAATTGTTCTTCTATTGTAACGCAAGCATGCAATGATTGATTTGAAGCCATCCCGGCTCCATGTAATGAGCAGCGGATTTTTAGCCCATGTAGTGCCATCTTTCGATATATACGTTAAGCCTGACCTAAGCTGATTTATAGTAGCATTCCAATCAAGTTCCTCTGTAACCTACTCGATCATCTCTAACTGCATACTAGAAATGCAGCTGTCCCGTATTAGACAGCTTTCCACCCCTATGAATACATTTTATATAAGTTTACAAATGTAAACCAGTCCGCCGAAATGAGGTCTGGTAAACAATCAGCCTTTTGAGGGTTAAGAGCTGTAGCTTTCCTATCAGGGCAGATTTTTGAGTCAAGCATTTCCCAATACAACATGTTAAACAAATTTTGTTCAAAAAAATTGTTGAATTGGGTTACGAAAATATATTCAGTTATGTTAATCGTTTGGTTATGGAGATGGATTAGCCTAGGAAAGAACTTTATCTGTATAGTTTCAGGCAGACTTAAAAATCGTGGAGAAAACTCTATAAAGGCTCAAGTCTACTCTTAGATGTGAATTTGGTGTGGAATTCGATAAGGCGAAAAGTATTTCATAGAAGACAGTTTAAACAGTCTCTTGCTGACCCCAAACCTGAAATGCATATCAATGAGTCGAGGAAACTATACTTTCGAACAGCTAAACTTTCTCACCTTTGCACTTTCTCAATATATTTAAAGCAACCTCTAGTGCAACAACATTGCCTTCCTTTTTTGATCGCCGTTTCCGAAGATCATTTCGCAAGTGCAGAACTAGAAAAAGTTACTCTTACACATCTCTAGCGTTCGATATTTAAACCTTTAAATTTTTCCTTTGATATCAAGGAGCTTACACTTTTTATCTTTTAACTTTTTACTTTCTATACTATATCACATATAAAATTGGTAGAATACATTATGTGGAGCACTGAGAAGTAATCAGTTGAGCACTAAGTTTAAGAAACTCTGGTTAAGAGGAAAAGCATTTTACAGCATTTTTGACATGTTGGTGACAAGGTGTGTCGGCAGCTTAAGAGGACAAAAGTAACTTTGCAATTGTCATCGTTGTTTTTGTGATTGTTACCGTCACCCGCCATAATCATAATCATCATAATCATCATAATCATCAACATCATCATCACTAAGTATGTATCATCATTGCGCTCTGATGTAGTAAAAACAAGAAGAAATAAGAAAAATAAATTAAAAAAAAAAGAAAAACTGGGTTAAAAGCACAATAACAGCAACAAAATATTGCAAAAACAAAACAAAAAAAAAACAAAAACGAAAAAATTACAACAAGAAATAAACATAAAACAAACAAAAACAAAAATTAAAAAATGGACCAAAAATGTGTTAACAACACAATGACGACAGTAAGACAATAACAACAACAACAACAACAACATCACCATCAAAATAATTACAAAAATAAACTTGTAAAGAACTTTAAGTGCAAAAGCAATATGACACAAATTGCAAGAGCCAACGAAGAGACGAGAAAAACGAACGAAATAACAAAAGAACACAATTTCAAATAAACAAAATAAACCAATGATTGAATGAAGATACTTAGTATTGTACATAGTACAATAAAAATCTCTTAACTTCTTTAACAACAACAACAAGAAAAACCTTAGGTTAATTCGAAGTTTATATACCTTTTCATGAAAATACATATATAATTAGTGTAACCAGTGGCTGACAAGTTCCCAGTCTAATGAAAAAAACACCATTTTTTCTGTACATCAACATAGCCTCCTTCAAGAGCGATACAATAATTCCAGCGCTTCTCTAACATTTCGATACCTTTCTGATAGATCGATCTATCTTTGGTCTCAAAGTAGGTGTTTGTGTAGCCGATCACCTCCTCATTTGAGCCAAATCTCTTTTCAGAGAGAATTTTTTTTTTTAAGGTCTGCGAACAAGTAAATGTCACTGGGAGACAAGTCTGGAGAATAGGGTGGGTGCGGAAGCAATGCGTAGTGTAATTTGTACAATTTTGCCATCACGTCTTGATGAAAGAGCACTTTGTTGCTTTGCATATGGCGCCGTTTCTTTGAAATTGTCTTGTTCAAACGATCCAGTTGGGCCATACAAGTAGCAATCGCTACGGACGCCATAATCATGCCACCACTCTGCTACGCTCTTGTCTTTTTTGGGCGAGGTTCACCGGCTGCTGTCCACTCCGCTGACTGCCGATTTGACACTGACATGAAATGGTAAATCCAAATTTTGTTCATCATTAAGTATTGACGGAAAAAGTCTTTTTTTATTTTGCCGAAACAGCTCCAAAGAGTGCTCGGAATCATCAACTTGTTGTTGTTTATGGTCAACTGTTAAAACACGCGGCACCCACTTCGAAAACAGTTTTCTTATGGACAAATATTTCTACAAAAAATAAACCTACACGTTCCTTGTCTCCTGTAACTTCAGCTTACGGTTTAACGGTTAAAACGATTTCATGGACTTTTTTGATATTTTCCGGAATAACCACCGGGACGACAGGGTGGCGCATCATTGGTGTTCGTCCGACCATATTTAAATTTAGCAAACCAGTCAATAATGGATAATTTTCGTAATGCAGAGTCCGGATAACACTTATCAAGCCATTCTTCCGTTTCAATGGTGTTTTTTCCCATCAAAAACCAATGTTTAATCAACACAAGAAATTCATTTTTGTCCATTGTTTTGAAAATAAGAAAAGTTGCTTCACAACATCTGTAGCTTTTAAAGAAATTGCAAGATCTGTCATAAATTTTTTACAGCTACCTTTTTAAGGTTAGTACTAAAAATATTAATTCTGTACTTGTGGCGCCATCTGTATGTCATACCAGGAACTTATCAGCCGATGTAATATGTAATATTAAAGATGAAATTAATGACAATTTTATTATAAAATGAATATTTTGATTAATTTCAATTGAAAATCATATTATAAGGTTAAATCATAAGATCTATAAAACAGTAATAGGAATATTGTTTAATAGGATTTATCGAATTTGTTCAAACTAAAACTCATGGGCAAAAATAAATGAAGAAAATTGTTAGAATATGATTATGAGGAGATCTTAGATTATCTCCTATACCTCTCCAACACAACACAAAACACATGGTTATGTCTGAATCGTCATAAAAGACATGTCTCTTTGTTGATACTTACTAGCTGGTAAGTTCTCCAGTGTTTGGGGAATTGGAAACTCCCATTTAAATATAGACATTTTGTATATGCGTATTATCTGTTTTGAGCGCTACGATGATTTAGTGCGATATTTTAAAGCGTAAATCGTGCGTCAACGGAAGAAGAAGCGTAAACCGATTTTATCCTCGGTTTATACGATTCGCATGAAATCGTCAATAAAAATGTCGATTGACCCGTTTTAAAAGAAAGCGTAAAACAACAATCCTACAAGCAACCCGTTAACACGATTGTTGACATATTGTTCGAAACGAAAACACCAAAACAATGTATGAAACAAGGGTATTTTTAATAGACAGAATCATAAGAAAATGCAATTATATTTGAAATATTAAATAATTTATTATTAAAGAATATTATAAAACGTAAATTGGTTTGTTTTAAGAGGGTTTCCCCACTAATTGTGACTATTTATTGCATTTTTTTTTTCCTGAATCTGACTTTTGAAAATAAATGGCAAACCTGATATGAAATGAAACGAGATCTGTCAACAGTACCGGGGAAATCCTTTTATTGATGACTTTGGTTGTCGTTCTCACCAATCACTTATTGACGCTAATGAACTGTCGATTGACGCTTGTTGAAACAAGGGTTATTTACACGATTGACATAATCGCGTAAAATTTAATTGACATAAACTGGCGACAATTTGTGTATCAATCAGTTTGAAGTTAATGGAGAAAAAAATATTCTATATATTGAACACCAAAAAAAAAGTAAATATTGACGCAAAGCGTCAATCGTGTATCCTTAGCCTTTTAATACTAGATTCAAAAACTTTTATGGTAAGCTATCCAATTTCAGATATACGTATGTATCATCTAAATTGTAATATGAATTTATTTTGTCAATTTTCAACACTTTAACTTATCTAGAGTATACGTTTAAAGAATTTAAAATGAATGAATACAATTCAAAAGATGGGCTGATATACGGGAACACTAAATCTTCCAGTAATCAGTTATTAATGAAATCCAATTAAAATAGACATTTGTATATTGGGAATTTAAAAAAGTTTCCAGAGTTTTCAATTAAAAATTGGACATTTATTGTGAAATATTTAATTGTACGTTATGTTTTATTGAAATAGTGTGTCCCCATCTTACAGACAACATACGGATTTCGCTTTGAAAAAATTCCTTGTGTTTTCAAGCGATACAAAAACCAACGATTTTTTTGGCTTCTTCGTAAAAAGTATAATATTTCTCGGCCTGGCTATGAGCCATTGACCATTTCAAGTGGTATTTAGTAGGATCAATGGCTACGGCGGGCGGGGTAGGGCATCCTATTGAAGCACCTCCAATGTTTCCTTACCACATTTCTGTTATGATATTGTATGTAGTTCTGAATGAATAGTAGTTTACATTGCATAAATAGTTTTCTACTCTTAAATTGTTATAATTGTCTTTATGGGTTCACCGGAGGATGATTATACACGAACATATGAGTTACAGAACACAACAACACAAAGTGATAATATCACAAAATATATAATGTGTAGGGTACAAATAACAATAACAGTAAAGAAATTGATTAAAGTGAATTATACTTAGTGGAACGTATTCATTCATTCATTCAATAGTCGTTTTTTATAGAAAATTCGTTCACTAGTTTATTGTAAAATAATCAGCATTCTCAAATTGTTTCAATAAATGTATCTATACTTAGTTAGTAGTAGTGTAGTTATATCTATGTATCTACTATCTATGTATGTTAGTATCTACCATATGTGCGATATGTATAATATGTTGTATTCTTTCCTATTTAACATTTCAATATGATTGTTCTTCTCAATTGTGTTTACAGACATACATATGTACATACTTAGTATGTAGTATAGTACGAGTCTAACATAAATGAACTCATTTTGGGTAACTTTTGGTGTTGTTTTGTTGTTGTTTTGTTGTTGTTTTGTTGCTGTTTACTTGTTTGATTATTTGTTGGTTGGTTCATTCTTGTTGTTACTTTTATGTGTAAATGATTATGATGAGATACACATTCGCATTTTGAGTTTGGTTTTGCTCCAAATATGTCAAAGTGATGCTGATGCTTTTGTGTTGTTACTCACTCATTCATTCATTCATTCATTCATTTTGGTTGTTCAATAAATTTAGATTTTTTTTTTTGTTTTTTTTTCTTTTTTTTTTTTTGTTTAAACTACTACTATACTAAAAATCAATGATTGCATAAATAAGCATCAGTTTTGGTCAGTAAGCAACAACATTTTGTTGTCCAATATTGTTGGTTGGTTGGTTGGTTGGTTTGTTTGTTGCAACCGATCAAAGTTGCCAATCGAGTCCATTCAAGCATTGTAATAAAAATAGATGTTTTTCTTTTCCCCCATTGCTTCACTGGGCACTTGTGGCAATAGTGCAAGTTGCATCAGGAGCACACACACACACACACACACACACACACAAATATCTAGATACTTAGTAGTAGTAGATCTAGATACTAGAAGCAAAAGAAGCCAAAGCATCAGCATCAAAACAGTTATTGTCAATTGCCAAGTGACAACAACATGTAACTATATTTTTGTTGTTGCCACTACTTCTAGATGCTGGTCATCATTTGCATCTGCTGCGTCTAAAAAAATTTGTGTTATATTGTACATGCGAGTATATCGATTTAGAAAGATTGAAATATTCACTCACTAACATACATACTAACTTATTTATGTTAGATACTTAGTTAGTTGTTGTTAAGACACTCGCAGTTGTTTAGTTGTTTACCAAGACTGGGGCAACCAAGTAAGTTTATGTACAATATTTAGATACTTGTAAGACAGTTGCTACATGCCTTCTAACATATTATAGATTTTATTGTAGTGTATTTATTTATCTTATTTTTGCCCACACATTTTTAGGCTTTTTCTCTCTCACTTACTCTCTTCGTCTACGTAACCTATTCTGTCACTGTCCATTTATTTATGTATTGTATCTGCTATGAAAGCTTGAGACAGTTCTTTGCTCCAATTTAAATCTTCTTATTTTTTGTTCTCATATATTTTTTTCATTTATTTTGTGTTTTTTTTTGTTTTTTTTTTTTTTTGTTTTTTGCACATTATATTTTTTTCACAATTTAGTTCCAATTTTGTTCCTTTTCATGGGTGTAGCGGGGGGAGGGAACGTAGGTTCAGACTTAATCAAAATTTTATCACTGAAATTTATATATGATATCTAAAATCACTTTCTTAAGTGTTGCTGTACGAAATAGCCAAATGCTTTGGATATTCCATGAAACTTTGTATATGCGACGCACATATGAACATTTTACTAATGCTATGATAAATTTTTCATACTGCTTGTCCACGACGAACAGTGTGTGCCTTTAATCAAATCTAGGATGCCGGATAACAGCCAAACAAAAGTGGGTGTAACCATGAAATTTTACAACAGTAATGCAGAGATCAACATTGTATTGGACAGAACGAGTGTGCGTACTTTCCCCAATTTTTCACCATGCCTCCTTTATAACGTGTACTTCAAAAGATCATATTGACTTTATTTTAAATACATTAATCTTTATTAAGATTTCATAAAAAATAACATAGTCAACAAGATGGTACCTAGGGATTTTAAAGATATTTTAAAGTTGATTTCAACATCAAATCAAACTTTAACTTCATATCGTCTTTGGCAATTAGGGTTTAGTATAAGATTTAATTAAAAGTCTAGGTATATAAATTTAAAATAAAAAATGAATGAATTACACACTCTTTGAAAATTTCAACTCTTTACCTATTACGGTTCATGAGATAGAGCAAGAGACGGACGAACATCGTAAGCTTAGTAATAGGGTCCCGTAGGGAGCTAAATGGGTACGGAACCCTAAAAATGATAAAAAAATAAATAAAAATTTCTCGGAGTCAATATCTTCGTCACATTCAATAACTTCATTAGTTAATGCACGCTGAGTTGTTTAAGTTGCTTTCAGCAAGTGGCATATAAAGGGATCTGTTGATATGAGCAATCTGTGCAACAATTCTAAGTTACTTGATGTCTTTCTAGTGAACATTTCGTGATAATTTCTTGCATCTTTGTTTCTCGACTCTTGAGCTTTTTCAGAAAGTTGACCAATAGATAGAATAGAAGACCCGATTGTATTGTTTCCATGAAATAACATTTTATATGCACTCACTGGCATATTGTACCATGCATATTCTGATAAGTACCGTTCTCTTTTCTCTGTGGCACAATAGTCAAAGGATACAGAATTTATTTGATACCCAACTCCTATGCAAGAACGTATAGTATGAAACCTTTTTAAGAGATTTATATTTATGCCTGTTATGTCTGACATTATTTCAGGATCTCCAAAAAATCTTTTCGCCGTATTACCAACATTTGTAGTGCCAGCTTTTTGTTTTGGCATATCAATTAAAAGATCAACTTCTTTCCTGAATTTATTTTTCCCTCTCATTCTCATCTACTCTTTGCTTTCTTCGCCCCGTATACACCAAGAATTCACTTCCATTCGATAAGCTATGTCTCCATTCATCGTATCCATGCATGTAAAATAGATGCTTTAATCTACTTTTCGCCGAGGTAAGGCACTTAAATTATTCATATCTTCCTTAATAGTATTACGCAAAATATATTCTGTCCCCCCATGACGAAGTCCTAGCTACGCCCATGTTCCTTCTTATTTATTTATTGATTTATATTTTCTATTTTCTATTATTATTTATTTTTTATTTATATCTATGTTATTTGGGATGATTGGTCCATGGCTGAGTGATTCCGGAACAGATATTTATATGCAGTTCCAGATAAAATAGATCTACAAAAAACATGCTGTAAAACTTTAGGCTCACCTCAATAAATTCGGCATAGTCCTGATGGATAGATGGATGGATTCTTGTGGTAGCATAAAAGTAAATGCTATGAAGTCTACTCACGTAAAATTCTCGCACAGGTGCTTGAACTGTCCTTCAGTCTCTCTGAGATTATTTTTATTCGCATAAGATCCACTCATTTAATTCAGAATGGAATTATTGAAAAATAAGAAATTTTATTGTGTATGATATATTCGTATAGCTTTAATTTCATCAAAATCATCTTACAGAATCGGTCGAAATTTGTGGACAAAACTTTTCATATAAAGTTTAACAATATGTTATATTTTAAAATCAATCAAGTGTCCTTTTCAAGCATCTATTGGGTGTGTGCAAAAGTCATGTCGGTTATTTTCTATAGATAGCTTTTGTCTCAATTTAAAATGAGTGATGGCCAAACATACGAGTATACTAGGTGTCATTGAAAAGGCTTAAGACTAAATTACTATCGATAAGAAATTGATCTATATTCGATAACATTTATAAAAGTGAGAGCTTATTAACCATGGAAAGTACATGTGGCCATTTTCGGCATATTTTGCTTTTTTACTTCCGACAACGGAAAAATGCGACCCAATCTAAAAAAAGAGTGTGTCTTGTATACGAGAAAGATACAATAAGTGAACGCTTATGTCAGCGCTGATTTGAAACATCCCGTACTGGAGATTTTGAGGTTAAAGGTGTAGCACGCACTGGGCGGATATTGGAGGCTGATGACGACCAAAGTAAGGCAATGATTGAACAAAACCACCGTTATTCAGCTCTGGAGATTGCAGAAAGGCTAAACTTATCACGTAAAATAGTGGAAAGCCAGCTTAAATAATTTGGATACGTAGACAAGCGCAATATAAGGGCTCCGCATAATTGAAGGAAATTCACCTCACTTAGCGTATCAATATTTGCGATTCAGTACTCAAACGTAACGAAAATGTTCTGTTTTCGAATCATAACGGGTGATGAAAAATGGATTGTTTACAATAACGTGAACCGAAAACGATCATGGAGCAAGAGAGATGAATCGCTTCTAACCACATCAAACGCCGATATTCACCAGAGGAAAGATATGCTGTCCGTTTAGTGGAATCACTTTGAACTGCTGCCACGGAATCAGCTATTTAAATTGGACAAAACGAAGCACTCCGGACTAGCCAATCGGAAAGGTGTCATTATTCCACCATGGCAACGCTCGAGCTTAAATGGGAAGTGATGGCACATCCACCGTATAGACCCATGAGATAACCATTTATTCCGCTCTATTCAAATCTCTTCTTTAGTGGTGAAACATTCGATTCTGACGAGGCTATCAAAAACCACTTGACACAGTTTTTTGCCGATAAGAATCAGAAGTTCTGCGAGGACAGAATAATAAAACTTTCCGAAATATAGGTAAAAGAGGACCAACAGCATGAAATTTCAACACAACCAATATTTTTGAATAGTGACTCATCAACAAAAAGAAGTAAATATTTACCATTCTTTCTATCATTCCCATGTAAAGCCCGGGTGCGCTAGTAAAAATATGTAGTATATATGTATTTAAGTATAACATTATTGTTAACAATCAATTTGAGATTGTATTTGGTATTTATGTTAAAAAGTGTTCGTATGGTAAACTTTTGCATCCAAATGAATATTAATAAATTTTCTTAACAAAGTAGACTTTCTTTCTGTTTTACTTTTTATTATTAAAATAATTTAGATTATTTATTCAGTTTATATTTTGAAACATAGTGAACACATTAACACAATAAAACAGAAATATTAAAGAATAAGACTGTGCGTAGAAAGAAATTTACCCCATGGATAAAAAAGGTCACTCTTACAAAAATTTGGTATATCCAACTGGTGCAACCATCGAAAACCGACCAGAAGATTTGTTGTCACGTGACAACGTGTCTGTGTTACATGAGGAATGTGAAGAACAACAGCAAGTAAGTCGGAGTGTGGGTGAGGGAGACTATTTTATACGCGAAGCAACGGGTATTGAGAATCAGACAGAAGAAAATGTAGATGCAGCAGAACAAGCAGAACAAGCAGAGGCATTGAATAAACCTTATGATCGTCGAAATAATGGAAAGAGGTATCATCCATATAAGTTGTTATCTACGTCAAATGGTCATAACGCCTTACATTGCTCCAATTCGTCATCTGAAGATCAAGTAGCATTAGGTGTGACATCCGAAACAATATTTGTTACAGATCATACAAAAGCCTCATTATTTGAAATGCTTCGTAATGTCGAACAATCTGCATCTGAAGAATCCATTTATTTCACACCGGGACCAACACAAGCACCAACACCGACGCCAATAACTAGATCCCCTGTTGGATGTAAACTAAGGGACACTATTGAGCAATTTATGGCACAGGATTTGTTTGACCCATTCGATAGAAACTTTCGTAAAGCATTCCTCACAAAAATGAATTTTCCCAGAGAAGGCATTACTCGTATCAATTATAAAGTCATAAAAACAGAACTACCTGAAACACTAAGCTCCCATTCAATAAATTTCTCAGATGTCGGACAGTTTAACATTGAAAAAGAGATTGGGCGTGGAGCGTATGGTACTGTGTATAAGGCACGAGATTTGAATGGTAAAAGGGTCGCAGTGAAATGTGAAAAGCCACCTAATCTATGGGAAATTTATATATGCGATCAGGTATGTATCATATATCATAAAAGGTTTTTGAATACTAAATTATTTTTCGAAATATTACAATACAATTTCTCAATTAGGTGCTACAACGTGTGCAGGAGCCAAGCGTCTTAGCCGGTCTAATCAATGTATCATCTGCAATAATAGCACCAAATGGTAGCCTTATTGTAACTGATATTGCTCAATTTGGCACGATTCTTAGTGCATTAGTGAAGATTCGCGAATCAACTGGTAAGCTAATGCATGAATCATTGGTCATGCTCTTCGCAGCACAAATCTGTAAGATCATACATTACCTGCATATGAGCAAAATTATACACGCCAATATAAAGCCCGATAATTTCCTATTGATGAGCCTACCAAGCGTTGATTTAAGCGTACCATCTTTGCGTCTCATTGACTTCGACCGCTCCATCGATATGCAACTATTTCCTAATCCGGAAACTATTAAGTTTCGCAAAGTCATAGAAACAGATGCATTCAAATGCATCGAAATGATAGAGGAACGTCCATGGTCATACGAGACCGACATTTTTTGTGTTGTATCTACAATACATTCCTTATTATTTGGCAATTACATGAAAGTACAGAAGAATCGTAACGGTAAATGGGAAATTTGTCAGAAAATACATCGCTATCTCAAAGAAATTGTATGGACCCCATTCTTCACCAACGCTTTAAACATGAAACCGGAGAATTTACCGGATTTACTAGAAATGTGTAATACCTTTGAAGAGCAAACAAAAATCATGAATTCAGAGTTGCTAAAACAAATCAGAATTGTATCCAATGTGTTACTGGACCGCTAATCCATCCAGTCGTTCCATATACCCGAATACCTACGTACCATTGTTCTACAATACAAAGTTTATTTGTTTTAACGATTTAATATTACTTTATATTTTTTATAACTAAAAACAATAACAGACATAATTTTGAATTTATTTTTATATGGTTACGACTTCTTCCAGTAATCGGGAAACTCTAATTTGAATAAATCGTCGTAACTTGTAGTACAATATTGTTTTCCATGAAGATGAAAACTAGAGAGCATTTCTAACAGAACATAGCAGCGTACAAGGTCAAAGAGTAATAGACAAAAATATCATGATTCTGATACTCCTTCAAGTATTGTATATGATACGCATACACTAACACTATGATGCAGATTGATACTGCTTTTTGCCCATGTAAAGGACCTTTTAATTTACTTACTGCACCATTAGTTTGTGGTTAACTGTACTTAAAAATCAAGGGCTGCCATCTCAAATTTCTTATTTAAGTATTTCATACAATTCTGGGATGCATTTTAAATTGCATTGGCAGGTTTAGCAACTTGATTATTCGATTACCCATAAAGAGTTGAAATCATCATCCAACTACGTTTGATTTTTATTAATTTTTTTCGTGGCATTAGAAGTAAAATATAAAAAAAAAACAGAAGACTAATTAACATATTGAAAAAAAATTTAATTTTAAAATATACTTGGCATTAAGAAGTTTGGTAAGTTATTGACTTATGTAAAAGGAAAAAATGTTCTTGGAGAGTCTATAATAAATATTAAATAGGAACGCATTTTCACAATTGTGAATATAAAGCCAAGGGATCACATCAATCACAGAGCCGCACTTAGTGAAGATAAAACACACTATCGAGTATCGAAACGACGGCCCATTAAAATGGAAGTCAACCAGGATGAACAGAATGAACAATCTCAACATTCAGGAAACGCTGCAATGGACCTGACATCAGATACCAACAACACAATGGTTTCCCATGGTGCCGCTCACTCATCACAGCCACTATCGCCTCAGAGCATGATGATGTACATGGCACCGATGAGTGACAATAGCTCCGCAACCCCAGTAACATTAATGACTGCAACATCGGCTGCAGATCTAGGAATAATACCAAAAATTCAAAACATTTTGATCACTTCAAATCTCAATTGCAAATTGGACCTTAAAAAGGTTGTTCAGAATGCGCTTAATTGTGAATATAATCCAAGACTTTTTAATGCTGTTATAATGCGTATACGTTGTCCCCGTACGACAGCATTAATATTTTCTTCTGGTAAACTGGTGGTGACAGGAGCCAAGAGTGAATACGCTGCACGTATAGCGGCGCGAAAATTTACTCGCATTATTCAAAAGATTGGTTTTGATGCGCATTTCGAAAATTGTCAAATACGCAATATGGTCGCGGTCTGTGATGCAACTTTTCGCATACGCCTGGAATGTATAAAGCTTGTGCATTTCAATTACGCTTGCTATGAACCGGAACTTTTTCCGGGACTTGTATATCGTATGGTGGAACCACGTGTTGTAATGTTGATATTCGTCTCTGGAAAAGTGGTGTTGGTAGGGGCCAAGAACCGTCAGGACATTAACAAGGCATTCGAACAAATCTTTCCCATAATAAAGAAATATCGATATAAGTAAGGAATTATTCGTACCATTAAGTTACCTTTACTTCCGTACTTTCTGCCATACAAATGATCTCTAATAAACAATAAAATATGTCAGTAATACTGGCTCAGTACATATCTTAATATTGCGCTACTTTTTGAAGAAAAATTTAATATTATTTTAGTAGGTGGGTTAATAATTCTTAGCAAAATTCATTAAATTTAGCTATCGGTAATGTACATAATGAAACCCGCGCCTCCTCTTGATATAAGAACAGTTTCTTCTTCGCAAAATGGAAAGCGGTTTTTTCAGGGAATCGAAACGTAGTCTATCGAGTGTATGCCAGAAATCTCCGGCTTTGAGGTTGATTGGTGTCAATCTCGCCCAACAAAACCGTAAATGTGCCAGCAATGTGTGAAATTTCATTTATTTTAACTTTGATGTTTAAATGAACAGCTGATTGAAGAGTATTTGTTCTAGGGCCTTCTTACATATATCGATTCTGTTGTGTCACTTATCTTCTTTGGTATCTCTTGCTAGTGTTTTCACTCAACGAGGAAACGCTTCTTTTCTCAACAAGCAAAAATCTACACGATAAACGCCCTATTTGAAACATTGCAGACATGCCAACTTTTACAAATGATTTTATTAAAACTTCTTAATGAACTTATCACTTTCTATGCATTTTTAAAACAAAATTGAAACATCACAGCATATCAATTAATTGAATTAAGGGTAGATTTGAAAGTTTGAAATGGTTAAAATTTTATAAGCGTGGAGGTTGGCATATCCAGCATTGGTCGTTATTACATGTATGGTTGGTTTTGATTTAGTGCAATAGAGATTTGGGTTAAATAAAAACTTACGCAAACAACTGAATTGTTAAACTTTTAAAATGCAGATTACTGAGAAAAATAAAAGTTACGGTTCTCGGTACTGATTATACTATTCACGCAGTGAAAAGTATTATAAGTTTGTCATTAAGTTTGTACTACACAGATGGATACATCGTAGACCCCATAAGGTATATATATATTCTTGATAAGCGCTTAGAAACGAGTTATTTTAGCCATGTCCGTATGTTCGAGAGCTAAAATTTTGCACCATACGCAATACATTTGTTGGAATCAGCCGAATAGGAGCACAAGGTGAGGTACCTCTCATACAAAACCAGATCCAAATGCATGTTTTCTTATTGGAACAAATTTTATGTTTTTTGTGCTATCGACTTAATTTTGACACTATAAGTACCTGACCCATATCCAACATCCATGTAAATGTCAAGACTCGGACTCGGACCAGAAGGCGTACCTCCGGTACAAAACCTGAACTTAGAATAATATTTGGAAGATATACAATAATATGTGCGCGAAGAGTATTACAACTTCGACAAAGCCAAATTTAATCTTTTTTTACTGGTTTTAAATATTATTTATTAGGAACATTAAACGAAAATGTACAGAGATTAACTTTAAATCGGTTTCCAAAAAGAAAATGTTTAGATTGTGTGTTTGTAAGTCGTTACGGTGTAGCTTTTTAAGGTGCCATTGAATCACAATCCTGGTTAGTGATTCCGCGATTGGAGTTGGATGTGAACTTCGTGGGAAACTGCAGTTCATTGTGGAGCATTGAGTTCTTGGCGATCCAGGAGGCGTTGAAGATTGTCATGAGGGCCCTATTTTAAAGGAGTTGAATTTTTCTACGATTTGAGGGCGTGATGTATACTTGTGGTAAGCACCAGTAAGGAACTACAATTTGCTTGTAAAGTAGAAGTTTATTTTCTAAGTTAAGTTTTCATCTTGTTTATTTAATATTATATAATAATTTATTTATCTATTTACTTAGTTATTCATTGATTTATTATTTTGTTGTATTATCTATTAATTCAATGTATTTTATATTATTTATGTTGTTGATTTTCTTATGATGTTCGATGTTTGAAACATGCAAATTTTATATGTATATGTATATTTACTCTGCTATTGTAACAGTTTGTCGTCCACTTATTTGATCTGATCATTTATCCATCTGTCTGAATATCTATCAATCTATCTATTTCTCCGATTATTCAACTTTTATAGAGTAATCTCAATTTCATCTAATTACTTTGTTGTATAGAAAACATCATATTGTTTGTAATTGTTGCATGCCTCGTGCAACTTGTATTCAAACAAAATGACTAAAGTAGAGAAGAGTACCTCATAGCATTAGAGTTAAGGAGAAATAAATGTATGTATGTATCTATGAGTATGTTATATGAGTGCAATATATAGAAAGATTCTTAATGTGAACTATTTGGTGCAGTTGCATAACCAGTATTTGTGTTGTTATTACCGTTTGATTGTTTATTTGCTTGTCTATTTATCCATCTACTTATATATTCTACGAGTATCTATTCTATCTCTTCTATCAATACTATATATCATATCTATCTATCTACCTATCTGTATAATCTATATATTTAATCTACTTATGTATCTATCTATCTTTCTATCTATTATTATTTTTTTATTTCATATAAAATGAAAGACTTAAACAACAAACTTGCATCAAAGATATTTTGTTTATTAATGATTCATTTTATGCGGATTTTGTCGTTAAGACACTTGTTGGTTGGAAATGCTAATCCTTTGATATTGAATCAACAATAACAAAGTCACACTTGTTGCCACCGGCTTCACTTGCTTTACCTCGGCTTAACTTGGCTTGGCTTGGCTTGGCTTGACTTGGATTGGATTGGATTGAGTTGCCTTAGGCTGATCAGGTTAACTTAGTTTAGCATAGTAAAGGCAGCCAATGACAAACTACGAGCAACGGGGAACAACAGGGAGCAAGTGAGCGCCTGCGCATACCAAAGACATTACAAGTTTGAAATAAATTGTTTTGCTACAAAGTCATTCAGTCAGTCACTCAGTCAGTCATTCTGTCACTTTACTTACTCACTTACTTATGTTAGATTTACCTCTTTCTATCCTTTTCTTTCAACATATATTTTCTATTCTCTCTCCCTCTTTCTCTCTCTCTGCATATATAGTATGTAGCTACATATTGTTGTTGTTGTTGTTGGCTGATTTGACCGAGGTAACGAGCGAGCTTCACTAAGCTTACATTGCGAAAGTTTTATGCGCGACTTAACAGTTTCTTTCAACCAACACAAGGCGACGGTTGTGTTTTTTGAGCGCAACATCAACACACAGATACACAGTTACATGTAAATAGCGAAAGAAAAGCATAAAGAAAAGAAAATCAAAAAAGAAAAGAAAGCGAGCGAGCAACCGATCGATCGAGAAATTAACAAACAAACGAGCAAGTGATCAAAGTGAGTGAGCAAGTGATCGGTGCGAATAACACTCACTCACAAGCAACCTACATAGCAAAGCGTCACTGTACGCATGCGTACAGTTTTTCGAAGTGTGCGAAAGAAAGGAGAAAGAAGAAAGAGAAGAGAAAAGTTGAAAGAAAGAAAAAAACAAAAAAAAACAATTTTCACTAGTCAACAAGAGTCAGGCAAAAGTAAGCAAGCGAGTGAGGCAAGTGCCTTGCAGCTGTTGGTGCTGCTGCTGTTGCCACCGCTTCTTGCTTCGTCTTCATTTTGCTTTCTTTCTGTTTCTGCTTCTGCTTCTCTTTCTCCTTCTCCGTCTCGTCTATTATTAATGCTTTACTTTGCTGTTGTTGTTGTTATTTAGTTAAGCTTAGTGTAGCTTAGCTTCAGTTTGAGTTCAAAACTTCATCCATCTATCGACTTTGACTTCGACTTCGGCAACATTTTGAGTTCAATTTCAGTCTTGTACGGTTAGCGAACGTTTGCGCATGCGCGCGACTTTTTAACTCTCCGTTTATATTCAAATGTACAATTACTTAAATATTCTTCATAATCCATTTGAATTTAATAAATAAAGCGAAAGAAAAGTAAATACAAACAAATACCACAAACGTAAATATGAATAAATAAATGAATGAAATTTGAACTTAACTGAACTTAATGAAGTGAACAACAATTTCGCGCTAGTGAAATACAATATAAAATAAAATTTGTGAATTACATTTTTGAATATTTTATTTTTTTTTTTTTGTTTGTTTTTTTTAGTGTAATTTAAAGGATAAAGGAGAAAAATATAATTTATTTATATAATAAAAAAAAAAATAAAAAAAAACATAAAACTATTTGAATAAAATAATTGAATATATTTTTTGTGTGACAAATTTTCATTTGTTGTTTTTTTGTTTTTTTGTAAAAATAATGAATAAATAAATAAAAATATTTGAAAAATATTATAAATAATTAATTTAATAAAAAATGTATTTAATAGGGGAAAAGAGAGAAAAAAAAATATTTTTTTAATTATTTTAAAAATTAATTATTATCCATTTTTTTTTTTTATTTTGAGTGAAATCTAAATTAAACATTATTTTCTAAAATTTGTAAAATAACATAGAAATACTAGAGAAAAATCCTAAGGTCATGATTAGTAAATAACCATGTCCGTCTATTAGTTTTATCCATCTATAACAAGAGACTGCAATATTATTATTTTTTAGGATTTCTAATCTAAAATTGTTCAGAGCTTATTTTTCTTTTCGTACGTCCACATATTTATTCGATTGAATAAGATCGAATCATCTTTTACTTTGTACAACTTATGATCATATATCATAAGCACAGCATTCTATTAAAAAGTTATAAAACAATTCTAATAAATTTTTTTATGTAAATTCAGTGAGTTGAATGAGTCTCTCCTTTTGTGAATTATCAATCTAAATTGAACAGAGCTGAGCTTCTTCCTCTTATACTACATAGTATTTTTAATATTGGACAACATAATTTTTTGGTTCAATAAAATCAGTTTCAATTTAAATAAAAAAAATTTGAAGAGACTTTAAAAATTTCTTAAGTATTGTATGAACCTTTAATCTTCCTATCTGCCTGGTTCAGTACCTGCAAATTTCAGAACATATCTACCATATAGAAATTTATTGTAATCTCTTATTTGAGAATAAGCAATTGTTAAATTGAACAATATCAATCAAATACAACATATTGTGAGTGTCCAATTAAATGTAAGATAAAGGGAGATTTCTTACTACTTTTCTCTTTTATCACACAAAATATTAATATTTACACTCAAATTTTTAATTTTGATTATAGTTGAATATCTACAAATTCTAGTAACCAATTGAATTCTTTAATTATTTCCATTGAATCATTGTTAGTTATATTAAATAACTAAAAATAACTATCTTGATTTCTACTTATCATACTCATATAAAAATAAATCTAATTTAATGTTACAAATTGAACTGTTCGAACTACTACTAATAGTCAATTTAAAATGCATGGCTGTACAGAACTTTGTTGTATAATTGTGAATGAAAAGTTTTCCCAAGCTTAAGTTCCTTTGATATATTTTTCATTTACTTTAACTTTATAGTGAATAGTGTCTCAATTACCCATGAAACATTTCCTATTTTGGCCAGCAGAAATGTTCCATCTTTATTAATCATATAAATTTTGTTCGCTAAATGTCGGTAGAGTTTAGATGGTAGTTCTCGCTATAGTAATTGGGTGCTATGACCCATATTTTATTATTTTAAACTATTAAGTTTTTAAAATATTAAAAGAAATAAATTTGATTTAAAATTTGTTTTTCATTAATTACAAAATACTTTTCCAAATAATTTTATTTATGTATTTCTTATTTTTAAAATTTTCCTTTTTTATTAAATAAAATATTCTTTTATTACAATTATTTTAGTTATTTGCTCGGCATGTTGCCTTGACATCGTACAATTTTTAGACAATTATTTTTTTTTTTTTTTTTTTGTAAATATCTGAAGAAGTGAAAAAACATTTTACAAAAATCTAAAAAATAAAAACTAAATATAATAAAAACTAAATTAAAAAATAAAATACAAATATATAAATAAAAGAAAAGAGCCACAAACATAAAGTCTCAATAAAGGTGAACCAGAAAAATGTGGCGACAAAATATGAAAAGCGAGCTGAGCCTGTTGCGCTTGCCGCTGTTAGTTCTGCTGTTGCTGCGCATATCAGTTGCACAAAATATAGGTGAGTGTGTCACTTGTTTCTTTATACTATACCATGTATGTATTTACTTTTTTATTTCTGTGTATCATTTTTCTTGTTGTTTGTTGAGAGACAGACAGACACAAACAGAAACAGAAACATGCAACATAATTTCATATTTTTTGCTAAGTTCATTTTATTCAAATTCTTTGGGGCATTTATCATAAGTATATATATATATATATATAGTATCTATAGCAGCATGTGCAAAGTTTGACCGACTGTTTTAGCGCACCTCAAATTTATTTTTGCATTCTTGATTTCCGGTTTTTATGTTACCTAGTACTTTTGTATATGCGTATGCAAGGCTTCCTGCCTGACTGTTTGACTGTTTGACTGTCTAACAGCCTGTTTGTTTGTCTTGTAATTTGTCTGGCTTTAATTGTCCCCCGATACGTTCTTCTACTCATCCATCCAACCATCCACACATTCATTCATCCACCAGTTTACATTTCTTTAAAAGTTTGGTGTCAGTTGTTCCCACGTTTATGTTGCGGCATCAAGTGCCTCCTCGACAAGTTCTACTTGTTCTTTTGCCGCTTGCTTTTTTATTGTTTGGCTGTTTTATACAATATTTTATCGGTCACTCAGATACTTATGAGTACATATGAATATATGGTACTATATTCTGTGCTTAATTATTGTTATAATTTCTTTATTTTTTTTTTGTTTGTTTGTTGCATTTAAATGTGCCAAGCAATGAAAAAGAAAAGACTTAGGCAACGAACTTGTAAATTATGAACAATTATATATAAAGAAACAAATAAACAAAGAAACAAAGAAACATCAACAAACAAACAAAAAAAGTAAATATTAAACAAAAAGTACAATAATAAAAGAAAGAACAAAAAAATCTAGAAATAAATGTAAGCATTTTGATTTTATGTATTGTACTACAATAAGAACAAGTATATCAAATACTTGACACCTCTTGGGTGCCCCAAAAACTCACCTTACTTTTGACTTCACTTCACTGACTTTGCACTTGAGTCGTCATCATCGTCATCTCCCATCCTCATCATCATGAATAAAGTTTTATTTGTTGCATGCGGGCGCGGCTTGAATTACAAAACCATTAGATGTACAATATTTGTATCTTGTATCTTGTGTGTTTTATATTTTCCTGTTTTTTTTTCTTCAGTTTTTTCTATATTTTTTATTATTTTCTTTTTGTATGTTTTTATTTATGATTTCGGTTTGTCTTTTGTCTTTGGTTTCATTGCCTTGAACTTGAATATAAAAGTTGAAAACTGAAGCTGCCTCAAGCTGCCAAGGTAAAACAAGAGAGACTCTTGTCGTCTGTCTTTGGTCGAGTGTCTCAAGTGTATTCGATTCATTGGATTAACCTGAATCTGGTTATTGATGCTTGTCCCATTTTTTTTTTCTATAACAGATACACATGTATTGTCAATATATCCAAAAACAATTTGACAATTTCAGAACAAAACATACATATTTACAAATCTTCAACACTTTAACTGTTCTTCTTGTTTCTATTGTTCTTATGACACAATTGTATTTTATTCTACTCTATTGTATTGTTATTGTATTGTATTTTGTATACATATTTTCATTATTATCTTCAAAAGAAAATAAATTATATTAACTTCTATAGAATGAATGGAAATACATACATTATTTTAAATAATCCATTGAGGAAAAGAAAATTTTATTGTCACCTGACATACTATTACATATTTCTTTTTAATTTCTAACAAAAACAAAAACTAAAAAACATATTTCAACTGAAATACAATAATTTACAAAAATAGTAATAAATGATGTCTCTATGTAATCGTCATCATCATCATCATCATCATCATTCCATTTATTCCTCATGTTCTTGTTGTAAGATTCTCTTCTTTTTCTTTTAAATCTTGTAATTAGTCACTTATAGAAAATAAACAAATATATTTCTAATTTAATACAGTTAAGATACAATATATTAGAAAGAAATTATTATGCCTTTAATTTTAAGTCGAAAGCTTTTGATTTTTACATTTCTAGAGGTTTTTCTTTTCTTTTGTCTTGTTAATTTTCGGTTTCAAAAATCTTAAATATTAAATATTTTTTCCTAATTTTAAACACTTTTATTAATATCTGTCAATATTCTATTCAACTTCTTGTTGTCCATGGAATTTAGTCAACTAAATGAACTTAATTGAAATCAGAAATGGAATTAGATAAATTATTATTGTTTTGTCAGTTCTTGCTGTGAAGGGTCCCAGCATAATTTTGATGAACAGAAATCTATGCGATGCTTACGAGTAGATGAGCTGAGGCCTTTTTTTTTAAAGTTTTGCTGTTTTGATGTTAAACCAGAACTATTCAGAAAAGATCAATTGTTTCTTGTAAAATAGTCAATTGAAAAAATAAAATTTATATATTAAGTTAAGTTTAAGGAGTGAAATTTTAAAGATAAATTTAAACTATTTAGTCATGGAATTTAGTCAATTAAAAATACCAGAAACTATTATGAAAAATTTTGAACCATTAAAAGAACTAGGAATCTGACAATAATATGGGCTACAGGCCACACTATAAAATCCGAAAGCAAACAAGCAGACGAAGATGCATTGAAGTTTACAATAGATACATACATGTTTCTTGGAGCTCAAAGCCGATCTCAGGCAACTGGAACTGTATCTAGCAAATAAACTTAACTGTAGATTTTTTGAACATTCAAAAGAGTTCATAGAGCATATTCTTCAAGAACACTTTTGTCCTATGAGTGACAATAATAACGTAAAAGATTATACACTATTTTATTTTATTAATTCAATTTTATTGCTTAATGTTTGACAGAGTGAAATGCATAACACATTTTTATGATTTAAAATAATACTGAGATTTTAATGAAGGCTGGATACATCCTTCTTTGGGGGAGATCAATCTACGACTTTTTCGGTGTCTTGACGAATGTTTGTTTCAATGAATAGTTTAATCGCATCGTCAGTATCTATGCCCGAATCGATTTTACTGTTGAGACTGATTCGCTCATTGAGACTCCTGTGAA
The DNA here is from genome assembly GCA_035041805.1 of Amiota mariae. Classification (NCBI taxonomy): domain Eukaryota; kingdom Metazoa; phylum Arthropoda; class Insecta; order Diptera; family Drosophilidae; genus Amiota; species Amiota mariae. Next base: position 366,848 of record JAWNKV010000943.1, on the reverse strand, counting down.
AGGTCATTATATTTGCGTGGGGATGATACGTAGCTGTCAAGAGTCAAGTCCAGTCTTACATACAATAGTATGCGGTCTGAGTTGAGATCGGCTGACTCAACGTTAGCCAAAGCTGCCCTTATAGACAGGAAATTCTGCAACTTCTGGCGACTTTGAAGAATGTAATGAGTAATCCTGTGAATAAGACCTATTTGGAGGAGTTTATGATACTCTCAAGAAGTACAAGTTGAGTGAAACGAAAGACCAGTAATACAGAGTTGAAATATAAGTACATACAACTTTAATTTATTGTTACTTAATTACACGATAACTTTATGACCTAAGTGAACTGGTCTTGTATAGCAGAAGGTACCACCCTTATGTAACCCAACCTAACCTAGCTAATTTCTATTTATTCTCAAACGGATTAATTAATTAATTAATTAAATAATTTGCTTTATTCGATATTTATTTTTTAATTGCTAATATTGCTTAAAGATAGCAACTAATAATTTAATCAGAAATTAGACTTACTGTACAGTTGAGATTTTATACATTTTGGTTTTATTAATTATTTACATTATTGTACATATCTTCTATATAATTACACGGCAAACATTGGATTTTGTGAGCATTTTCCTGGTTAAATCACTGAATCGATTTTTTAAATAAATATACCAATTGAAAGGTATTTTTTTGATAGATTTGAGGACCTTTTATTTTATCAAAATATGTCCAGATGTTTGTAAATTTACATTTAAATTACCCAAGGAAACATGGCATCAAAACGTTGGACCAAAGAAAACTAAAATACTCATTCTATCTTAATCTAATCTAAGGGAAGGCTGGTTCTTCATAAGAGCTAGTCGAAAACTAGGTGGGGAAGTACCTGTCAGCACGTAGCTGTGTCATATTAGTTATTTTTTGCCTTAATTTACTTGTAGCACGAGAGATGAGGCCATCAATCATTTCAATATTTGCTTTTATAAGCAAAAGATTTGTTGCATAGAAATATGGTAGATCAAATAACATTTTCAAAATATTGTTTTGGGCAGTCTGCAATTTTCTTACATGAGTCTTTGCACAGTCACCACATAGTTTTGACCCATAGTACATAATACTGTACGTAAAAGTATTGATTTGAATAGATAGTTAGTTTATTTTGAATTGAAAGTTTTGCTCTGCGTTTATAAAAGGGTTTAAGATGTGTACAGTCTTATTGATTTTGTCTAGGGTTTTACTAATATGCTAAGTGAAATGAAGCTTTTTATCTAGAATAATACTCAGATACTTAACTAAATTTTCCCATTTAATGTTGCAGTTATTAAGTCGAAGCTCGCCGCTTGGCAAAAGGACTGGCTTTCTTTTTCTTGTGAAATAAATTGCGTTAGTTCTAACGGCATTTACCTTAATTTTCCATTGGTAGAAATATGAATTTTGCACTTATTAGCTTCCTACTAGAATCAGTTCCATTTAGACAAACGTTAAAGTGCCTGTCACTTAGAAAGTTTTGTATTAATTAAGTCATGTAGTTAGGGTTATTACAAAATATTAGCTTAAAAATCAGGCCATTATGCTAAACTGCTGCTTCCATGCCAATTGACTTTTTAAGAGCCTAGTTTTTCTTAACATGAATACAGTTAAGTGAGGATCAAAATCCACATTGGACTGTTCGTAAAATAGAATTTTTTTCTACAAGTACAAGTTTAACCTGGTCTTAATTCAGACGTTCAATGATTTTAGAGAAGCCGCATAGTAATCTTCTTGATCGTTAAGTGTTAATGTGTTTTAAAATAATTTTCATGAATTTACTATTTATAAATTGCTAAAACCAATATGATTAATTTTCCCAAAATTTTGACTACATTGTATTTTTGTTAGTTTTAACATTTTTCTTATTTTTCTTACTTGATTTTCCTTCTTAATATAAATGCAATTAACGCACCAACAACATACTTAGTATATACACTACATACAACACACTTTTTTCATCAACTCAACTTGGCAATGTGAACGGCAATTCTACATAATAAAAGTAAAAATAATAATTATAAATTATAAATTATAAACCAAGAACAAAAACAATGACAATAACACATACATATTTTATGTTTTCAGTAGTTTTTATTTAAGTAAGTTTTTACTTACATACATACAAACAAACAATGTGATGTGATTTTGTTGACGAAATTAATTTAATTTATAACTCACTAAATTATTTTATGACATTTTAAAGACTCATTTTATTACTTTTTTTTTTTCTTGTCCACGATTTTCTTTTTGTCTTCTCTTTTTTGTTCTTCTTTTGCTTGTTTGTTTGCTTATAAATACGTATATATTACTATGTACTACAATATATTTGGTGGTCATTTGAATGTCATTAGACTAACGACAAAAAAAAAAAAAAAAAAAACATTAAAAAACTAAGTATTCTACAATATAAGTATAACATACTACACATCTTAACAAAATTTATTTAAATTTAAGATATTCTTGAGGTGTGTCAATTGATAGAATTCTTCTTATAAAATGAAGATTTTCTCATTAAAAATAAGAGAAGAAAACTTGAGTTCAAAATGATTGGTGGTGGCTTTGTCTTTTTGTGCTCGTTTTGTCTCAAATAAAAAAATAAGATTATAAGTTGAGTTATTTTAGAAAAAGAAATTGTAAGTACTTTGTGCAATATTTCATTTTTCTATTTCAAAAAAAAAAAAAAAAAAAACTAAAGAAATAAGCAGTTTACAGTTGAATAATTCTTCAGTTTTTCATTAAATCGTCAGTTCTTTATTTCGAAAACTGTGCAACTAATTTCGAAATTTCTCTTCATTTAGTTTATGAATCAACGTTCATAGTAATGCTTAGTAATTAAGGGGCTGGAACCTGTACAACTGCAGCCTTGGCCAGGGGTCAGTGGTCCTTAGCCAACTCCGACTGTGGTTGTGTGATTCTGGAACATAGACCTGGTAGCTCAGGAGAATCACGGTTGTTAGCAGTCGTCAAGGCTGCTGAAATACAGAGAGAGTGAGAAAGAAAATTTCATAAACAGAAGGAATAATAAACACTATTGAACAACTGACTAGGCTAGATCAATGCGCTTCCCTAGGTTACACATACTTCCATATATATTACCATATATTATTAGTACATACCTTTTTATTTTACTCTCTACTATTTATACTATGAAAAGTAAACAAAATGTTGAAAACTTTCGTAAGGATGACAAATTAAAATTTATGAGCTAAAAATCAAATAAAAATATTTCTTACGCACAAAAAAAAAAAAAAAAGTGGCGAAAAGACAGACACTGTAATAATAATAAAATAATAAATAAATATCAAAGACAGTCTGATATGCAGATGGATGGAGAGACAGAGGGAGAGAGTAACAGTCAAAGAGACCGACAGAAAGACAAACCGACAAACACAGACAGATGGAGAGACAGACAAATAATCAGTGAGTCAAAAAAAAGTGCGCGTGAAATGGGAAAGTATCTCGAATATATTATACTTACTACTACTATAGTCGTTTGTATCTTTCGTTTCTTCGTTTATTTATTTGTATATGACTTTTCTTTTTTATTTAAAAAAAAAATAATATACTCTTGTTGCTGTTGTTGTGTTTCTTGTATCTCGCTTTCTTTTGTATAAAATGTTGTTGTTATTCTTATTATTATTATTATTAGTTTTTTTTATAATTTTGTCCAAAAAAAAGCAAAAAAAAAAAACAGAAGAAAAAACCCACAATGCAATGACAAAAGTAAAAGTGACTTTTGTGACAAACGAAGGTGATGAAGATGCGCCAACATCACAATAAAAACAACTACAGTAGAGCCTGCTCTAATTGTCTTTTCTTTTAAATTTAGTTTATTTTTGTAGAAAATATACTATTTTTAATAGAATCCATTGAAGCCAAAATCTTCAACTTAACACACATACAAACATTAAATTTTGTTTATGAAGAATGAATTTCTTACATTTTGGTGATTTAGGTGATAACATGAAATGATAACTTTTCTAAGACTCTCATTATACATTACATTATAGCTGAAAAACCTCATTAAAAAAGTACAAAAGAAAATTCAGAAATATAATTTGTACAACAAAAGAAATTCTATGACATTTTTTATTGTCTACAACTCCTTTTCCTCCAACATCAACTTCAACTTATAATGCCATAATACTCTATTATTGTACTAACTAATAATAAAAAAAAAAAAAATAGGAAGTGCCCTCAGTACAAATACATATCTAAAAGGGAAGTAATACTGAAGAAATAAAACGAAAAAAAAAGAAGCAAATCAGAGCATAAAACAACCATCTACAATTACAATGAAGAAGACCTACACATACCAATAATAATAAAATAACAAAGATCCAGATAGAGGTAGAGGTAGACAGACAGACAGAAAGACAAACCTACCCACTTAAGTAAATATGGTATACATATGTCGTACAAAGCTTGTGTCATACATCACAACAATTTGGATCCCACGCTAATTTTATTTATATTTTATTATTTTCTATTTTTGAAAACGTAACTTTAATGACTCGGGATAATAATGATGATTGTTAATTGGTTTATTGTGCTCAAAGATGAGTTGAGAGATGTGAGATGTGAGATGAGGTTGAAGGAGTTCAACACAATTCAAGCATTTTATACTCGTATTTTATTGCATAATTCAAGTAGTAACAGATACTACATAGTAGTAAGTAAGTAAGTACGAGTATAATATCTGAATGGATGGAAATTAATGGAACAAAATAAATCAAATTAAAATTTGTTTTTATACAATGGTTTTTTTACTTTTACTTTTGTTTGCATTTATTTGCTTAATTAAACTAATCTAGAAAATTCATCGTACAAGAAAATAATGACACACACACACACACATACACACAATAATTGTGACAATTATATGATAGTGATTTATTCACAATATCTACATATCATAAAATGCTAAGACTTATTAGTATATTTCTTTTAAGATCTCATACATATATTTCTTATTACAAACTTCATCTAGAAATAGATCTAGCGTACCCGACCCTGCTGCGCACTATACTCTCTCTGTCACACTAAAGGACACAGTTTGAGTATCTGAAAATTAAAGTACTATCTTAGTTAATTTAGTATAGTATACTTTTAGGAGTTGAGTCGTTTCAATATCCAAATATCGGGAACTGGAACACATATCGGGACCAAAACTATTCTATAATTAAGCCAGGAACAAACCATACACATGCACAAAATTTCAAGGCAATCAGATGAACGATATGGCAGCGCATAACATGCGAACAAATTAAAACACTAATTTTTATATATAAGATTGTATATTATAAATACAATGTCACTTAATGTCATAAACAAAAGTAAATCTATGATTAGAAAATATTTGTGAATAAATTTATAAAGATATTCAATCATCAATTGTAAGGTTGATCAGAATGCTAGAAGTAATGATGACTCCACTCTCCATCTTTCAGAGATGTTTCAGCGTTACAGATTATAAAATCACTAGCCAAATTTTCTCAAGCCAAAAACAACATCTTATTTCAAATATTATCTTGGCTAGTAAATTACTTATTTGGGCGGCTCTGGTAGAAACACCCAATATGTATAGTCCACTAGAGAAGCTGGGAGTTTGGAACTCATTCACATGACTTCTATTGTAGCTGAAGGGATGAACAGGAGATCAGTCAAAAGTTGTTTCCACTTACTGGAAAGACACTAAACATTACTTACAATTCATTTTTATATAAGATATTGACAATTGAAGTCAAGTGTATGTAATAGAACCCTCGTTTGCTTTGTTACAAACTTATAATGTTTGAGTCAAGAAGATAAATAACTTAATCAATCTGTGTAAGGATATTGTGGCACCACTAATAGTCATTGTTTTGTAATGCTCCACCTACTTAACCTAAATAGTACGCTTAAATATCTGAATAATCATGTTTGTACATGTATCCCCATACAAGGTTAACTTTAATGTACAATTATAAATACAAATAATTACAATGTAGCTCAGCTTTTTATCTTTTTGAATCTTTTTGTATTCTTTAATACGTGTATATGTATAAATTAAAACAAACCTAAATTTATGCATCGCAACATCCGATCTGGTGACATTTTACGCAATAAGACGTGCACAGTGTGAGTCTTTGAAATTAATAGGTACGAGTATAATGAACAAAAATTAAATAAATTCCAAACAATTTTTACGCAATTTTACATTGTCTTCCCCAAAACAAACACAAAATAAACAAACTTAAAATTTAATTCAAATAAATTTTTATTTAATTAAAAGTGGGAAAACCATCAACCAACCGAAAAAAAAATAAAATTAGTAGATATAAGTTTAAATTATAAATATAATGATTTTGCAAACTTTAATGTTTTTGAATTGATAATTATGAATATTTTTAAATTGTGTTTAATCAAATTATTTAATGCTTAGAAATCAAGTAACCCCATTATTAGCCATTATAGGACTTAGTATCGGCAAATTATCTTTGATTTATTCTATCAAACTGATCAAATCATTAAACGTAAACAAGACTGTACTGAAGAGGTGACTTATTTCTGTACATTCCTTAATCAAGATTTAAGATCTCTGTAATTATCTTTAAAATGATATTAATAAACAAGTTAAGATATTAGTACTTCAATCGAACTTCCATAACACGAATCACCATAAAACACAAAAAAAGTTCGACTTATGGAGACTTTGAGATATAGAATTATTCATAAAACCAAGGGATTTGTCGAAATGTGATACAATTATTGAATAACAAACAATTTTATTATTTAATTTTGATTATTATTGATTTTATTTATTACTAGCGTACCGACCCTGCTACTCATGCGTTGTTTCCTTTCTTAAAATCACTTTATTCTCACTGTTACACTTTGAGTACCAATAAAGAACACTGTTTGGGTATCAAAAAATTAAAGTGATATTTTAGTTAATTTTTTTTGTAGTATAGTCTTAGGAGTGGTTTTTTGAATATCCCAGATCTCGAGACGGGGGCACAAATCGGGACCAAAACTATCATATGTTCAAGCCGGGAACCAACCATATGCATTCACAAAATTTCAATGCAATCAAATGAAAGGTATGCCAGCGTATGACATACGAACAAACAAAACAATAATTTTTATATATAAGATTATGTAATTAAAATGACTAAGAAATCTGGTACATTTCTCTTGGAAATATTCCTTAATTTTACTGCTAGTAAAAGTTATTCAATAAGGGGTAGTTTAATGTTTTTTTTTTTGTCTCCAAAATTCGGCTTATGGTTGCACGTTTAAATTTTTTGTGAGTTATGGAAATATTCGAGCTATAGAAGTTCGAGTTATGGAAGTAAAATTATATAGAATTATCGCCCTAAACGCTACTGCAACTCGTTTTAGTTCGAGTTATAGAAAATTCGAAATGTATTTAGAAGTTCGAGTTATGGAAGTTTGACCGTAAATACAATATATGTATTAAGAATTGTTTATAGAGAGAAAGAGAGAGTGGGAAAAAGAATTTCAAATCAAATATTGAAATAAATTTAACAAAATATAAATAAATAATTATAAAATCATGTCATGTTTTATGACATTTCTAAGTATGATAAACAATAAATAATTGAATTTCTATGGTAATCTACCATGATGATGATGATGATGATGATGATGAAAATAAATTATGAATTCAAAAATATGTATAATAAGAAAATTGAATGAATTACAAATTTTAAAGGTTTGTTTTTAACAAAGGCACACCTATGCGTATGAGTAATCAAGTGTGAAACGAACAAATACAGTCGAACTTCCCTATAATGAATTCGCTCAGAACTAGAAAATTACTTCGTTATATAGAAACATCATTACAAAGAAATTTTGATATTCTCTGACGACGTTTTTCTCTGTCCTCATTCTCGTATTTCGTAGATTTTTCATTTTCGTTTGATGTTTATAAAATGAGGAACCGCGGAAGAGTTATGTTTTCTTCAATGTTCACTTGAAGACATTGATACTTGCAATGAGTAGATATTTTTTTATGTATTAAGAAAAGGATATTCTATTTTATTTATTTAATTCATTTATTAAAAAAAAAATTATAATACGTTCTTAAAAAAAAAAATAAATAAATAAATAAAACAAATAATACTATAACTAATTATTAACATAAGGGCACTGGCTGCTAGGTCTTCGACTCTATGAAATATTATATTAAATCTTAGTTATTATAAAATTACATTCAATCTTTGTGGTAAAAATATTTTAAGAAGCAGAATATGTATATTAAAAAAGGGGATTGATTATAAGACGTTGCGGAATACCTCCGTAAGATCATACACCTTTACATAAAAATATCTATAGTAAATGGAAAGGAATATGCAAATATTTGCTTGGCGACACTCATGTCGTGTAGACACGACCTAAAAACAACAAAGAAGAATCAACGATAACAAGCGGCAGATAGTTGTCTCTTGTAGAACGGTTCTTAGCAAAATCTTTTTTTCTTGTTAGTCCTTCTTCAACTTTCTTTAATTATCAATACCGTTTTTTTCAAGAGGAATGCTACTTCTCTGCGACAAATCGTCTTTATTCATAGAACACAGGCAAAGACACGAAACTTCGCGATCGTATTTATTTATTTTATTTTTTTTTTTTTTTTTTTAGTATCCCGGACAGTAAATCTCGATCAATTTTGTACGGTTTCTATTAATAAAATCAATGAGACAGTAAGTCTTGAGAGAGATTCAACAATGTTGGAAGCGAACCCAATTTATCAACACAAAATCAATTCATAATTGGGAGAACTGCATAGTATAGAAGTTTTTATAGAGAAATCCGACTGTAATAATAAATAAAAAATGAAATCTATTAATTTTATATTTTTTTTTTTAAAGAATATTCTTCTCCCATAACCATTTCCTTATAAATTATACTAATTGGCGCAACGTAATTCCCTCTCTATCCTAGTTACAGTATCATCACACTAAGTATTTTTGTATTTTTTATCTCTTAGTTTTTGAGATATATCTTCATGGTACGTGTATGCTACAAGTAGTGTCAGCTGAAGTTTTATACTGATTCTTCATTTTGTAAAGAAATTATATGTAAATATACACACTTAAATTTATTGTTTGTACTAAGTATGTATATACAATAGAAATCTTAGTTTTTATGTAGAAAATTTTTAGTTAATTTGATAAAAAAAAAACGTTACATTAGTCTTATTGAACATAAAACCGAAAAGAATTGTTCTTTTCACATCAATTTAATAAATTAATGACGCTTTCAATCTCTTTCGAATTTGTGAAATAGTAACTTGTATATATAAATCGGAAACGTCGCGCAGTGGGAGAAATGGCCGTCAAAATTTTTTATTTTTTCAAAAATCGATAATCCAACAAATTTTTGGTGTATTTTTATTTTAATTTTACTCCAAAGATTCGAAGTTAACATATGTTTTAGCAAGTGCACCAAATATTGTCCCATTTCCCTTCTCTTTTTGCTATGCAAAGTTAAAGTCTTTAATATTTTATTTTTTTAATTGGATTATTGTTTTAATTGAAAGTACTAAGTACGAGTGAAATAAAAAAAATAATAATGTAACCTGTGTTTACATATACGAGTATACTATGTTAGTAGTAAATCGTAGATAACAAAAATATTTTTTTTTATAAAAATTTTATTGACAATATACCAAATACAATATCAATCCAAAAATTGTTTAATTTTTTTGGAAGTTATTAATAAATCTCCGCAAGATTGGCCATTTTTTCACCTGTGTATCGCTTTCGTTGTTATTTGAAGTCTCATCATCATCACTACTGTGATCATATCCAGATACATACATACGTCTTCCATAATAAGTAGTATTGTTATTCTATTCTTTTATTTCTTGTACACATATCGAATGACTTGATTCGATATCTGCTAGAAGTGTTTGTTTCTTTCTTTGAAGAGATTTAGATTTATTATAGTCTTCTTTATCTTGGGAGTAACTCATTCCAAGTTTATTTCAGATATATAAGTGCATTGCATTTTGCTTTAAGAACTTTTGAATTCATCACCTTCAGCAATTAACTGAGCGAGTATCTTATTTCTGTAAACTCTATTGGGGTTTTGATGGAATTAAAGTGCTAGTTTAGTTAATTTCTTGTAGTATACTTTTAGGGATTGTTTTAATAACCCGGGTCTCGAAAATGGGGACACATATCGGGGCCAAAACTATTCTACGTTCATGCTGGGAATCAACCATACACATTCACAAAATTCCAATCCAATCAGATGAACGATATGGCAGCGCATAAAATACGAACAAACGAAACATTAAATTTTATATTATTAATAGAAAGAATGATTAGATATTTTGCAGGCCCTTCATTGTGAGCATCTCCTGTATATATAAATCTTACTACAAATATGAAATTTTGTTCTTTTGAAATGATTTGTAATATTCAATAAAATGATATTTAATAATTTTACCATTTTAGAATATTTTCAGATTCAATTCAATTGAATTCAAAATTCATTAGTTTATTGTCTTAAGAGCGTTGACTAAGATACAGCAATAAATATTTATTTACAAGGTTTCATTTATCTATAAATCGTGCTTAATTAATTTTAATGAATTTTTTCTTCTTTTTTTTTTTTTTGTTTTTGTTTGTGTCTTTCAATTATCAATTTGTTGTTGTAATAACTTGCATTAAAACGTTCTCATGCATCTTAGTGAGACTATGATGCATAAATACTTGGATATAAGTATGTAGATACTTATGTACCTAAGTATCTATTTTATGTTACTTGCAACTTGTTGATTGTTTATAAAATATTTTCATTTGGTTATACTTACTTACTTTTTATAGTCAAGTGAGAAAAGGTACAAAATTATTAGTTTGTCATGATTTTTGTAACGCATAATATGTAGAATCGAGTATCGCATCAAATGCTATGCAAACGAGTCTCTCAGTTTATAAGCTATCAAGCTGAAAATTTGATAAAGACAAGTCGTATTATTATATGCAGTATATATATATTATTATTTTTTGTAGCAACGAGAATACTGGAAGAACGCTTGGCTTTTAAACTTCGTTCTTAGACTTCCTTAATTTCTCTATTACTTCAAGTTAGATCATTGAGCATATTATATATTGTACATTAAACCGATTTTAACAACACTTTATAAATATACGTAGGTACATAATAGACTTAGTTGAATAGTCACATCAAGAAAACAGTAATGCGATTAGGCCATTGGTTGAGTCCATTTTAAGGTCACGATCCTGAATTTGACTACACTATTTCCCCTTCCTGACTCAACCATTTGGAACTGATATAACAAAATGAATAAGGTTGTTGTGTCCTGATTGGGATAAAATACATCAATACAGATATTCTTCAAAGAAAGATAAAGATTACATCCCTACAGCAGACAGTAGAGATACAAGATTGCCCTAATAGTTACTATAACAGAAATCATGAGAATGAATATTTAGCAAACTCATATGGCTTCCTATTATTTAAAAAAAAAAAACATACTAATATGCAGTGTATTTATAAGTATTTATGGAACTGTGAAAGGTATTTACATTCTGTCTTAGTCTTGTTGTCTTGTACTTAGTTGTATTTGTTTTCTCATAATTTATTATTGTGTCATTTATTATTTATAATTGTGCTATAAATAGCAAAAATCTACTACTACTATAAAATACTAAAATGTATGAAGTTTTCACATGCCACCAGATACACTTTCATTAAAGCTTCACTTTTCAAGTAGTTTGTCACAGCAGCAGTAACCACAACAATAAAAATAATAATAAACATTTGCAGGTTTGGACAATTACAAATAGAAGAAGAAGAAAAATTGTGAAAAATATCACACTTTGTAATTTTTTAACGTACGATGTATCTATGTATCTTTGTATCTGTCTGTTATTTATATATATATATATATATGTGTGTGTGTGTGTGTGTGTGTGTGTGTTTGTATTTAAAAAGTGAAACTCAACAGAAAATAACAAAACTTAATAATAAAAAATTTTCGTTTATTATTTGACTTTAATGGTTTTCTATTTTCAAAATCAACAACAACAATAATATTTTAATATATAGTGACAAAATTTATTGTAAATGGTTATTATTTTTTTGTTGTTATTGTAATTGTTATTGTACAATTCTCTGAGTTGCATATAAACGAATGAATGAATGACTGAATTTCACATTCAAAGCTCGTTTTATTATTTTCCAAACACATTCAATGCCATCGAATGCAATTGCAAAATAACCAGCAACAACAACAATAGTAGTAGTAGTAGTAGCAACTTTAAACAATAAAACATTTTCTTTTTTTTAAGCCTTTCACACTATTGTGAAGACCCCATAAATATAATATAACTATGACTAAAATGATCAGCGACCAACCGTCAGTTATTTGTTTTTATAAAATCTTTCATTTGTTGAGCTATACAACTGAAGTACAGTTAATGCCTTGAAACCGGTGAATTCTCCAATTATTGGCAGGGATACAAATATACAAAAAATTTACTTAAAAATTACATATACATATAGCCAACAGCAATTGCTATTTGTTACATATATCAACTCAAGCCTCTCAACTTGTGAGCTATAAGCAACTATATTTGTCCCAATTACTGTAAGGGATAATATCCACACAAAATTTCGTTCCAATTTAGGATTATTATTGTTTTATTCTTGTATTATAATTTATACTTTATTATGTAAACGAGTCTTTTAGTTTTAATGCTAAAGAACAGAAATTTGATACAATTGAAATCCGTTTACTTTAATAAATATTATCTCCATCACACATATATTGTGTTTCCCATAGCCTACAGCAAGAAATCATAACATTTTTTTTTTCAAAATCAGCTATCCTACTTTAGTTGGTTCTTAACAATTTGCATACCATAACATGCAAAAATTGAGCTAATCGAACTAAAATTTATTATTGAATGAATTTCTGATATAAGAAACTATGTGTATAGTTAAAACTGATTGCTAAATGATAGCAGGAAACGGGTCAAGATAATATCATGAACAACCTACTACGAGTATAGTTTGTTATAAGAATGTGTTTCTCTTATGATTAATAATTTTGATCTTGATGATTTTTAAGCCTCTGTGAATCACAGATTTATGCTGTTTTGTTTTTCAATATCTTTAGATTTCGAAACTTTTTTTTGCGTTCAGGAGTTTTTTGATGTTTAGAAAAAGATTATATTTATATTAAATAAATATATTCAAATATTTTCACGTAGGGAAAAGTAGTATTATAAGTTTGTCATGAAGTTTGTAACACACAGAAGGAGACATTGGGTCCTCCTAAAGTACTTACATGTATTATATTCTTGATCAGCGCTACGAGGCGAGTTGATTTAACCATGTCCGTCTGTTTGTCTGTCTGTCTGTATGTCTGCAAAGTAGTCCCTCAGTTTTTGAGACAGAGAGCTGAAATTTTGCACGAAACTTTATTTTTATCATAAGCAATTCGTTTGTCGGAATCAGATGGATTGGACCAACCTCCCATTCAAACCCACATCCATATCCAAATTCATGTTCTTTTTAGGAAATTTTTTTTTGGTTTATGTACCGTAGAACTGAAATTGAAACACTATAAGTATCTGACCCATATCCACCAACTATGTGAATTTCAAGACCCTCGGGCTACTAGGAGGGGCACATTCCATAGAAACCCAAATCCAAATTCATGTTCTTATTATATATGGTTTTGTAGGGAATATGGAATATGATAAATAAAATAAATTTGAAAAGATGTAAGAGAAAAAAATCCACATAAAAGCATGAAATGTGACTTAATTACATGTGATTTTATTTTCTCTTCTCTCGATGCCGACACAACAAATTTTTGGAAAAAAAAACACAAGCGAAGAATATAATTTGCATAAACCGTTAGATTAACATATATACGAATCTAGATATATGTGTATATACATACTTTTATATACATGTACAATAGTAAATAGGCCAAGTTAAAATTTATAAATACCTCAAAATACTTTACAAAAGCATATTAAATTAATAATGAAGAAAAATAAGAAGATAATCATAGATAGAAAGATAGGTAGATAGACAAATAGATAGGTAGACAGACAGACAGATACTAAGATACTTAAATATGAACATGTAATGCATTTTAATATTATACCACAATAATATGTCATCGATTCATTTCTCGTCTTCGAATCTGTTTGTCGTGTCTGTTCAATGTTTCATGATAATAGTTAAAGCTAATGAATGTCACACTTTTAAACACGAGTAGATATTTTTCTTTTTAACCAAAAAAAAAAAAAAAACAAATAAACATAATCACGCTCACGCATTATAAATTCTTTAACTAAATCAAATATTTATCTCTACTTGCTTATGTCGATGTTCGTCTACATTTTTGTTTTCATTTCTTCTTTTTTTTTTTGTATCTTATGGCTTAAATTGGAAACAATCTATTACCATTAGAAAGTCTTATGTATTAAGCATTTTTGGTATTATCTTTCTTCTTTGCTTATTTTGTTCATTCATTGTTATTTTGCTTATAGTATTTTTTTTTTCATTTTTTTTTTTTGTTTCCTCTTTAAATGAATAACAAATTCCACAAGTCAAAAAGAAGTTTGTGTCTCTTTGTTATTGAAATTTCAGTTCGATTTTATATACTAAATTGTATCTTAATAATATACTATCTAAGAGTTAGATACATTTCTCTTGTAAAATTTTATAAATACAATACAAAGAAGTCAAATATTAAATAATGAAACAACTTGCCGCTGACTTAATACAAAAATGTTCTGGAATTTTGTTAAAAAGATTTTATTTCGGCTTAAAAAAACAAAAGCTTATATAAATAGTAGAAAAAAATGCAACTATATATTGTACAACAATATTATGAAATATTTCAAGTTATATTGGATCTTCAACCAATCAATGGTTACTTTATTCTTTTGTTTTTAATAGTTTTCTTTTCTTCGTTTCGCTTTGTTTATCTTGTGTACTATCTTGTCTCTTTTTTTAAGCAAACAACTTTTGTTCGACATCAACTTTAAAATACAAATTACAAGTTGCTTACATAAGATACTTAGAACTAACCAAACAACAATAACAGAACGGAAAACGGAGAACGGAGAATGGGGAATGAGGAATAAAGAATGCAGTTTGCAGTCTGAAGTTTGCGCTATTGATGCCTGGTGACATTTTATTAAAAGAGACCAGAAGAAGATAAGATACTAAATAATAATAAATAAGAAAACTTGTATTGGAAA
Organism: Amiota mariae; assembly: GCA_035041805.1. Classification (NCBI taxonomy): domain Eukaryota; kingdom Metazoa; phylum Arthropoda; class Insecta; order Diptera; family Drosophilidae; genus Amiota; species Amiota mariae. The sequence continues at coordinate 351,573 of JAWNKV010000943.1, read as the reverse complement.
TACATAAGTATTTTTTTATATATATTTTTTTTTTATTTTGTTTTGTGCATTACGACAAGTGTATCTAAGCAACATAACTGTTATTCGCCATTGTTCAACATGTTGCACATACACAACACATGGATACATACATATTTCTTATACTGTTTAATGCTGCCTGCTGTTATTGCTTTAGCTACTGATCATCATAATGGTGATGCTGTTGCTGATGATCATCATGATGATGTTGCTGGTGAGCATGATGATGATGATGATGATGATGATGATGCACTTTTTGTTATTACGTTTTTTTCCTGTTTAGTTAGAAAGGTGATTATTCAGTTTTTATATAAAAAATGCTATACAATATACATACTATTACATATATTATGTATTGAGTATGCGCGTTTATCTAATAGTATTTCTATCATACGAGTATAGTAGTAGAATCATGATAGTATGTGGGTCGATCAATAAGTCCTTAGAAAAAGATAGAAAAACAATTTATTTTCCGTTATTTTGTTTATATTTTTCAATATAATAGGTTTTGTCAAGGTCCCCAAAATAGCCATACATAAAATCAATGTAGAATCTGCCCAACAGTTCAGAATAATAACGGCCGGTGATTGTTTTACCTTTTTCAAGGAAATCGATGTGAATGACAACTCATGCATCCAAAAAACTGCCATCATGGCCTTGTTGGCCGACAGACCCACCTTGGCCTTCTTTGGTGCACGTTCTTCCGAAGAAGTCCACTTCTTTGACTGTACCTTGTTGTCTCGTGTATTGTGAAGGATCCATGTTCATTCGAATTGCGGTTGAATATCGCCGAACACTCCATTAAAGTGGCCACACGGTTGTGCTTATGGTACAAGTATTTATGAAGCCTTTCGTGGTTTCGGTGATGGTTTTTTTAAACACAAAATTAGATTTGATGACCACACGAAATTCACCCTGTTTTTTATTTATTTTTTTTTTTTTTTTTCATTACAAAAAAGTTTGTTGGTCGATGTTACTGAGACTTCAACAGCTGATTAGTGTTGTACTTAACTTAAAAAAAAATATCAATGCTACGAGTGCCTTCTCCCGAATTTTCTAAAGATTTATTGATCGACGTATGAAGAAACACATAAATTACAAATTTTCAAATATTATTTAAAATATTGGGAGGAGAATCCATCTAAGTATGTTCTATCCATAAACTTTTCAATCATCTAAACAAAAGAGTATTTTAGTTTTTAGGAGACCAAACATAAATTCTTATTATTGCTGAAAATATTTGGCTGTGGATTTCTTTCAGTTTTCGATATACGAAACTTAAAATATTATATATATAATATGTACTATACATACTATAGTAGGGTTGGCAGCTAAGTTCCCGTCGGAGTTCATTTTTAATATCAATGTACAATTTTTTGTAGCCATTAACAATTTGGCAAAGTCAAATCAAAAGAACTCTACTGCACGCATCTAGAAACATTTGTGGACAAACATCCCAAACATTTTTGACAATATTTAAGTCCGGGGGGTTATGAGGGGCAGTTTAATAGCGCTACCGTATAGCTTTCTGGCAGTGTAATTTTGAGCATTATCATATTGATATGATCACGACAAAGGTCTAAAAATCTCCTCAAAGCATATTAGAGTATGCCAACTTTTATTTCGCATTGATAGTCGTCTACAAAAATTGAAACTCACAAGTGCATTACACGAGATCACTATAACATCCACCTTACTACCTATGTAGTAAAATGTCTAAGTGATGGCTAGCCTTCTGTATACCTTTAATACTGGAGAAATTTAAGGTATTTCTCGTCTGAGAAGAATTTCAATTTTTATCAATCACTAGTGATTCTTTCAGCAGTCTACTCCATAAACAGCAAGAAAGGCGAGAGCAGCTTTTGAGATTATATAGAATCTTAACCCTTTATGATATCAAAAATAAAATAGAATACTCCTATTGATCAATACGGATATTATTTTTCAGTTGGAGTCCTTCAGTATTTGAATTATTACACGTATGAAATATTCTTATTGTTTTATATAAACAGTATTTCAATTAAGAGTTCTTTGATTATTGAAAGAAAGTAGTTGGTCCTTTACAAATAAGTAAGGTTAAAAAACACATAGGCAGTCATGGGCACTATCGATCGAAGTGAAAGCAAAACTATGAAATAACAAAGTATGTCTGCTTTGGCACTGACTCTTCACAAATCACAGGTAGGTACTTACATAAATATATATACCATTAATTGAATATTTTTATGAAACATTAGGTTTGACTATGTCCATTGATCGGAAAAGTCGTACTGACTTTACTATATAAATTAATCAGAAGCAGATCTTAGCATAGGATCCAAGAATAATTGAATAAGTAACGAGACAAATCGATGTAGCTTGGAGACGGGTTGTTTATTCAATACATCTTTGTCAATTTGGCACCCTTGTACTTTGTTGCTTATCAGCTTTTTAAGAGTATTTGGTAAGCATAACCTCAAATGTATTCAGTTAACAATGGCGAGTCCACTCGAGCATTGCACCGCCATTTATTTGGACCCTTTTAAGATGCAATGAAGAAGTAGCAAAAGTGGCAACCCAAAGAACATTACGCCAGAGGCAGACACACATTAGTGTATAAATGTTGCTGGAGACTACTGTGTTGAAAAGTAGCCAACGATTTTTATGCTACAGTGATTTGTCTCGTTACTTATAAATAGATTTATCAAAATCAATACTATGTTAGGAAGGAAGATATAATGATGAAAATTTTATAATAAAAAATAAATACAAAAATCATTTAAAAATCATACATAAGTTTATGAATAAAAAACTTACATTTCTAAAATAATTTATTACGATTTTTTGATATTTTTTTAAAATTACTTAAATAAATATTAAAAAAGAAAACATTGCCAATTAAACTCTTACGATCAGCTGCTTGTTGTTTACAGTTTCCTCACAATTTCGTCATGTCCTATTGATGGATAAAAAAAAAACAAAAAAATTTATTGCTTATTGAATTGTCATCAGAACTAAAGATGTATGCAAAATTGCAGCTCAATTTAATAAAGAAAAAATATATATATAAAAAATAGTATAATATGTAATAATAAATTAATTAATTACATATTCAATCAAAATGCACAGTTTTCTTTTTCTTAAATAAGTAATTTCATCAACATGTTTTTTTTTTTAGTTTTTTTTTTTTTTTTGTTTTTTTCAATAGAAGTTAACAAACAGGTGTTTTTTTCCTTCCTACTTGCATGTTATTGTAGTACAATAGTTTCTTGTTACAGTTAATATTATTGTATTAATGCACACACACACTCACTCTCTCTCACACATAGATACACCCATACACACACCCTAAGATAGACAGAGAAATACGTATTATGTATGTAAGTAAAAAGTGCATACATAAAAAATGAGTTTTGACTGTCTTGACCCAGTTCTGGTTTTTTATTTACTTTTTTTTTTTTTTTTGTTATTTTGCTTGTTTGTTTGTTTATTTATTTACAATATTTCAATCATTCTTTCTTCTCTTCTACTAGTTGCAAGTATTTTTACACATTTTCTTCATCTCTTTTTATTTTGTTTGTTTGTTTGTATGTTTATTTTCTCTTATCTTTATGCAATTTTTCTTATGTTGCTTGCCACAATAAGTTGAAGTCAGTACTAAGTAAGTAGTACGAGTATGCAGCTGCACTCGAGCGAGTTTTGGAAGGACGTTTGCCGATTTGTTTTCATTATTCTATGTATTTGATTTTGATTTTTTTATAGCCATATTCGCTTACACTCAATGTTACACAGATACACACACACACACACACACACACACACACACACAAACACTGCTTCAGTTCAAATATACAATAAAAAACTAAAACATGATTGGAATGCGGTCACATCGAAATGATGATAATGAAGATTATGATGCTGTTGATGCTGTTGATGCTGTTGATAATGATTATGATGATGATGTTGATGATTGATACTTCTTTTTCACGAATTTTCTGTTGCTTGTGCCGTTGCTTGGCCTTGCCTACAAATTTACTGAATATAAATTTAAATATCTGTGAGATTGGCTAACTGAACAAATTGTACATACATATACGAGTATGTATATAACTGATAAATATATTAGATAGATGCATTTCACCTTACATTGCCTGGCTACGCATGGAAACAATTCAAAGTAACAAATGAATCAAGTAAATAATAATAACCGCGAGTAAATGGTAAAATGTTAATTTTCATCTTTCCGCCATCGATTTATATTTACTATACACATTTCTCCACACTTTACATCTCTTAAAGTATCTTTCTACATACTATCTTTTTATCTATCTGTAAGTCTGTTTGCCTGCTCATACTTATTAGTCTTAAGATGAACAACGGCAAAGTGTAAAATGCCGCAAAACGAAATGTAACAACAACAACAGTAAAACAGCAAATAAAAGATGAAAGAAACCAAAGAATGAATGAATGAACAAACGAACAGACGAGGGAACTTTGATACAATACAATAGTAGCTCATGAACCTGTTATTCGAACCTGTCGATGTTGCTTTGTTGTTACTTTGTTTATGCTGATGATCATCATCATCAATGTAATGATTATGATCATAATGATGATAAACATATAAAAGCTTTTTTAAAGCATGTGAAGATGAGATGATGTGATGTGGTTTGCTTTCTATTTAGTAACTTCATTCACTGGCAACACTTAAGAGAAAGACTACATACTAAGAAACCCCAAGAATTATTATTGTTGTATTATTGATGTTGTCAGTCGATGGTGATAATGATGATGATAATGATGATGATGACATGTTCAAATTGGCTTAAGTTACTTTTCTACTTTTCAATTGACATATGAACATGTTGTTTTATGTAACTGTTTCAACTTAAAAGATATTTAGAATTTTTTTTTTTTTTTTTTTTTTGTTAATAAATTTATTTGCTTTAATCTTGTCTTTGAAGGCGACTATTTCTTCTCTTCTCAGCCTACTTCTTCTTCTATTTGTATGCGCAAGTGACCGTTATACTAAGCTGATGATCATCACAATTGATTATTCATTCATTCATTCACTGAATTATTAGTTTATAGTTTTTATAGTATATCGAAAACAAACAAAGTTCTCTGATTATTGGAAGTGGTAGTCCTCATATAAAATTCCATTCTATTAAAAATAATTTATGAAGAGCTTTTCTAAGCTATGTGTCTTATGGACAATCTATATTTGATTTAGAGTATTAATGAGTTTTTGTGTGTCCATAAGTCTTAAGATATTCAAAAGTGAAGTTTCACAATTTATTATGAAATGACAATTGGTGATTAATAATTTATAATAATTTTTTATCATATTAATCAATTATTATTGAAAAAATCGGGTAAGAAATTTATAAAAGCTTCGGTGAATCATAATCAATAATGATGTTCTGCTTACATATTTTTAATTGTTTTTATTTTTAAATAATTATATATACATGTATGGTTTTTTTTATACAACATAATTTGTTGGAAATAAAAATGATTCGCGTATTGACCTACTTACTACTTTTGTGAATGGTGAGTTGTTGTTTTACACATAGTATATACATATGCTGTGATTCAGTAATTCAATTGACTTCATTACCAAAATTAATAACTAACTGACATTGCTAAAGAGGCTCTTAACTATTTTAAGCTACTTACACTCATTTATTTATTGTATTGTATATGCCATAGTCATTATTATTATTATTTTTTCATTATTGTTGATACATACTACTATTACCGTTGATCTTTTTTATTGTATTGTTGCAATTATCATCATCATCATTATCAGCATCATTGTTGTTGTGATTGTTGTTCTTTACAGTTTCTCTTCTAACATTGAATACTTTAAAAATCTTGTATCTTTTGTTAAAAATCTTTGCTTAACATATAAAATTAGACAGCAAAAACAACAATAATAATAACCAAAATAAGAGAAACAAAATAAAAATTATACAAAATAATGTTGCAATATACGTACATATGTATTTATTTTTTTTTATAGGTGGCATTTGTTTAGTCTGCTGCTTAAGTCTTTTGTTCACTTTTGATTGTTTTGTGAAAACCAAAACTTAAAAAAAAATCTTTACTTCCGTTAAAGGAAGTTTCTTAAATCAAAATTTAATTGCTTAATTCTGTATTTAAAATAAATAAATAATAAATTAAAAAAAAAAACAAAAAAAAAAAAAAAATTAACAAAAACAAAAAAAACTTATTTATTACATCTTTTATAAGGAACAGCTATCTTCTAGTCTTCTTCTAATATATAAAAATTAGCGTTTTGTTTGTTTGTATGTTATGCGCTGCCATACTGTTCAACTGATTGCATTTAAATTTTGTGAATGTGTATGGTATGCTCCTGACTTGAACATAGGATAGTTTTGAGCTCGATATGTGTCCCCGTTGTCAAGATCCGTTATATTCAAACCTAAAAGTATACTGCAGAAACTAAGCATAATAGCACTTTCATCTAAGAAAGTCATTTAGGTTAAAATTTATTGTACTAAAATTCGGTTGAATGAAACCCGTGCGAAGCCAGGTCGGGTACGCAAAAATAATATTATGAGGACTATGCAAATTTACATGGATTGATTATAGATCGGTTTATACAAATTTATAGATTATGTGTTGGTAAGTCATTTGGTTGTAATTTTTTTAGGCGCCTTTGAATCACAGTCCTGGTTAGTGATTCTGCGAGTGGATTTGGGTCTGAGCTTCACTCTGTTATTTGATAGGCTGCTGTAAATAATAATTTCTTGAAGAAATGTAGGCATGCAGATGTTATTGTGAATCGTCGAGTTTCTGACGAACCAGGGGGCGTTGGAGATTGTTTGGAGGGATTTTTTTGAAGGACCAGTATTTTCCCCTCAAGGGCGTGATGTACCCAAAGCTGGATGGAGTATTTCAGGAATGAACAACCATTTGTTTGTATTTTTTATTAACAGCTTATTTTCCAATCTAAATTTCCTCCTTTTGCTTAGAAGTTAATTTAGAATTTTTATTTTATGAGAACAGGATCGAGCAATGGTTGTAGTATGATTTTTCCATGTTAAACATTTGTCGAGTTAAAATTCCAAGTACATATTTCACAACGTTACCAGATATATATCATTGTTAGTATTTTTTCACATTTGTCGCTTGAAAATTTAACTTGCGCTCTTAATTCTTCTTTACTCAATCATTTACCATTCTATTTTATTCAATTTACATTCATATTCAATTATCCATTCATTTATTTCTATCTGTTAGTCATCCAATAAGTCTTAAATTCATCTAGCATCATCAACAATAATAAAGAATAATATAGAAAAAGAAAATTGTAGTACAATAAGAAAAAGCTCAAGCGAAACAGGTCAAAGTGTGCGCACCAAAGATTTTTATTACCAAAAGAACTAAAATAATAATACAACAAATAACCAACATAAACACAATCAAACAAACACACAAACATTGAAAAGGGAGAACAAAAAAAAAAAAATTAAAATTGTAAATAAAAATGAAAACTCTAATTATGGACGAGGAGTGAGTACACAAGAAAATGTTAAGCAATTGCAAAAAAATACAAAATAAAAAACATGCAACAAAAAACAGAAATAATAATAATAACAATGAGGCAAAAAAAAAAAAAAAACGGAAGCACGCAGAAGAAGAAATAGATACAAAAGCGGAAGGCACCACACCACATACAGTTACATACAAACACAATCATACAAAGCACTTCATATATATTTAAGTAGATGATTACATACTTATAAAGATACTTACTACAGACTACAATAGATAGATACTTACTACATGAATACAAGTAGATAAAATGTACAATAAATGTGTATAAAACTACAATATTTTCACAAAGACATACACCAAGTTAAAGTTGGTCTACATTTTAGAAACAAGTATAATTCTTCCATGGTCACAAGAAGTAAGCCAACTAAGGTAATTACTTCATCCACCCACATACACAAACATATAGTATTTAAAAATCATAGATGTAGTTATTTAGTTAGTAAATTTTCTTTAAAGGGAACAACTTAACCTTTTTGCAATGATTGATTTTTCCTATACAAGTAAAATTAAGGAAAAGAACAACTTTGATTAATCTTTTTAGATAATTCAGCATCTTATGAATTCCTTAGTAATAAAAATTTTCTTACGTTGGTGACACAGATGGCCCTCGAATAAACATCGAAATTCTGAAACAAAAAAAGCCCATGATCAAGGTTCACCATTCCAAGTCTAGCACCAGATTACTAATCTAAAGGGACTCTGAAAAAAATCGAAGACTTGGAATCAATAAAGATTTTTCCCAGTGCAATAAGTATTAAGTTAAGGGTTACCTGCGAGTGTAGGATTTCTCCCTCACATAAAATGATTTTTGAAATAATGAGCAGTTTGAAATTCTCAAATATGCTGGTTTATTTGCAACTAGCAGGGCTTTGATTGTTTTTAAAATTTTAGGCAAAACTTGGTGGATCAAATCATATAGAATCATATGTCGATTTTGATTGAATAAACGCTATATTTAGTTCACAATGAAGATCCTTATCTTTCAGTAATTCGCTTTTGAATCCAATGAGTGCATTTTACAAACAAAGAAACAGACCAAGTCTATGATTTTATTATACGTATAGATTAATCTTAATCTTACCTACTCGAATAATTTACTAATTCTGATTACGGGTTCCTGAATTCGACTCTGAGTCTGTCAACTATTCAAGAAAGGTAAATTGGATCAATGGGATAAAGTCCAACAAGGTCATTTGAGATGACTTTTCATTCCCCATTGATGTTGTACAATTCCATTATTAAAATTTTTCTGCTTTTAAATAATTTCAGAATCTTCAAATTATTGTAAAAAAATAATTTGTTACTTTTTTTTTAAATTGTCTAATCCTAAAAAAAAGACCCTACACCAAGAGATGGATGGATTTTATATTGTAATTAGGTAATGGTGATGAATTCTATATGATGACAAGCTAATATAAAATGTTATTCTATCTTATGTACTAGTAAGAGTATCCGCTACTCATAGGCAATTAGTCTCTGAATTTGTTTGCTTACTTGCCTATCTATCTATCTATCTATCTGCGTATCTATGTAGCTATTTGTTTCTCTAAGGCAATCAGTGCATGACATTGCTGCGCACTAAATCGAATGAAGATGATATTTTTTTATAAAATTTTTATTGTTGCAAAAAAAGAAACAAAAACACAAATATGAACCATGAAAGTGCACAACATGAATGAAGTTTATTGAGTACTAATTTTTTTTTATCTTCAATAGACAATGTTTTGATGATTTAGTATTCGTGTTTGTGTGTGGTGGCTTTGTTTGGAAATATTATATCGCTTAACATAAATGATTTGATTTTTATTGGAGTGTGAAAATTTGTCATTAAAAAAGACTGCAAATGTTGCACACAAAATGATTATAAATGATAATAGCAAAAATAAAAATAAAAATACTTAGCAAATAAGTAGTAAATGGCAACTCTCTCTCTCTTTGTCACTTTTAATTTGCATTGAAATATAAACAAACAAACAAATAAATAAATAAATCTTTATTACAATAATAGTATGAATTTCCATTATTTAATGAAAGTCAAATGCATATTAATAAAAAAAAATAATAGAAAATGAAAGCATTTAAAAATCTCATTTTTCTTTTTATAAAATCGAATTAAAGAAAACTCAAATGAAGCAAAAAAAAAAATACAGTTTTTAATAATTAATTATTTAAATGTTTGCCATTGCATTGTATTGTGTTGTGTTGTATTCATAGAAATCCGCAATTAACTTAAATGATATCCTGAATGTTTAATTTCAATTCAAAAGCTTATTTTACGTGGATTAGTCATAACTTTTTTCCAAAACTACAATAATAGTACTTAACTTCATAACAAACAAAATTTCGAATTTCCTCCTTTTATTGCTTCAATATTTCACTCAATGAAAAACTTCTTTCCTTGAAATACTATGAGTTTGGATTACCAATTCCAGTAAAATGGAGAACTTAAGAATTTAAAATGTAAAAAACAAATTTGAAATTTAATCTTAATAAATTAAAATCCTCATCAAAATTATTGTAATAGGGAGACACTTTCAGCTTTGGAATTAAAGTTTCATTGAAATTTTTGTGGGAATATCGGAAGAATCAAAAAATACTGGAAAATATAGTCAGTCAACAATTTGATCCAACATCATAAAGAGACACCATTAGTTCTTGAACCTTTAGAGTAAAACTGAGCATTGTCTTTCTAATAATGGTTTCTTTGAATATATGTATATATGTTGATCTGAGTATCCAAATTCTAAAAAAAAGAATAGAAAACTAAACTAAAAATTTGAAGTAATTTTCCTTAGTTTTAAAGATTGAGAGCTGAAATTTTGGTTTTAATTATATATTCCTTAAACTAATCTCCTTACGATTACTTTTGGCTAAGGTAACAATAGAGTCTATAATAAGAGGAGAAAATTATGTATAAATTTCTATAAAAGTTTTATTTGAAAAATTAGGCATAATACGACAAGAAAGTCTTTATAATTTATCATTATGATTGTATCTCCAAAATCAGAGCAATTGACAAATAAAAACTGAACTGAAATAAGAAAATTTTTTATAAAAACTTTGTCTACTAATTATAAGAGATTAAGAGTAGAATCATCTACAAAGAATAATTTTATTTTTCTTATATATAAATATATTAATAAATATTTTACTTATTTAGAAATAAATAAATATACATAATTATTTATAAATATTTAATTATTTTGTTTAATAGAATGTATATGATATTCTAATAGGATGGTATTTCCAAAATTTGGAAATAAATCTAGAAAATCAAATCTAAAAGTAAAACATAAACAGAACAGAAACAGCATAGAAACCCAAATCTAAAATACTATAACATTAAGTCATTCATTATTCATCATGTAAATTTAACAAAGCAGAAAAATGAAAACAATTTTCTTCTAACAACGATGACAACAACAACTATAACAACAAAACGTTAAAATTAAAAGAAAATTATAATGAAAATTATGAACAATAACAGTAATAAATATTGTGTTGTTAAACATTAAACAAATTGCAAATAAGTAAGTGTAGCCTATGTATAAGTGTATGTGTGTGTGTGTGTGTGTGTGTGTGATTATCTCTTAATGTATCTACAATGTTTTTGTATCACTTTCACTCAAGACACAATGACAAAACAAAAAAGAAAAAGTAACAAGTGAAGTTTACTTTAACCTTTTGTCTGCTTAACAAAAAATATTGTACTTTTTACATTTTAGAATTCAATTGTAGTATCTATTTATAAATATCTACTACACACACAGGCACATGCGCTTAAAAGATGAACTAGTTTACTTCTATTCACGCAAGCACGAACGCACTCAATCACTTAGTCATTCATTCATTCATTTACTTAGTCATTCATTTACGTATTCATTCATTGAAGACATTATGGGGTCTTTGTTAATCGAATAAACAAATATAGAAATTGAGAACATATGCCCACAAAAAAAAAAAGAGAAAATAAAAATAAAGAATTCAAATTGAATTCATAAATAGCAAAATTTATTTGATTTCTTCATTTTGGGTACTTATGTTAAGAGTACTTAACTTAATAGATTTGATTGTATTTAATGACAATAACAAAATTTACTTGAACTAATTTGTGTCTTTTTCCGTAGATTAAACAATAAAAACTAAATGACTTCATTCTAAATCATAGCTCAAAACAATATTAATACAATACTAGATGAAATGAATGATCAAGTGCTCATCCAATAATTCTTTAAGTAAGCAATAAAAGGAAAATGTTAAGAAGGCTCTATCAAAAATAGCACAACTTTTAGTTAATTATAATGATTTATAAGAGATCCGATTTAGTCTAAAGTGACAAGGTGACTAATTCCCGGTCTTCTCTAATCAACTGTTAAACATTTAGATACATTGTATTACATATCTCCGAGCTAATAATATATGTATATTATCTTGATAAACATTTTTGAGGAATCCAAATTTCAGGAATCGTATAATTTCATTTCACTTTATACTTGGTATGCTACCAACCAAAACGGACGTCCGAGTTCCTGCACTTTCATAAGAAAATGATTCGGATGAAGACAAGAGTCTTAACAGGGGCACTGCGTAATTGGGTTGATGGCCCAATGGATGCGTATTTCGTACCAAAATTTCTGTCAAAGATGTGAAGATGAAAAATCTGAGAGTATTCAAAAACTCCTCTGTGACTGTCCTGCTCTTCCCTCAAGACGTACCCGTATTTTCGGGAAACCGTTCTTTAAGGAATTAGGCAATTTACCAAAGGTGGCAGAATCTTCAGGTTGGTTTTAGAGGCTGATGGAGATCTCTAGGACCAACTAGGTACTGTCAGACGATTAACTCAATTTAATTTCATATTCCACACCTATCTCTTCCTCATCCTTCCATAATCATCATCATCATCACAATGGGCCGTAAGGCTTCTGTGTGAACTCGTGTATATTCGCAAGCGGTCTATCTAACCTAACCTAACCTAACCTAACCTATACTAACCTAGTATGATGCTATCTTTGTTTTTCTGTCTGTTTGTGTGCGCATCACGTAAAAGACACTCATTGGATTAAAAATCAACTTACTGAAAGATAAGAAGCTTTATTGTAAGTAACACACTATAGTGTTTATTTCAAAAATCAAGTCGTCTTTATCAAAGATCTCAACAGGTCAACCAATCTGCATCCACTATTTTTTTGAGAAGAAGAGTCAGCACAAAGTCTGCCCGGGTATCTAATACTTATTGCATAAATTTCAAAATATTTTCTTTTAAAAATTTTTCTAAAATACAGAAACTTATCGAATAAATCAATCTCAAATTTCAATAGAGACTACTTCTTCTAGTTATTGTATAACTTCAATTGAAAGAACAATCATCAATTAGCAAATGAATAATTTGAATACACACAGTTTACTCCAAAAACTTAAAAGCTGAATAAATTGTCCTCATTTCCATGCACATACACATTATGGATTGGAGGTGTAGGGATAGGGAAATATATTGCTCTCATGATCACATCATTTCCATATGTATTACACTTTTTGTGGATGAAGGATTTCTGTTGTCATTTTCAATGAATCAACAACAAACACGAACTTAGTGTAGTAAAAGGTTTTAAAACAAAAAAAACAAAAAATTATATAGAAAAAGAGTGTTTGTTGTTGATGTTGTAGCAAGTGATATGTAACAAAATTCTCACATATATAATCATGTGTCTCTAACTCTGAATGCGCCTTCATTCGCTTGTTCATTCGTTCATTTGTTCCAGTTGTCTGCACTTGAAATATATTTAACTTGACAACCCTTTTTTTTGACTAGGTCAACGAGCAAAACATTCTCTAATTAACATAAATCGTATTGTCGGTCTGTCTGTCTGATTGTCTGTCGTTTTGTATCATTTGTTTCTTGGTTTTTTATGTTCATTCGTCCGTCAATCTGTCGGTTGTTGGGTTTTGTTGTCTGCTCAGAATAAAATTTCATTTTAAAGATTGTAAAGCATTTTGAAGTTAAAAACTTGTGTATGTGTGTGTGTGTGCCAGATTTGTTGCCACATTTCCTAACTCTTAACTAATTATGTGTTGTACTTCGCTTAGAAACTAATGATGACGATGGAGCTGGTGCTGGTGTTGGTGCGGTTGTTTTCTAAAATCCACAACCACTTCAATTTCACACAATTTGTTCAATGTGCCACACCTCGGCGTCCGTTACTTGCTTAACTATCTAGCAATTTACCACTTCATTTCTTTCTCTCTATGCATCTATCTATGTATCTTTCATATACTCGTATGTACTTACCACAAGCCAAAATTAACTTGTTGCTGTTGTTGTCATTGCAAATTCTTTTTTTTTTTAATTTTTGTTCATTTTTCGCTTGCGGCAAAAATTGTTTCGTTTCATTTTGTTGTGAATGAAAAATGAATTCCTTCACTAGAAACTGTGCATTTCTACACACCTGTAAAACGGTTTTATTACAATAATAATTTGTGCACCCTATACGAAGTTAAAGAAGTTACTAAGTTTATTGTTACGTTAAAAGCAAAGAGAAAAATACTTGAGAGATCTGGCCGAAAGCCACAGCAGCCATGGCCACATCCCCTCTTGTAGATTTAAGTTAACTTTAAGCATATGAGATGTAACAATTAAATAAATACTTGAAAAACAGTACTCAACAAGTTGAAATATATCAAGTGTCAACGTGGTAGCTCAAGACCAGTAGAGGATGGGCAGCCACCAGGTGCGCGTCATACACTGTCTGATATTTTACAGTAGAGAGCCAAAGTGTAGCTTTTTCAGTTTCCGGAGTGCATCAGTCAGTGATCTGATCAACAGATTGTTATATGCGAACAGACGGTTATTATATTGGTTAGTGTGGAAGGCGTTGTGGTCCTCAACTAGCGCCTGGTTCATGGATCTATGCAGGACTAAGTTACTGATATATGTGCCATTGGCATTCTGTTATACAAGACTTACCCTTTCTTCCGTTGGGAGTTAGCAGCAGCTTCTCATATCTGATTGCCATGTCTCCATACAGGGGCAATTACTTAAGCTTAGAATTTGCGCTTATTCCCAAGAAAGAGAGTAAACTTCTCCCGTTGAGCAGCTAGTGAAACCTATTACATTTCGGCAACTAAGTAACACATCTGAATTGTGCTGACCAAAATTGGAAGAGACAATTTAATTATCTATAAATCTTTCGAAAAATTCCGATCGATACAAAATCAAGGTTCTAACAAACTTCAGATGTGAACTCTCCATTTAAATGACATCTCTTCATTTGAATATAACGAGTATATGTATCTGATAAAAACTTTTTTAGCTTAATAGATAATGAAGGTTCGATACATTGAAGGGCAGTATGTGCGGGAACATTTAGTTAACAAATATGTTTCATATTGAAAAGACACACAAAAATTGAGTAACTGTGTTGTTTACATAAAATATAGAATATTTCGATGCAATTAGGAATCTACATGGACCTAAAAAAGCGACGACGATATGGTATTTTTGATCAGCATGAGTGATCAAGCCAAAGTTCTTTGTGTGCTTGGAAACTATTTCCCACAGATTTTGAGATGTGACATACTCTTTAAAAAACCCAATCTTTTTTAAAAGAAACCTTCATTTTCAAGCAACTGAAACTTTGAAATACAATATCAAATATCATTTAACATATTCCGCCTAACTATTGGATCTTTCTCAATGTCTTTGATATAAATCTAGATTTAAATTTATATAGAACTTACAAAAAAATAGAAAAAGACAAGTTTCCATAAAATTCCTCCAAATATTTAACATTTGAATCAATTATATTTAGATTATCCATCATATATAAGGCAGAATAATGAGTTTCTTTTTTAGAAAATTTAAAAAAAAAAATCATAATTTACTTGTTGAATTTCTCCTATAGTTCTTATTATGAGTATAAAGTAGCCATTGAGTTTTGTGTAATTATTTTTATTTTATTTAGATTAACAATTTTTTTTTTGTTGTCCTCGGACAACATTTTTATATGCTTGCTGATAAATTATAAGAACAATATAACAATGAAACAATTAAAATTTTTTTGTTATCCTGACAAACGACGAATCCTTACAGCGCTTTAGGTTAAGTAATTCTTCTTCGCAGTCAGGAAGATATTATTTGGGCACGACAGGAGAGTTTAACAATATTTGTTTTACAGATATAACAAAAATATAATGATTTTTACACATGTAACGATTTTCTTGACATCCTGAAACCTTTCAGAATTGGATTGTATAATTATTCAGCACAGTCAGGGAAGCATTGTTATAAGGACGCGTCTAGAGAGTTTTACATGTTGTTTTTAAAGGGATAGGAGCTATACAATGATTTTTGAACTAGCAACATTTTTTTCCGATATCCTGATACATGTACGAATCCCTTCAGCATTGGCGGGTGAGTATTCTTCTTCGGTGTCTGTAGCATGTAGGTCGCATCCGGACAGTTTTAATTTTTACAATAATAAATAAGACCTTCAAAGTCAGAAAGGAATTGGTACAAAGACGCGTCCGGGGAGTTTTAGATTTTTGTTTTAACAATAACATAACAACTATATAACGATTCTTGAACTTTTTTTTTTTGATACCTGGCATATATGTGGAGTTAGAAATCATTATAAGGTCACGACCGGGGTGTTTTGAATTTTTTTTTAAGCTCTTCTATTTTTCTTACTTTTTTTTTGGATTTTCGGCTGATTTTGCATTTGTAACGACTAAACTTAATAGGTTTTTTTTTAAATATGATTTTGAAAAGTTTTTGTCGAGAGGTTTACATAGATTATTGACTTTACATGCCCTCATCCTCAATATCTTCTACATCTTCGACCTCTTCAATATCGTCAATCTCGTCAATCTCGTCAATCTCTTCATCTTCTATTTCCTCAACATCCGGCATATCTCCTACCAATTCTATATCGATGTTTTCGTCACCATCTCCATCTCCATCTCCGACCCCGTCAACATCATCGTTAATGTAATCGCTGTTGTCGCTGCTGCTTTGATGTTGCTTGATTTGAGGACGCACACTAGCGGGACCGAGACCCAACGCCATGTTGCTTCGTGCCGCTACAGGATCATAATCATGATCCTGATAGTTAGCATTATAGAAATGACGGAACCATAGCAGAAATTGAAAGTTGTCGAGATAATGACCCTTAATAAGATTTTCTACTGGTATATGTTTCGTTATCTTCAGCATATTAAATGACATTTTAAGCAATTTAAAGTTTTTAGTATACTCAATCTTATTATTTGTCATGTAGATGACACGTTTCATGGGTAAACAACCTTCAAACAGTATATCCATGAGCTGACAATATGCGGCGCCTGTGCACATTTCATCGATCTTCTTTAAGTCGGTTTTCAAAGAGTCATTTACCCACTTCAGCAGTTCTAAACGAGACCACGAAACTGGTACTGGCTCTGCTACATTAACTGCCATTTCTTCGAAGTTGATAACCAATTACAATTTTTCTGAGAGAAAATAATTTTTTCGGCTCTACTTACCCATTTAATATTAAAAACTTTCGCTTTTATTTTTTGAGTAAAAAATTTTCCAACTGACCTCCGCTTCGATATTTTCCCTGTAAAGTTTTTTTTAAGTTTTGAGTTATAACTGCTTACGGCACAGGACACTTAGATCAAATCAATTAAATTTATGTTTTTGAAAACTATGTCGACTTTTTCCGGCCTTTTACTCAACAACTTAGATGTATTTCGTTTTTTTCGATTAAAAAAATTTGCCTTTTTGCTCCTCAGCGATGTGTTCACTGCGAAGCTGTTTCAAGTTCTGAGTTATGAATGCTTACAGCACAGGGAACTTTGATCAAATAAATTTTAATTTCGATTTTGAAAACTATGTCGACTTTTTCCGGCCTTTTACTCACCTTAGATGTAGAACAATATTTCGTTGAATTTTTTTTTCGAGTAAAATAAAATTTCCGACAGTGCTCCGATGCGATGTTTTCACTGTGAAGTTGTTTCAAGTTCTGAGCTATGAATGCTTGCAGCACAGGGCACTTCGATCAAATAAATTTAAATTTTGATTTTAATACTGCTAAGATGTGAGAATATTCCATATCCTTTGGATTTCTTGTCAAAAAAATAAAAATAAATGAAAAACATATCTTTATTTGTTAACATTGATAGCTTTGGTTTAAGTTGCGGCATCGGTCTGATTGCTCACATTTTAGGGAAATGGTTGATTTTATAGTTATAGATTTCTGTCCTACAAAGTTTCTACGTTATGGTTGAAAAAATATATAAGTTATCTTACTAAAAGTTAGATTGCAGATGCAGACCCAGTTTTGTAGACTTCTACAAGATATCCTTTCAGGTCTGTTAGCGAAAACCAGAGTACTAGCAAGTATACAGTGAGAAATTGAGCTAGACTGTAATGTCGCCCGGATACCGAAATGGATTTCCGAGCTCCTACAATGATGGTGATGATGAGAGTATTAACGGGCTAATGAGTCAAAGGATTTTATCAAGGCTTTTGTCGCAACTGTTGTGGTGCGAATAAGAATCATGCCATGCCCTTTTTGGAAGACAAACTTCTCTCGAAGATTTTGGTAGTTTGGCATATTTGTTACCAGAGGACTTGGTTCTTGGCCTGTACAACATAACATAACATAACATAACATAAAATTACTTAACCTAACTTCTTCCAGTAATTGGAATGCTTCGATTGAAGCATATTATTAGCCTCAAGTTGGGGGATGTTCTCTAAACATTGCTTTTTATGACGCCATATATTTGCATATTCTTATATAGGGTGTCTGATGCCTTCTTCAATGTGTTTCTTCTATATCTACGTATATATAAAATTGGAATTATTTATGTATGTATGTACTCGTATGTTGCCTATGGACTCCAGAACCGCTGGACTCTAACATAGTCTGATGACTATTCCTGTGAAGTTTGGTGCGGATCGGACCACAGAAATGTCTGAATTTGTGAATCAAATTTATTTATGTATTTCAAAATCAATCAAATAGTCTTTGTCAAACATTTCTTTTTTTAATTGTGAGTCATCAACAAAATAAAATAAATATGATTCTTTTTATTATTCCCGTTCAAAGCTGGGAAGGGCCATGTTATGTTATGTTATGTTCTTTACCAACAGTGATAGCATGAAATTTAACTAAATGATGTCAATTTTGGATAAAAGTTAGCACTTATCCATTTATTACATGATTAGTAACAAAGGGAAACTTATCTATCAATTTATTTATTTTATCGTATAAAAGAATTTGTCTTGTTAAGTGCAACAATATAACATGTGTTTTTCTTTTTAATTCCATTAGATATCTTTAAGTATCCGCTTTCTGATTATATTTGAAAAAATAAAGAGGAAAGCACATGGAGAAATACATCTATTGCGGAAAATACTTATAACAAAACTATGAACGTTATGTGCTCTAGAATTATACAATCAATAATTTCATAACGGTTTCAGTTAACTGCAAATTTGTTTTATTTCTATTCTACCCCTCCTTTTCTTTGTTTTTCTTTTAGTGTTAGCAGTGCTAACTTAGCACTATCGAAAAGCAACAACAAAAATGAAGAAACAAAGAAAGATACCTAACATTGCATGTAACAATTTTTGATTTATTGCATTTCTTTGTAGAGTTTAGAGATTTCCAGTAGAGATAGTTTTCCTTTACTTTATTGTATCTTATGTTTTAAGTAGTAGTAGAGAAATGAAGGCATAAAGCTTGAAACTATCCAAACATACTTAGCGGAAACCTTGAGAACATCCTCAAGACAATGAAAACTGCTGATTTTGTGAACAGGATGACAGTATACATTATTAGTGAGTAGTCTGCAATAGTAAGGAAAAGATTCTCTGTAAATAAAAGTGGCATTTACAATATGTTCTTTCATCAAGTAGACACAAGTAGAATAATAAACCAAACCAAGTTCTTAGTTTCATAAGTAATGAATACATAGCACATACTACTAGCGCATTCGGTCTGTCCTGATTTTGCACGGGATTGATAGAAAGTATATTTAATTTATTTTGTTGATGACTCAAAATTCCAAAAAGAGATGTTTGACAAAGCCTTCTTGATTGATAAGCATATCTTTAAATTGTACTATATATGCAATAATTGATACACAAATTCCTTTTCCTCACAAAGAACACTTTCGAGACTATGATAGACTTTTCCTGAAAATTTCATCAAAATCACTCCATCAGATTCGGAGTCCATATGGAGCACACATACTACATATATAGTTAAAATTTTATATATATGTGTATAGATGTACAAATATACCATGTTCATACAAATTATTATAGATCTTTATAGAGTAATCAAGGTCCAGTTGATTTATTTAAGCTGCTTTCCTTGATCATTGTAATTCCAATTCTTTGATTTCATTGCAATTCTAATTCTAACAATAGTTCTGCTGATTATTTTATTCCTCAAGTATCTACAATAGATGCATATGCTTACTATTGGTATTGAGTATTGGATTATAAAATAGCAAGAACAACAATTAAAAAAAATTCATTTATATTCTGTATATAAAGAAGTACATAAGTCATGTCATATGCACCTGAACCAAAATGTTTACTTGCAATGAATGTATTGACATATGTGAAGTAATAAGACTTTTAAGACTTGTATACAATTCAAGCATGTCCTCAATTGAATTAAAACATGTTTAATTAAAGATATTGCAGATATTTAGATAAAAATTACTATAACAAATATATCAAAGCAAAGATTAAAGAAAACATACATGAATTTTATTTTTTTTTTTTTCATAAATTCTACTTTATTTGCAATCTTTCAATCAACAACAGTAGTAGGCAATTTTGAATAAAAGAAAAAATCACATGATACTATTAATTAAAGTGTATCGGTGGTCAATTGGAGATCCAGAGCATGTTGCCTTTTCAGGTGACGCGCGTGTCTGCTGTTGTCCAGCAGATTGATTGCCAATTTATTTTCATTGTCCTTCAATCGTGAGATGTGCCTGTTGCTGAACCTGATTATATCCTTTCTATTCGTTGCATTCTTCAAGTCTCAGCAGTTGGAACCTCAAAAGAATTTCCATGTTTGAGTTTGCATCAGAGCCGTAAAACTGTATACCGTAGACCCATTCCGGGTTCAGTATGGACTTATACAGTAACAGCTTGTTTCCTAGATTCAGCTTAGAATTCGAGCTGAGGAGCCAATTCATCCATCCAATTACTTTCTTTTGATGTTGATGTGAGATTGTCAGATGACACGCTTATCAAGTGTCAGTTCTATATAATTCATGAAGTCACTGTTAGAATAACATACCCGTACTGGAGGACATGTCATGTGGTTTAATGTGATTTTGTGATTTTTCATCCACTGCTCAATGAGGACTAGCTGGTTCTGGATGAGGGTTCAGGCTGCAGCCAGGTCTTTGTCACTAATCAATAGGGCAATATTGTCAACATACGTCGAGAGTATTTCATCTTTTAGTATCGGGAGATCAGCCATAGAAAGCATTTGTGAAATAAAGTAAATAATTTATATTAATTTGTACAAAAAAAATTTAAAATTTATGCGAAAAATTTTAATAAACCTTACACCCTCAGAGGCCCCAAAAAGTGCATATATATTTGTATAACCTTGATCTGAATATTGCCTCTTTCAAATTTGAATAACGAAATTTTTTCACCTTCACCATTCAGATAAAAGAGTTGATATTTTAAACCATGACTCGTTTTTCAAATATTTTTCTATTCTTTCAATTTAAAGTTCTTATAAAAAAAATTTTATCTACTTTGTTAATATTTTTATTATTGGAATTGGTTTACAATTTCATTTGTAATTTCATCAACGGTGACGCCACTCCATGAAGCGCCACTGTGAAGTACCTGGGACGGATACTAAACAGGCGTCTTACCTGACAACCTCACATTTTGACTAAACGACAGTTGGCTCCTCAGGTCAAACTCGAAGTTCAACCTACGAAATCAGCTGTTACTGTACAATGCCATTCTGAAACCGGTATGAAGTTACGGTTCAAAACTGAAAACACTTCAGATGTTTCAGTCCAAGCTACTGCAGAGGATTGTAGGTGCGCAGTGTTTTTTCCGGAATTCGGTTATCCACCTAGACCTGCAGATAAATGATAAATTAGGTCAATTAGGCCCATGTCAATTATCCTTGTTGGATATCAGCAGCCAAACGTGACACCTTAAAAAGCCAACACCCACTAGATCTCCCATTCCGCATCCTGGAAAAGTGATTGACTCATCGAAACCTGCTTAAAGCGACTAACATCTTACGATGAAATTTGCTGGTTGTCGTCTGACGACAGTTGCAAATTAAGAAAATATAAAGAAAAAAAATTTCATTTTAAATAGATCAAGTCAAATAAACAATAATGTTTTGTTAGCAATAATTTCTCACGCTTTTTCATATGCGCATACTGTGTTGTACTATAGATAGACAGAAGCACTACATAGATATATAGATAGATACATATTTTAATTACAATTGTTAATTAATGGAGCGCAAAAATAGTATAGAAAAACGTTTTGTCAAACTTGTTTAACAACAAAAGTTTATTCGATTGAATTAATCAATGCAATTTTCAAGTCATGTTTATGTATAACTGGATGTTTATGTGTGTGTGCGTGATTGAATATACATACACATATATGTATTAATATATATGTATGCGAGTGTTAATGCGTGTGGCATGTAAATCTAGAACGGAACTTGTCTCCAATCAAATACAATTTGAGAAGAGAAAAACAAACCAAAACTCCTAGTTGATTTACATATTAAATTTATAGTTTCAGTTTTAAATTTCTCATACGCCAAACGGCATCAAACAAACAAATATTGTATGTATATTGTTTGTATTTAATTTGTTTTTTGCTTGCATCATTTATCTGTCCATCAAACCTAACTGGTTAATAAACAGTTAATAAATAATTATAACCATGGTTAATTGTATATCGTCAACATCAGCATCATAGCATCATAGAGTGAATGAAGTGAATTGTAAATGCCAAACCAGAGATACTTTTACCCAAAAGCAACAAAAGCAGAAGCATCAAAGAAAATCTTTAGCAAGTGACTTACTACCACCAACTGCCACTAACCACCATACTTACAATATGTCAAAGATGTTGTAGTATGTAGTGCGAGTATGCTACTACTACTAGATCAGGTTAAACTTCTTTGTTTTTTTTTTTTTTTAATTCTTCGACTTCTTTGACTTGTCATGTTTCATCTTTCACTTTACCATATTCACATCCTCCTTCTTCTCTTCCAGATTTATTTCTATTACATTTATTGTTGTTTGTTTTATTTCTAATTTGATTTTTACTCACAGAAATGCGCTTTAATTGGTAATTCTTTGTATTTATATATTTATTTTACTTCATTTCTGGCTTCTGTTTTTTTTTTCTTTTTTTTTTTTTTTTTTGTTGCTTTGCAATATAAATATCTAAAATTATATGTTTTGCTGTCATGCAAATTCATGATATTAAAATAGATGTTTTGATTTATTTTCTCTATTATTATTTTTTTTTTTCTTTCTTTGTTTGTTTTTCTTATAAGTTTTAATTAAAAAGTCAATCAAATTGTTACCCATGGTGAAAAGCGAACGGATTAGCAAGAGAAAAATACAGAAATATCAATATCAACAAAATGTTAATATCGAAGAATTTCATTGGTGAAATTCGCATATTCTACAATTATTTATTAAATGCAATAAAAATTTTAAAAAACTTATGAAAAATGCCATTAATACTATGTTTCTTAAAGACAAAATATTGTATATAGATAATCACTTCACATTTGTATAAAAATTATTATCATCATAACTATAGCTTGATATCTATAAGGAATATGAATAAATATTAGAGAACTAACTAATAAAATATATAAATAAGCATGATCAGCATCGTAACAAAAAATTCACTTAAGCTTTCACCGTTCATCTGAAAAACGATCAATGATCAGAAGATATCAGAGATTCATAAAACAAAAACTTAATAAGAATCATTAGAGTAGTAGATTAATCCATGGAACCTCCTTCATTCGATATTTCAGTCACTAGATGACTTTGTAATAATAAGAAGTTATGTGATTGATATTCATTAAAGAAGACATTGAAGATATCAATATAATCAGCATCTCAAGGGGAATTGATTTGGCCATGATTAATCGTTCGTTCGTTCCATAATTAATTTCGTAAAATTTGTAAGATATCACGCACTTCAGGATCAACCGTCACAACCTTCTTGATATCACGTAAATACGATCAGAAGTCCTTTTATGTTATCATTTTATACATACTAGGATGGCTGAGTGGTCGGAATTCGACCACCCTACCAGAAGAAAGACAAAACGATTTTATTTATAAAATTTTAATAAATGTTATATAAAAATCATTTTTTCTATCATTGACATGCAAAGCCAATTGTGATAAAATTTTGCCGGGGCGTAGCAAAATACAACAGGATAGATAATATTATTAAAATATTACATAAATAGACAGACAAATTGCGCTATATTGGTTTCTTCTCTTTGTAAGCTAGTTAGCCGAATGTTTTTTCAATGCTTCTTGTTGTAAACGCTTAATGTTCTTACCTTTTTTTGCTGCATTAACGTTAATATATTAGCATAAAAATAACACCTTACCAATGTAGAGATGATAACGTTTCTAACCTTATAATTTTCATGAAAATACATTGACATTTAGAAGGGTAAAACGGTGCTGGAAGAATCTTGTCTCCGTATTAATGTACAGATATTCATAATAAATATATTTGGTATACTAGAAGTAGAACTTACACATTATTATTAATATTCATTTGATTTTATACAATATAAATCGCTGACCTCATATGATCAGCATCTTCCATTCATTTTGTATGTCCTGTCTCGCCTCACCGTTCATACAGTCACCCATATGGTGGTTTTTTAATGCACTATTAAACACTATAAATACTGAAATGATCGATACTTATTAGTTAGTCTTCCCTTTGGCTTTGCTTTGCCTTATAAATTCAGTCACGATTTAGTCCAAATGTATCTTTTGTGCCATATATTATAAATAGTATGTAGATCAACTATTTAAATCCTTAGGTT
Source organism: Amiota mariae (assembly GCA_035041805.1). NCBI lineage: Eukaryota > Metazoa > Arthropoda > Insecta > Diptera > Drosophilidae > Amiota > Amiota mariae. The sequence continues at coordinate 326,881 of JAWNKV010000943.1, read as the reverse complement.
TTTCACATTATTTTGTTTAATTAAGAGCCACTAAAACTACTGCAAAATATTTGTAATAGCAGATGCTTGTTTCGTGAATCCATTAATCCATTGGCATGAGCATTCATTACATTGAAATTTGAGTAACTTTGTTGAGAAGAAAATGAGTAATGTACTCCTGGGAAAAAATATTTTTAAAAAAATATTATATCGTCAAGTAGTATCATTTCAAAGTTATAATAAAATAATTATGATGATGATGATGATGATTTACTAATTAATAGTGTTTTTAAGTGTAAATGACCTCGATTGATAACGTGAATTTGCTAGTTAGTGTGTGAGTATGAAGTTGCCGCCAGGAAGCGATTTCTTATGCATTCAAAACCACACAATTCAAATAACAAAAAACCATAAGCAAAACTACAAAATTATGTACGCATGCATAGGCAAGTTTTTATGGGAACAACATGGACAAATGACAGGGGTCCCGAACGGTGTGAGCCCCCATTTCAAAAACCCACCACTGTACGCATGCATTTTACTCAATTGCAAGGAAATCGTTTGGGGCGCGCATATAAAGGTTTATGCAATACATTTGTCACGTTGAAATATCTGCAATACACACACGCACTATACACACAGAAACAGTGTATTATAAATGTTTATACATACATATATAAATAAATATAATTTTACTTTCTTTCTTACTACGTGCGGTTAAGATGCTGTTGGTATTAAGTCTCGTATTAAATTTGTTTTTTTTTTTTTTGCTTGCATCTCATCGAATTTTATTTTTTGTTTTTCTTTATTTTTTTTACAGATTTGACTTGTAGTTTTCCGGGTTCACCGGCACATAGTACAGTTGTCTTTTCGAGTGCAAATCTTACGCAGGGCACTGTCGCCTCTTACACCTGTGAACGTGGTTTTGAGTTATTGGGTCCCGCACGTCGTGTCTGTGATAAGGGCCAATGGGTACCCGATGGCATACCATTTTGTGGTGAGTACAAAAACTTCAATAATAATACATAAGTACTTACTTAAATAAAATTTTTAATGAATTATCAGTTGATCCCAGAAATGATGGTACAGACAAGTTAAGATTTTACCTTCTATCTAGGAAGTTAATTTTGATAAAATATATTATAGAAATCTAATCATTTCCTTTCCGCTTGGTGGTGTTTTCACATTAAGGGTACATATTTTTTTTTTTTTTTTTTGCTCTGTAGTATGTAAAATAAAATCAAACTACCTATTTATTTTTATGAATTCGGGTAACTGAATAGTAAATATGTAAGCTTGCTAGGAGAGACTCAATGAAGAACGGTGAGCTGAACTAAATTCATGTACAACTCCTAGGCTTAATCTGAAGCTGCTGACACTTGAACGAATGAGCGCATATTGTTGTCTGTGGTTGACAAATATGTATGTCACTAGATTTGGAATTTTCGTGAAGAACTTATGCATCTTGATAACTTAAATAATATTGACATCAGTTGATTTATAAGATTCGGAATTAGTTTGGAATTGTTTTCTAAGAATTAGAACAAAATGTATCAATGCCACCAAACACAATGGGTCAAGTGTGCTGGTTTTCATCACCGACTACTATCATTTAATATTAAGAATAATAACCACAATATAAAATGTTTGTTCGCCTTGTTTATGAAAATATTCTTGTTCTTTTATTATTAATAATTTTAACTCTTCGATTCAATTTAACTTCAATCATATATAAAAAAAAAAAAAACTACAATTAATCCGTGTGTGCTCGAACATACTCCGCGCGTTGAAAGGACTTAGTTCATTTCAATAAGAATATCCACAGGAAATGGTGAAACCTTGTGAATTGTTTTACGAATTTGACCCGTTTTAGTATTGATATCCACCAATCATATAAGATCAATAGCGCCTGCTATGGTATTTGTGATTCTTCCCATCAACCACTGCTGAGAGGTATGTTGTCTTTATGCACGATTACCAGGTTGAATGTTGGTTTCGGGCTTAAGCCACTTAGAGCGTACCTCTAAAGTGTGCAAGTAGTCGCGCTTCCATAATTCCCAAAACCGTTGTTTCAAATAAATGAAGCGCTGCCACCGCATCAACTTGGACATATTGAAATCAATCACAGATTGCTCAGGAATTGCCATAAGTAGATGTGCCATAGTTAGAGCTTCTCCTTCATTTGGATCGTCTGATAAAGGATTGGTCGATTCTGCTTCAAGAGCAAATGTTCGCAGTTCTTCAAACTTCAGATACGTGCTATTCATATTCTTTACTAAAAGATTTTTCATCGATTTTACTACTGCTTCCTACAAGCCACCGAAATGAGGTGCACGAGGTGGGATGAACTTAAAGTCGAAGCCAATATTCACAATCAAAATCTTGCAGACTGTTAACAGATTTTGATTATATTATTATCAAAAAAAAAAAAAAAAAAAAGGATCTTCTTGTCTATTGCATTATTTATTAATTATAAATAAAATTGCATTCCATTATATTTAAGCTTATTTGTCACACTTTTATGATTGTGTGACAGCAAATTAAACCACTACACCACAAAATAAAACAAAAACCGAACTAAGAAATTACAGAAGTATCTTTATAAATACATATATATATCTAAGATCTTTGCAGTATCTTAAAAATTTTATCAACATTCCAAATAAATAATAATACAGAAGAAAGTTTCTTCAAAACTGAAAGTCTTAATGAATGTTGAACCTGCGCATGCGCAGCATGCGTCACGAGTTGATTTTTGTTTGCCATTATTATGAGATGCAACTGATTAATGAATGAATTTAATGATCTCCGCGCAAGAAAGTCTATATATATATAAAAAAGAAAGAAGAAACCAAGAAGAAGATCATGATGATGATGAAGAAGAAGAGTAAAAAATGCGTTAAAATGTTTAATTACAAATTACAACAGTAGGTACATAAAACAAGCAAGAAAGCACAAAAGAAAGAAGGAAAGAAAGAAAGCCAAGAGTAACAACAGAGAATAAAAAGACACAAAAAAAAAAAAAAAAAAACACAAAATCAACAAAATGAAAGAAAAAGTTATAAAATTTCACTTTTTTTCGATCATATTAAGGTATCTACATATCTTACTACTTACTTACATATGTAATATATATAACAGAAGTAGTAGAGATGAGAGCAATTTGGAACAATGATAAGGTAGCGGCAAATGAGAAACAATTAGGTCAGAAAAATATGGTAAAGGAAATTGAAAGGTATTTTAAGAAGGTTGTCACGAATAAGGTCAACTATTTAATACTAGAAATATTTACTAGACATATCCAAGCTACATACAAAGCATACTATGCAACTGTTTTAAAAATACATATTATACTTTCAAATTGTTAAAACCTGACTCAAATTATTCATGAAGACAGACTGCTTATGACCCACCTCAACCTGTCTTATTAAAACCAATCAATAAACCTATTAATGGCAAGTCATTATGCATATTGCATTGTCATGAATCTAGAATAGAATAGAAAATCCTAGAGGCCTAGTAACACTAGTACAATGTTCCTTCAGATTGAAGGAAGAAGCTCTGTTTTAATTATGGATTAGTCTTATTGTGAATTTACTTGTGTCCTTTAATGACAACAAAAACAGAGTTTTGTGAAATTTGTCTGTTGTATTAGAGATGTCATCACAGACCACACAAAATAATTATTAGTAGATATGATCATCTGTCTAAACAATGCTATAAAATAGTTGATTACCCCGATCATGCGACAGCTTAGTTCGAACTTAGCAATTTCAAATGAAATACGAATATTAGTAATTAGATTAAGTAAAAAGGGAGGAAATTAAGTAGAACTCGCCACCGCGGCCTCTAATATACCTATTGCAACAACTCTCGTGATCGCAGTTCCTCCGATATCCTGTTATTCGTCAAGAATTCCATAATCCTCCTCGGAGACAAGCCTGCGATATCATTTAATTTCAGGTAATGGGATCCCATATAGCGGAATCTGGTCCAGATTACACAGTTGCATAGAATATGCTCTGCTGTTTCCTCCTCTTCATTGTACACTATGTACATTGAACTTTGTGACTGATATGCATATTTCGTAAATGTTGTAACAATCTGCAGTAACCGGTTAAGAAGCCCGAAACTAACCGTATGCCTCTCCGTGTCCCTGTATTTCCCGTGTTCTTTTGTGAGAGCTGATTGACATGAAGATTTTTGCTACTCTAATATTGTCAGAATTGACCCAATATTGACACAATTTATCAACAAGCCATTTTTTGATATTTGCCCTAGTAGAACTCCAAGGCAGCCCGTGAATGGTCCAGGTCCAATGAGGACGTTTGCAGCTTCTTTTCTGGCGAGTTCATCTGCCTCTTCGTTCCCAAGGTACAGTGGCTACCAGTTATCCAAATTAGATTGACATGGTTATTTGAAGCCAATGACATGAGTTGTTGTAATGCAGTTTGTAGTTGCCACTAAATATCTCAGTCGAACTAGTAAACTCTTTTTCGGTACAAGAAGCGTCAGAGATACTACAGGATTTCTTGCAAAAATTCCTCGCTTTGGCCAAGCGTTAGAACATCGGAATAAACGCAGAGAAATCGGCGAACTATGTGTTTACATTTAGGCATGGCACTTGTCCAGTTGTCAACTATGACTCCAGCATCATTCCGCAGGTGGACCAAGTCCGTTACTTTGGACTAATACTAGACAAGTGCCTTTCATGGCGACCTCACATTAAAACCATTACCGTATGCTGTTATGCAAAGTTGCGTGGGCTTAACTGGTTGCTCCGGCCCTGTTTGGCATTACGCAACCAAAATCTGCAGCTGCCAGTAGTGTTCAGAGAACCTAGGCTTCCAAAAAAAACAAGACGCTTCGTCTCAAAACTGGGGCTCCTTGGTTTGTGCGAAATACCATCTTGCACAGAGACGTAAGGATGCCGACGGTGCGCGAAGAATTCCTGTAAAACAGCAATCATCATCAGCAAAGACTGGAGACTCATCCAAACTGTCTGTCGAAATCCCTCACCCATGGTGTGAGCCGACGCCGATTAAAGAGGCTCCATCCAAATGACCTTCTAAGCAGAAGGATCAGCAGCAACCTGAACATTCACTGCGATATAAGCGTCAAGTCATTATTCTTTACAATCATATAAATGTTTTATGTAATTGGTTATTTGCGAAAATGTTATTAAATATTGGCGGCATCTATGTCAGCCAAGACGGACTTGTTACACTTGTGTACATGATGCAGGATCGGGTAATAATACTATAATTCTTCATATGAGGTATGACACACATTTGCAAGTCATAAACTTAATCGAATAAGTGTTAACAAGAAAACGCTTGTAAACATTTAACATTCTTGAGCACACACAATATCATCCTGTTAAAGAAAACCCAAAAAAAAAAAAAAAAAAAATAATATTGTAAATAGTCCTCACTCAATTTTAAAACTTTTCACAGAAAGATTGCAAAGAGAAATCAAGTAATTTCTTCAGTTTTTGAGTGCTGCAATGTCGACTTCTCCTTACATATTTTAATGTGACTCTTACTAGTTACTTGCACTTTAGATCAAGATTTCCATTTGTGATGCAAAAAACCCCTAAACTTCGAATAGAGAAAGAGTAAATGAAGAAATGTTTGTCTAAGCCAAAATACCTAAACTGGTAATGGTAGAAAAACAGGTGGGCAGAAGACAGCGTCATTTAATACCGGTTTCTAGTAAAATATTTTCGCACAATTAGAAACTTTTTTTTGGCATTTATTCATTCATTCATTGCCAAAGAAAACCTTGTCACTAAAACTACTATGCACATCCAATTAAATATCTACAATATATGTCCGCTTTAGATAAATACGAGTGCAAGACAATAATAGTAGCCCCCATATATATGAAAATTGGTCATTTCAGAAAATACTTAAAGAAAAATACCATGTCAGGGCCCAACACCGACAAAACCAATGCGACTCTTCTCTTAATGGTTAATGTTCATGAAACCTTCACCTACAACACAATAATGAAAACAATTATTAATACAAAGACAATGAAGTGAAAAATCTTTGAAAATTCATATACGTGTAGTGTAACAAACATACTTATTACAAAATGAGATTATTTTTAATATTCATTCATGGTTATATTTATTTACATATATTGTTTGTTTCTTGTATTTTCAGTGCTCAATGTTGCTGCCGGTAAGGCGCCCATGCAGATTTCAACAGATGGCGTCGGTGCTCCACAAAAGGCCATCGATGGCTCAACAGCGGCATTCTTTACACCAGAGACATGTTCTTTAACAAAATCAGAACGTTCACCTTGGTGGTATGTGAATCTATTGGAACCGTATATGGTGCAATTGGTACGCTTAGACTTTGGCAAATCCTGTTGTGGTAAGTACCATTAGTACCAAAAACAAAACAGAAATGATAAAAGAAAAAAATCAAAATAAACCCAAGAAACCAAATCAACACCTGAAATGATTTTCATTTCATTACAACTTAGTAATCGTACTTTGGGTTATAATAATTTTTCATCATCATCATCGAGCATTTACCTTGCGCGATCTGAGTATCGTTCATTGCTGAAACCAGTTCATTGGCCCTTCACTATAATCACCATCATCATCATCGACAGCTACAATCCAGTGGCAATCTCAGCTTCCTAGTGGTGCAACGAGCTCAAAAAGCGATCATTAGTTATTGCTGTGGCATGCGGGGAAACACAACTACTTACATACTTGAAAATAAAACAAAAAATAAATAAAATAAAAAAATAAAAGAAAAGAAAAGAAAAAAGAGAAAAGACAAAACAACTATGTACTTACTAAATTCAATTGCAACATTATAAAATACTCTACATTGGCTTAAGGAGTAGAATTATTGGATTATAAAATTTTCAAATTTCATCTTTAAACTTTTCTTATACTTATGTTCTTGTTGTAATGCATTGAAAATAGATAAAAAAAAGCTTCTCAAGTCTAAATTGACTTGACTTTGTTTCATCAGATTTCTTTATACCCATCTATTAATTGTAATGTAGGGTATAAAGCATATGAAAAGAAGTTTCCATATTAACTGGTCCCATTCACATGCTTTAAGCAATTGCAGGCAACACAGGCAGCGACGGCACTTGGCAACTCACAATTGGTACCACACTTGCAAAGGGTTGCCAAATTACTTGCTACTACAGCGGGCAAGTATTTGGCCCCACCAAAAATGCTTTCACTTACTTATTTGATTCACTTGGAACGCACTTAAACTGGCTTGACTCCTCGTTGTCTCAGCATGAATTGACTGCTTCAGCTTAGTTCAGTTCACTAAAATTTGGCTGATTTAGAAATGATTTTCCAAAAGTTTATTAACTTCTATCAGAAGTTTATAGTATTACCACAAATGTAAAGAGAATCCAGTCAATATACCATACCCAATCACACTATTGTGATTGTGCAGATAGTGAATGCATCATTTAGTCTGCCAAGCTGCAATTTTGTTTTTTTTTTTGTTTGTTTAATTTCTAATGCATCTTAGTCTCGATTACCATGTGTGCAATGTTTCTTATACACTGAACAAAATATCCATGAGAAAAAGGATTCTAATATTTTAATCAAATTCAATTATTAATTATGGTGATCATAAGACATGTCAAAAAATATTACACCAAATATGAGAAACATTTCCATAATTCTTGGGTTTTTTTTTTTTTTTTTTTATCATAAACTATTGTAGTATTTAATAGAAAAGCGTTTCCATTTTTACTGATATAAAATTGCAGTCAAATCAAGGCATTTGTACTTTTTTTTTCAATTTTTCATCTTGATTAAGATACACACTCAAGGCTACCAACTTATGGTTTTCAAATTCCCCCAAATTAATTAATAAGGGAAATGGGAGTTTTTCTAGGGGCTTTATGCTTGTTGGGGTAATTTTAGGGATTTTTTTATTTATAAATCGATCATCATATTTTTTTCTTGACGTAGTGACTTACAGCCTAATCACAGTACAATCAAAATGCGGATTTTTGAACAAAATACAGTTTGGTGTTCACACTGTCGATTTCGCATCTTTACAGCATCTTGAACAGCCATTTTTTGTTTTGGATATACATACATGTAAATGGAACGTTCCGTTTAATATGAACAGTTCAAATTAAAAATTTGTGGAAAATATATGTTTTAGAATAGTTTATAGTATTTGCATCTAGTTCTTCCAGCCCCTTTTTTCTTTCCTGCTACGTACATAGTATTTCATAAAATTTTAACATAAATTTCAAAATTTACTTACAAACGCAAAACAAAAAAACGGTTAATTCAGTCGAAAATCACCTTAAAAAATAATTTATTACTAAACAGAATATTACAAAACGTACATTATTCTTTTTTTATGGTAGTTTTTTTTTTTTACTTTGGGGTTTGTCAACACTGAAAACACTAAATATAGTACAACATATTTCTTTCAACCGATTTATAAGAATTTTGAGTGTTTTTGCAATGCAATTTTGCAGAATTCAATTCTTGGATATATATTTGGGATAATAAACTATTTCATTTAAATATTAAACTCAGGGAATTTTCACAAATTTTTTAAAATTCAATAAAAAAAATTAGTATTTTTTTTCGATGTAAATGCAACAAACTTGCTGAGTTCAAATATGTGGTTTTCCAGTTACGAACGAAATCACTTTTTGTTTAGTATTATTATTGTGAGAGCAAAAAAAATGTACAAAATTTATGTTTACTTTCACTAAATGCCACACAGACAGAATGACAGACAGACAAACAGAAAGACATTCAGACAAACTACATCATAATTTCTTCCTTCATTCCTTTCTTCCTACCTTCACTGGTTCCAGCTCCAACTTATGTATATTGTAAACATCTTTTTATATGTAGCTTTTCATTTCATTAAAATTTTCAGGTAATAAACCAGCAACAATTGTCGTGCGCGTTGGTAATAATCGTCCGGACTTGGGTACCAATCCAATTTGTAATCGTTTCACTGGACTCTTGGAAGCTGGCCAACCTCTCTTCCTGCCCTGTAATCCACCAATGCCCGGTGCATTTGTTTCTGTGCATTTAGAGAACAATACACCAAATCCTTTGTCAATTTGCGAGGCTTTCGTTTATACCGATCAGGCGTTGCCTATTGAGCGCTGTCCAACTTTCCGTGATCAGCCGCCAGGTGCCTTAGCTTCGTACAATGGAAAATGTTACATTTTCTATAATCGTCAGCCATTGAATTTCCTTGATGCATTGTCGTTCTGTCGTTCACGTGGTGGCACTCTCATTGGTGAGAGTAATCCAGCACTACAGGGTTTCATTAGTTGGGAATTGTGGCGTCGTCATCGCAGTGACATAAGTTCACAGTATTGGATGGGTGCTTTACGCGATGGTACTGATCGCAGTACTTGGAAATGGGTGAATGGTGAAGAGGTTGCTGTTTCCTTCTGGAATCATCCGGGTGGCGATGAAGACTGTGCACGTTTCGATGGCTCCAAAGGTTGGCTATGGAGTGACACCAATTGTAATACTCTATTGAATTTTATATGCCAACATCAACCGAAGACTTGTGGTCGTCCTGAGCAACCACCAAATTCGACAATGATCGCTCTGAATGGTTTTGAAGTGGGTGCACAAATCAAGTATACTTGCGATGCAAATCACTTGCTCGTTGGTCCAGCGACACGCACATGTCAGGAGACAGGTTTCTATAATGAATTCCCTCCTGTATGCAAATGTAAGTTAGAGAAATTTCTCACTAATAGTTTTATTTCTATGTAGTGATTATATGAATTTTCGTAGATATCGAATGTGGACTGCCGGCTTCGATACCCCATGGCTCCTACAATTTATTAAATGAGACCGTCGGTTACCTAAGTCTAGTGAAATATGCTTGTGATGAGGGCTATGAAATGATTGGTCGTGCATTATTAACCTGTGACTTTGATGAACGCTGGAATGGTCCACCACCACGTTGTGAGAGTAAGTAAACAATAACATTTGCAGGCTAATTGAGATTCTAATCCGTAATTATTTCAGTTGTTGAGTGTGACACTTTGCCTGGTAACTACTACAACACAATTATAAATGCACCCAATGGAACGTACTATGGATCAAAGGCTGAGATCACTTGTCCTACTGGCTATCGCCTTGAGGGTCCACATGTGCTCACCTGTCTCGCCACCGGTCAATGGAGTAGCGCATTGCCACGTTGCATTAAATTGGAGCCATCAACATTGCCGCCAGCACCTTCATCTGCTCCCACTGCAGCAGCTCCATTACCTCCTTCTACGACTGCTTACCGACCAAAGGTTGTTGCTACCCAAACAACAACAAATCGTCCATCATACAGACCATCAACCACATCTACCAGTTCATCAAGCACATATGGTTCCAGTACGCCCCAAGTTGAGATCAATGGTGAAGGTGAGTACGCAGTGCACATTGGTGCTGATGATGATGATGATTTGTAGTAATAATAAAAAATATTAATCTGATAGATTCTGATGAGGATGTCACTTATGTTATACCTGGCACTGTTCGCGAAGAATTCCCACCACGACGCACAGTTCGACCTATCCTCATTCCAAAGAAACCCAGTACAACACCATCAATTGCAACAACTGCAACATCATCTGGAAGTTCATCGTTTGCAGTACCCACCACCTCAACATATTCTCCGCAACCAACCCGCACACGTCCCAGTGTACTTCAGACACCGGAGACAACAACCCGTAATACCCAGAACATTATTCTCAATGCTCATCCACAAGATAACGAGATTGCCGATAGTGTTAATATCAGACATAATCAATCACCAAATGTCAATGTACCATTCTCTGTGGAGAATGCCGATCGCAAAGAGACCAAAGAAGCTAAACTCAATTTGGGCGCAATTGTTGCACTTGGGGCTTTCGGTGGTTTTGTATTTTTGGCCGCTGTTATCACAACAATTATCATATTAGTTCGCAGGTGAGTGATTTTTACTACCAAAATATTTTTGAAATTTCAATTCTTTAACCTGCAAATCAGAGGACTCAAGAGGCCAGTCAACAATTTATAATCCTGTACATAGCAAATGACAATAAATATATTCAAGTTCTTGGCTCTTGTTTGTCTGTATGTCTGTGGCCGCTGTTCATTTGGAGTTCCTCACATGTTCTTGGCTAGTTTTTGCCTTCATTCCTGTGACATTGCTTATTCATGATTCATCAACCAGTCAATCAATTACTAAATTAATCTTATCCAATTAAAAGAACTTTATTTTCATCTCTCTATATCTCTATTTCTGGATGTTTTCTTTTGTCACCCATCATCCATTAGCTATGTCATTGTATTACGCTCACTCTCTGCCTCTCTTTCTCTTTATTCTGCTTACTTTTGCTAGTGTAAATTTGTTTGTTGCCGTTCTTGTTTTTTTTTTTCCTCCATTTTCTTGTTTTATTCTTTAACTATTGTTTTGTGAATGTGAATGTCTGTAATTGTTTGTCAGCACCCCGACCAGCAAACGGCGGCACAATGCAAAACATTACACCAATCACAACTTCAACCACCACCACCACAACCACCAATTCCATCACGTCAATCATAACTCAAAGTCACGTCTACCACCCAACTATGCCACTGCAACGGCCACGAGTGCCGCCAGCTTTGCTTCAGCCTCCACGACGGCGCATCTAACCAGGAAATCAGCCGGCAGCATCCCATACATCAGTGGGCAGCGCCTTTATGACAACAATCGAAGTCTTCATCCACATCATCATTTCCATCATCCACTGAATCATTTGCATCTTACCCAACCGTATCCAATAGTCAAGCAAACCCTCGGTGCGGGTAACAGCAGCATTGGTTCTAATAAACAACGGACACAACCCACATTGCCATCATTATGGTATAGTGTTCTGGCATTACCATTTGATGATCAAAAATTGGCACGACGCGAGATTAGCACTTATGGACGTGGTTATCGATCAAGAGCAGGTCTATTTAGTACTAATCAACCAAATAATTGAAGTACACATCACACATTCAATAATAACAACAACAACAATCAACCAAAGGATATGAATGATATACGTATCTATCCAGATCAATCAAATCAAAAATTCGAAACCAAAATTTATCAAAAATATAAGAAATAAAAAAAAAAAAAATGTGCCAAAGATGTCTTACTTCATAAGAGAGTGAAAACAAAAGGATTGGAGAAGATGAAAAACATTTAAAATGAATTTAATGAAAAATTATACTTAGATATACGTAAATGAAGATACTAATAAATGAAAATGAAGTAAAGAACAAACGAAATGAACGAACGAACAAACGAACTTATCAAGTCAATAAACACTTAAAGTCTTAAACTTAAACTTGAAGTCGATATCGCCATATATTTTTACATGTAAGCAGCAACTTCATTCATTCATTCAATCAATCATTCAAACAATCATCATACCAAGCAATCAACCAACCAATCAATCAAACAATCAATCAAGCAATCAATCAACTAATACCAAAAATAAAATAAATTGTTGCCGCCTTGCTGTCTTATCATTTACATAAATGTATTCTAACTGCACGTCAATCAAATCAATCAATAAATCAATTAATGTAGTTGATCAATCATTCAATTTGTCAATTAATCAATCACGGGTCTTCTGTTTGTTTTCTGTTTCTTTAATTTGTGCGTATCTTTCTATTCACACTACACTTAAGGTAGGTTTATGTAGATGGCGAACATGCTTGAACAATTTGCTTGACTGAGATTCGCCACAAATTCCAAATATCGACATCAACTGATCAAACAAATGTCTTAAACAATATTTCATATTTGAGAGCATTGCTCAGTGATCATATTGCACAAGACAATTTTCATAAGCCCACAGATTACAAATTAATTGCCTTTCAAGTCAAGCTAGTTTGTCAAACATGTTCATCGAACACGTGTCTCTCAAACAACACAAGCACATGTTGTGGACGTGTTTCTTATATTGTATAATCTTGGAGTTGGAGTGGTATTTTTTGCACGTGTAAATTATTTAATTCATAATTGTCTTAGTAATTAACTCAAAGAAAAAAGAAAGGAAGGAAGGAAGGAAGGAGTATCTAGAATATATGGTGGCACATGTAGACAGTTAATCACATCCACAACCACAACCACATCTTCCACATCCACATTCACTCCACTCCACTCGATAACCACAATCATTTCCAATCATGTTGCATGCACAGCCACAGACTACACGGCCATAGACGTAAAATGATGATCTTTATTTCACTATCCATCTATCTATCTCAATTTCTCTGTATCTGTATCTTTCTCTATGTTTATGTACTAGTATGTTGTTTGTCTGTCTATTATATCTTTCTACTATACATATATTGTATGTGTGTTTTTCATTATGTGTATGTGATTACTAACTTTGATCCATATATACTATTATCCTATATACTTATATATATTTTTGGAATTTGTTTGATTTTGTTTTATTTTTATAGAAATCGTACTACTCAACATTATCGCCATCGTGCCTCTCCCGATTGTAATACAGTTGCCTCATTTGATAGCTCCACATCTGGTTCCCGAAATGGTCTTAATAGGTAAGTGTCCTTGCATTACTCATTATGCCGGATTCATTTTACTTTAACTAATGCAGTTCACGTATTGATAGGTATTATCGTCAAGCTTGGGAAAATTTACATGAGTCCGCCTCAAAAAATAGTTCACATAATGCGTTGCGCCGTAAGGAAACATTGGACCCACCAAGCATGACACGATCACGTGATAATCTACGTGATAATATGCAACGCTCACGTGATAATCTAGATAGGTGAGTCATGCTCGCATATATGTATTATTTTTATTTTATTAATTATTTTTGGTACATATTATGTACATCTAACAGATGTGGTCGCGATAATTATGGAATGCGTGAAAATTCCGAAATGGTTGTCTCCGATGTTTGTTTGAAAGGTGAAAAGAAGCGTCATCATCATCACCATCACAAGAGCAGCTCACGTAATGGAGATTATCGTGATCGGGATCAATCGGCCGGAAGACGAGAACATCATAGACACAGCGGCAGCGGCGGTGGTGGCGGACACTATTGACCAACCACGATGGTTATAACAATCAATGTAGAGCAATAAGCAATCAACATTCAATCAGATCAGATCAAATCAGATCGATCAGATTCAACTATAATATATACATCATGATTGTATGATATTGTATGTTCCATTTTGAATATGAAATCAAGTAAACTAGCGCAATAATCGAGACCAATTTACATACTTATGTACTTATATAGTTTATCAATCAATTGTGGCACTATATAATACTTTAATCATTTCATTAACTTTATGTACAACGAAAGTTTGGTTTCATTTAATTAAACAATTTTATTAAGTTTAATTTTAAGTAAAAAGAAATAATTGAAATGGCACGAAGAATGTAGGAAGAAAGAAAACTGTCTTTTAGCCAAGTTAATAATATACTTCAAGTCAATGTTTTTTTTTTTTTATTATTATTATTTTTATAATTATTATTATTATTTTTTAATTAATAATAAATAATTATTTTGTTTTGTTTATTTGTTGACGTGGCTTTATTTATTAAAAAGCTTCTCCTTTCTTGCATCTATTAGTTAAATTAGTTTTTAAAAACAATGAAGAAAGAATATTTAAAATAATAATATATACATACAAACATACATATATTCATACATATATTGATCAATAGCATTTTGATAAATCAACCACTCATGCAAAGAAGAATACCACAAATCTATGAACAACTTGGTTTAGTTTACTTTACTCAAAAAAATATAAATAAATAAATAAAAAAAAATTATCAAATTTTAAATGATTTATAATAAAAGATTTTGATTAAACTAAATCGATTTGATCATAGAAATGCATTACCCATTTTATTAGAAATCTACCAAATTATACACACACATGTATATTGTTTTTATATACATACATAATTAAATAAATAATTAAACAAAAAAATGTTGTTTAATAAAAAACATTGAAATTTACTTTTTGTTGAAGCAAAAAAACAACAATAATAATAACAATAAAGAATATAAAATATAAATATTTATTGTAGTTCTTGTGCCATTTCCGGCAACAGACAAAAAAAAAATATATCAATTTATTTGTATTTATTTTAATTTTTTTTTTTTGTTTTTGTTTAATAAATGAATAAAATATTAAAAAGAAAATAAATACTACACATACATATATCATGTTAATGTTTAAAATGTGTTTTTTTTTTAAATAAGTTATTAATTTTTTATTTTTTATTTTGTGAATGTTTATTTTTTAATTTTTGTTAAACAAAATGGAAAGAAATTGTAACTTTTTTTTTTTTAATGAAATCAATTTATCAAGAAACTGCAATATTATTTTGTATGCTATTATTATTCAATTTATGTAAATACAAATAATACAATCATAATAATATAATAATTTATTGTAATTGCATGAAAAATATGAATAAAATTAATTAATAAAAGATAATATGAATAATTTTTCTTTTATGTGTTTTGTCCTTGAATCAGTCCTTTTTACGATATTTACTAGGGACATGCCTTCACATAAGAAGTTCGGATCTCATGTTTATGGCTGCTTACGCGGATGATGCTCTCTTTATACTCGAGTATTACTCTTACATTTGGCCATCGCAATACGAGTATAAGAAGAATCAAGATCGAATTGAGTATGTTCAGAAACATATCCTTTTGACCTTCGTGGCCTAACGTTGATTCGTACTACCTGCCATCTTACTCTGATAGGTTCCTTCTAATCAGTCTTCCATATTTGATGCATAGTAAGACAGCTCTAGGGATTAACTTTCTTCATAAGCTCTTAGTTGGGCCAATTGATTCTCCTAAGCTATTAAATCAGTTGAACTTTTGTGTCCATAGTCGTCCTACCAGAAATTTTGTCCCTTTAGCATTGAACAGATGCACTACTAACTATACCCTACACGATCCATTCTGAGTTTTATGCACGCCATATAATAAATTCTATCACGTTCTCTCGCCTGAGATATCGCCTTCGTCGATTGATACCTTCGCTGCCTACACATGATCACACTGCAGGTTACATGAACTGGATGTCGCTGATTTGGGTCACCTATACCGTCTACATTATTGTAGTTTATTAGTTTATATGTCTCTGACCACACATGGCTGTAAGAAGGGGCATAGCTCGCTACTATTTGCAAATAAATTTCCCCCATCGGGTCAGAGGCTTGTATTTTATATTATCCTTATTTATTTATTTTCATGTTTTTTTTTCCTATTTAGGTTTGTTTCTCTTTTTTTTTTTTTTTTTTTTTTGTAATTTATTTATTTTGGTTTAGGTTCAATTTATATTTTTGTCTTAATTTTAAGTGTTAATTGTTACATTTATTTTTGTTTTAAGCTGACAGTTTTGTTGTCAATGTCATGAATAAATAAATAAATAATGGGCGTGATACTTTCATATAACTTTAACATTGCAACGCAAATCTCATCAATCCTGAAATATAAAATATAATTTTATAATAAAAAATCAGAGAAGATTCCTTTCTATCCATAAAAACGTAATCAGTTATATAATTTTCCGGTTTTTACTTGTGAGCGCGTTGGACATATCTATGAACTTAATTATTTAGTTTGTTATCGTAAAATTCATCCAACTGATGATTTTCGAAATATGAACAACAGACATAACCATTAGATCTTAGATTGCTATCATAAAATATGATATTATCTATGTTCTGACCAGTTGGTATCATTTCGTTATCTTCTTCAGAAGAATCAGAAGGTGATGGTGGTAACGGTTCAAAAAGTTCTTCTTTATATTGGAAATTCTTCCATTCAAGACGCCAACCTACCAAAATACTCGAAGATTTTCCTGATCTTCCAGTTGCCGATGGTCCTAATCCCAAATATGTAATTGTGGCTGCAAAAAATAGGGAGGAAACACTTTCGCACTACTCATGTTTCGCAGTTCACCGATTACTTAAGGTAATCGAAACAAACCCAATCTTAATCTCATATCTAAGAGACGGGAACTTACTTATGCTGGTCTCCTGAGAGACGGTGGTAAATAAGTTCATAAAGGCTACTGACTTACCAGGTATTTGTGAAATAGAGTGCAAATTACACGAAACTCTTAATTTTGTGAAAGGTACCATCTAAAAAAATATTCCCGAGGAGCTCACCTCCCAAAAGGTCAGTTCTATTTACAAATTTACTAAACAAACTGATGGCGTTTCACATCCCAGCGGTATAATGCTCATAACAGTTTATCTCTATGAGCTCCCTTCTAAAATCGACATACGAGTATGCTGGCACTTTGTCAAGGTATCAGAATATATACCACAAAATAATATATAATATAGTTGAATCGATTCATATCTATGGATGGTATGTAAATTAATAAGTTATGTAAATTTATTTTTATATTTTTTATTTATTGGTGGCTGAGTGCGCACCAGTTGAGTTCAAAATCCAAATAAAAACTAAAATCTAACAATTCTTGATCTTAAAATTAAACCTAACTTGACCACCATCAATTTTCGGGATCTGTTGATGCGGCAACCACTGCTTCTGTTGTTAGGGCAATAGTCGTTGTTCTTATTACTGCAGCTTTGGGCTCGACTCAACATTGTTGTTACTATTGCTTACTTTGTTACCGAAAAAATGTCAACCTTGCTACTCGTATTAAGTTTTATATTTCTAACGAGCGGATATAAACAAATACATTGTAGGGCAATGATCTTAATACCAACAAAGATTTGCTTATGCAACTTATGTTGTTGTCAACGTTGTATTCTTGCTGAGCGTGTTAACTTGTACATGGGTCCATTACTTTATTCCTGAGACATAGGAACAGTCAAAACAATGAACTAAAATAAGCGAATAGGCTCCATAGAAGACATCTGCAGTCAATGTTAAGTCGTCAGTTTTTTGAGATGCAGATGGGGTTATTTTCCCCTTGGATTATTTTCTGTTTCCAAACTTGAAGAAATGGAACGGTAGCAAAAGATTTGCCAACAAAGAAAAGGTAGAGTTTCTGATTGATGGTCGATGATTCTTACAATAAACATACCATCGAAATTATTGATCATCGCTGGGAAAAGTGTATTAAGTTAAGGAGACTGCAACTTATAAGGAAATAATTATACGTATTTTTTTCACAAAATTTTATTTTTTCCTTGTATGGTCGGCTACTTTTGTATTCATGATATGAAGGTTGTACTTGGCATAGACTAGAGCGCTCCTAGTTTTTAATAGATGCTATTTTTCTTAAATAGTATAAACATAGTTTATGTGTACTCTGCACCAATCATTAACATTTGTAATGATCGTCTAATAAATATGCTTATAATATCATGATAGACTTGCTCTGTGCAAGTCCATAAGTTACATAATTTCACTTAAAAAATACTGATATAATATTGATATAACAAATAAAAGCAAAAAAACCGAAATATAAGTGACCAATACATAATTAATTGCAGTTTAAGTAAACCTAACGGAAAAATTGTAAATACAAATGCCACAAATATCAATCAATTGTTATTCAAAGTAGTCAATTATTGGGTATATTCCCAAAAACAATATATGTGTACCATAGACTGGACAATTCGAACTTCGAAATTGTATTTCGCTCTCAAATTTTGTTTTTTCGCTCTCAAAATTGCATTTTCGCTCTCAAAGTTGCTGTTTCAGCCCCAAAATTGTGGTTTAGCTCTCAATATTTTCAAACCAACAACAATCGCTCACATCAAAATCAAAACATTGAGACATTTTCGCGTTTTTCTTTCAATGCTCGGTTCAAATCAATGAGTTGTTGTCGATAGCGAAAAACGTAAGCGCCAACAACTGGCTTTTAAAAGGATCAACAAACTGGTATATCGTAAATACAACAATTCACAGAGATCTTTATGTTCCATGGGTCAAATATTCAGCATATATGTATCCTGTCTTGAAGCACACCCTAACGATCTCTTCACAGGTCTGCTACTTACTGTAAACAACACCCGCTGACTCAAGAGGAGTCATCCCCTGGAACTACCTTTCAAGTACCACCATTCACTGTGATGTTCATTTGTTGCTCTTGTTCAATTTATGTATGGTTAGGTTGTGTTGTAACTGATTTAAATATATACACCCAACTCTTTTTTTACACGTTCCTTAGAAAACCGTGCAACAAATCATAATCCACATGTGGTAAATGTGGAGATATGTTCCACAACTTTAAAAAATCGTGTAAGATGGAAAATCAATTTATATATATTTTCCCAAAAAACCGAGCATGAAAAGTAAAATTAAAATCCATGTTATTTATAAAACAAAAAATAATTAATTTTTATTGCAAAAAAAAACAAAAAATTACTAACTATGTAGTGAAAGAATGGGCATCATAAAAAAAAACTTGAATTTAAATAAGAAATAAAAATCGATTTCGCAACTATTCATCACTACTTGATAACAAGCGTGCACGTTTATTACGGGCTGGACCATCGTCATATGTAGATAGATCTGTAGATTCTTCCTCAACTGTCGGGTTTGAATCAAATGAAAAATTTCATTCGTTTTTAAAGTCCGTTCTTTTGTTTATTAAAATCCTTATATAACTCTTGCTATCCAACTACACAAAACTGAAGATTCCGTTGAAATTTTAATGCACGTCCATGTCATGATCATTAGTAAAAAAATATTGTTCCATATTTGAGGCAAATTTGAAGCTTTCGCTAATTAAATCATCTGTTAATAACTGAACTTCACCTTCGACTTCCAACAAGCATTTACTGTGGATTGGCGCAACTGTTTTATGCAAAAGAAGCATGTATAATATAATCCAGAATCGTAAACTTTTACCAAGCTTCCACAACCGTCAAATGTTTTTGTACCACTGAATCTAAAATATAAAATATATTTTTTTAACGCTTTCTTTACGTAGTAATAAACAGCTTTAAATTTTTTTTTTCTTTGAATTCGTGTAACATCAAAAAATTCGTGCAAAAAAATTTATTCGTCTTATTTGTAAAACCTGTTATTTCAAATTCATGTAAAAAGAGATGGGTGCACTTGTAAAAAAAAAAATAATAATAATAATTCTAGATAAATTTTTTGCTCAAAAAATAAAACTTATTTCTTGAAACAAACTCATTCTTAAGAAAAACTCATTCTTGAGTTAATCTGATTCTTAAGATAAACTCCTTCTTGAGTTAAACTACTTCTTGAGTTAAACTCATTGTAGAGTTAAGCTCATTCTTGAGATAAATTTATTCTTGAATTAAATTCATTCTTGAGCTAAGCTCATTCATGAGTTACTTTTGGTGCTCTGAAAATAAAACTTACTTCTTGATCTAAGTTCATTCTTGAGCAAAGCTCATACTTGAGTTAAACTCATTCGTGAGCAAAGCTCATACTTGAGTTAAACTCATTCTTGAGCTAAGCTCATTCTTGACCTAAGCTCATACTTGAGTTATACTTATTCTTGAACTAAACTCATTCATGAGATACTTTTATAGCTAAAAAAAAAAAAAAACTTATTTCTTGAGTTAAACTCATTCTTGAGTAACTTTTGATGCTCAGAAAATAAAACTTATTTCTTGAGATTAACTCCTTATTGAGCTAAGCACATTCTTGAGATATTTTTGGTGCTCTGAAAATAAAACTTACTTCTTGAGTTAAACTCATTCTAAAGTTAAACTTATTCTTGATCTAAGTTCATTCTTGAGCAAAGCTCATACTTGAGTTAAACTCATTCGTGAGCAAAGCTCATACTTGAGTTAAACTCATTCTTGAACTAAACTCATTCATGAGATACTTTTATAGCTAAAAAAAAAAAAAAACTTATTTCTTGAGTTAAACTCATTCTTGAGTAACTTTTGATGCTCAGAAAATAAAACTTATTTCTTGAGATTAACTCCTTATTGAGCTAAGCACATTCTTGAGATATTTTTGGTGCTCTGAAAATAAAACTTACTTCTTGAGTTAAACTCATTCTAAAGTTAAACTTATTCTTGATCTAAGTTCATTTTTAAGCAAAGCTCATACTTGAGTTAAAGTCATTCGTGAGCAAAGCTCATACTTGAGTTAAACTCATTCGTGAGCAAAGCTCATACTTGAGTTAAACTCATTCTTGAACTAAACTCATTCATGAGATACTTTTATAGCTAAAAAAAAAAAAAAACTTATTTCTTGAGTTAAACTCATTCTTGAGTAACTTTTGATGCTCAGAAAATAAAACTTATTTCTTGAGATTAACTCCTTACTGAGCTAAGCACATTCTTGAGATATTTGTGGTGCTCTGAAAATAAAACTTACTTCTTGAGTTAAACTCATTCTAGAGTTAAACTTATTCTTGATCTAAGTTCATTCTTGAGCAAAGCTTATACTTGAGTTAAACTCATTCTTGAGTAAAGCTCATTCTTGAGTTAAACTCATTCTTGAGCTAAGCTCATTCTTAAGTTAAACTCATTCTTGAGCTAAGCTCATTCTTGAGTTAAACTGATTCTTGATCTAAATTCATTCTTGACTTAAGCTCATACTTGAGTTACACTCATTCTTGAGCTAAGCTCATTCTTGAGTTAAACTGATTCTTGATCTAAATTCATTCTTGACTTAAGCTCATACTTGAGTTACACTCATTCTTGAACTAAACTAATTCATGAGTTACTTTTATTGCTCAAAAAAAAAACTTATTTCGTGTTAAACTCATTCTTGAGTTATTATATATACAATGTATTTTGCTAAAAAAAAAAAAAATTATTCTATTTTAGGGTTCCGTACCCATAGGGAACTAACTGGACCCTATTACTAAGCCGTTCGTCCGTCCGTCCGTACTCTATCTCATGAACCGTAAAAGGTAGAGAGTTGAAATTTTCACAGAGTGTGTAATTCACTTGCGTGTAGAACGACAAATACTAAAAATATAGATTTTTAGAAGAATTGTTCTTTAATTTAACCTTTTGTTTAACATTTTTTTGTTTTTTGTAGTATACTTTGAGCTGTTAATTGTAGTATACTTTTAGGCTATTAAATATAAACATAATTTTATATTTTAAGCAAAAAAATCTTGTACGATGGTACGGAACCCACCGTGTGCGAGTCCGACTCACACTCGGCTGATTTTTTTTTTTTTTTTGTTTCTTTTAGAAACTCTATTGTTGGGAATGACAAGCATAAAAAGAGTAAATATTGTACTTATACAGCTTAGATGGTTAAACAAAACGAGTTTGGCAAACTATAACAAATCTCTTACTGCAAGTGGTACCGAGTTGCAAGTTACAAGATTCTGAAACAATTTTTTTCCTCGGCTAATATAGCAGTTGCTTCTAATTGTCCAACAATGTAATGTGATGCCATTCTAAGTTAACATAATTATAATATCTTGAACGATAATGTACCTACTTATATACAAGGCAAATACTTCTTTAGATCATAATGATTTACTACAGGGTTTCTTAAACCTACAGAGTGGTGAACATTTGCTTTGTGCACTCTATGCATTTTAAGTTGTTTTTAAAATTAAATTTCTGGCTCAAAAATCTTATATCGGCAAACCCATATGATCTGGATGTACTCCAAATATATCTACATTATACATAGTATAAATGTAAGTCGGAATTCCTGTCTCTTCCTATATGCACAACTTCTACACCACTGAACGGATACGGGTTTCACTGAATCCATTTGCGGAAGGAGGACATGTACAATACTTTCTATTTAATTCATTGAACATTAGAGACTTTTTTAAAATCAATCAAATCGTTTTTATTAAACATCTTATTTTAGAATTAATAATTCTTTGAGCGTAGATAATTTAAATAGAATTTATTTACAAGTGCTGTGCAATATACAATTTTGTTTTGAATAATTTACAGGCAACATTCACATAAATTTTTGTTTAAGTCAGTTATTTTGAGAAGTCGTAAGTAGAACAAGAAATACAATCAGACATTATTGACTTCAGAGTTATAAAACCGGTGAAGAAATGTAAATCAATTTTTCTAATGAACCCATGCAAAACAGGAATGAAACTGTAGTAGCTAGTACTATATTGCAAATTATTAGTTATAGTATTATTATTTTTTTTAATGTGTTATAATTAATTTTAATAAATAATTAATAAATAATAATAATATATATTAGCCATAAGTGGCGGAACAATATGTAGTTTTTAACGAATATTTTTATAGTGCTTTATCTTTTATCTTCGGAAAGGACTCACTTTTTTTCAATTTTTAAGCAAGACTGATGTTTGTAAAATTATTTTTATTGTCAATCAGATAAATGTTGGCAATAATTAATATAAAATCAAGAAAATAGATCCAAAAGTTAATATGAAAATTGCTTCGCTGATTTAATGTTATGACAACGCACTACAGTTTGGGCACCTCTAATTTATGGTATAATTCTTTGGAGTTTTATATTTAAAATTACTTGCTTAGACTGACCCAATTTTTATTTAAACTAAGTACTATTTCTCGCTATTTTCCTGATAATATTGATATAAGCAGCAGGATCATATGGAATTCGTTCGATTCAAAATCTACAATACACCATTTTCAGCTGCACTATTTCAACTAATGAATCCATTTCTGTAGATCCAAGTCAAGTCTTTGGTTTCAAGACAATGACAATTCAAAACAAAAAAATAAAAAGTTTTGAATTGCATAAAATATCAAATGCGACCGTGCTTTGTTGCCGGCTGTTTACATTAGCTCCAGTATAATAAGTACTTATAAATATACAAACGCATATGAGTGACTGGCAATGCTGACACAGAAAAAGCTAAAATCAATATTACCTATCTTGGTATCATACACATAAATTGTATATAATAATATAAGTATAAATATGTCTCTATGTATGGGAATATACGAGTATTGAAGACACTAACAAAACGATGATTAATGAACGTTCATCAGAGAAAACAAAGCTAGCAAGAGTCCAAATTCAACAGTAGTGGAAAATAGTAGTAGTAACAACAATATAAAACAAAGAAAGAGCCAAAGTTCAGTTTCTTCGAATTTCTTGTACCTTTTACTATAGATAATTTGTTTTATTATTATTTTTTTATTCTTCATTATATTTGTTTGATTATTATTTAAACAATATATTGCGAAGTATTGGATATTGGATAGCACAATACTATTATTAGATTTTACATAGGTATGCAGAGGACCCAAGACAATACAAGTCTTGGGTTCCCTCACAGCTGAAGAAAAAACTCCCATTGGATATCATTTTCTTTTCGGAGAACCTTGTCGAATCATATAGACCAAGAGAACTCCTTCCGACTTTTCCCAAGATATTTAAAAGAATCCTTTTAGTTAGTCATTTGATAATATTGTAAGCAATATTATCATAGTATGTGTATATTAAAGAAAATTGTCTCCTTGGTTTACTGATATAATGTATAAATAATATATGCATGTAAATATTTACAATAATAGAGAGTGATTGACCATCACTGTACTTCTTAGCAAAAAATATTATGGTAATTTTCCGTAACTTTTTTTTTTTTCATTTTTGTTTACTAATTTATTGCAATTGTTTTAAAATTTGTTGTGATTCATAATGATTACATGAGCGTGGTACGCATGGATTAACCTAATAGTAAATACTTTGTGGAAGATCGGTGGGGTACAACATCTTTAGTCAGCGTATTTGGTTGTCTTTGCATTTGTTGATTGTAAGGGCTACAGTATAAATTTATTTAATCGAGTATTGTAACCATATGTAGACAGATGTCTACAGGTAGGCTAGAGTTTCAGGAAACCCTGGCGGCCGCGTGATACGCCTTTGCTTGTCTTATGTTATATGTGACAGAGATGCTTCAAATTTGTATACCATAGAGCCAAGCCGAAGCCTGTTAATGAACCTCTTATTTGAGAAGGGATATTTTTTAGTTGGGCACAGCATCCAGTCTGATTTCTTTGTTCCACCTTCGGAATGTTCCCTGAGCTCCGAGTAAATCTGTAGTCATATGTATTTTATTTATTCCATCAGGCCAAGTCTTCTATATATAAAGAATGATTTAATAATATGTAATTATGTATGCATATAGTACATATTTGATAAAAGTTTCCTATACAAGAATCCAAATTTGAATTACTAAAAGCTTTAAAACTGTGGTATCAGTCAAATCCTCATACTGATCAAGAAAGAATATATATATATATTTTTTTCCGATTCGAAAACTTTAACAAATTAAAAAAATATATTTATTGTATTCTGTTACAAACTTTCAGAGAAAACAAACCTAACCAAGATAACTGCATTCGTATAAGGTATACAAATACGATATCTTATCATACTACTATCGAACGGCTGGCGGCAACTCATGAGAGCCAAAACAGAACTTGACTCTGGAATCATATCCATTATCACTTGGTTGAAATAACACATATCTATGTATGTACGTACATATGAACAAGTATACTACATACGCAGATACTCGTTTTGTTAATACATTTGTGCATGTATATATGTATGTATGTATCAATGTTAGCTATATTGTTGGTGGTATTCAAAGCCATTTGAACACAAAATGAGTTCTGCGTTTAGTAGAAATTCAAACATAAACGGGAACGTTTCATTGTTTTACTTAGCGACGAAGACTTTATTTACTCTTAATTAAGAAATTTAAAAATTAATTGCATTCGCGAAGTTCGCGAAAAGCAACACAAAGCAAAACAAACATTAAAATAAAAAAAATAAAAAATAATTTTAATACTTAAGAATTAAAGAACCACAAAATTTATACTTGACTGAATTAAACATTTTTGCTTAATAAATAATTTAAATGGATTACAAATACTATAAGTTGCTATTGGTGAGTGTAAAATGCTTAAAAACAACTGTTATCTTATCTTGAATGAGTGAGTTATTTACACATTTTACCTATCTATCTATCTATCTATCTATCAACCATATACATACGACATATGTGTATATATATATATAGTATATCTGCATATATTATAGTGTATCCATGATATGAGGAATGCAACATATGATAATATTCCATTATTACTATTTACCTTTTTAGCTCAATTCTTTAGTTTTACTTTTACTATTGATAACAAAATTACAAGCCCAACATGAGGATATACCCTATCAAAATGTTTCGGAAATATGTGAGAAATGCATTTGTCTATCCATAGAAGATACTGAAAAGCGCCTTCATCAGACTTTGGATTGCTCTATGAAAAACTTTCAACACATTCTCTCACGGTGGCCAAAGCAATTTGGTCAAAATCTTAAAGGTAATAAATATACATATTTCTATAACTATTTATGGATTCAGGGATTGTATAACGTATAACTTGATTGATATAACATTTCCAGGAACTGATTTAGTTGCTACCTTCTCGGGTAACAAAATCGATATACTTCAACAATTGCCAGCAACTAATGCAACCTTAACATTTTCTTGCCGTCATTGTAATATAAAACATCTACAGGCACCTCTCTTTATGGATGTACCCAATATTGAACGATTGGATTTAAGTTGGAACGCTATAAAATCCGATGAACTAACATCAGATTTATTTCGTGGACCTTTTGGTACAAAACACTATGAACCAATTGCTCTAATAGACTTAGATATGAGTCATAATCAATTGCACTCTCTACAAAAGAAATTGTTTGAACATACACCAGAACTAAGAAAACTTAACTTGGCGCATAATAAGTTCGATATTTTGGATGGTACTACCATATTGGCTTTAACAAGTGTAGCTGATTTACAGGTATTATAATTATTATCACAATCACAATCACAATAGTCATCATCATCATCATCACAATCACCATCACCATCATCATCATCATCATCATCTTTTTCTGTGTTAATAGTAAATTACATTTGATTTTAACTTATAACTTATGATTTTTTTTGTAGATTCTTGATTTATCATACAATGGCCTACAAATGTTATCAGATAATACAATTTTTCAATCCTTAAGCAGCCTGAGGGAGTTCAATATTGCCGGTAATAAATTCCATACATTACCTAGAAATTTCCAACTTCTTGGCAAGCATTTGGAAATTTTAAATGTTGCTAGTAATCAAATTACAAGTTTTGATGAGAAGAGTTTCCAAGGCTTAACTGCATTAAAGCGTTTAAATATCAGTGATATGAGTACATTAAAGTCAATTGGTAATGATACATTTATGCAGTTGCCTGCTCTCCAATATTTATATGTGACGCACAATCCCCAATTGAAGAAATTCAATATGAATGGACTTAAATTATGTAGAAATCTAACTCTGGTGAGTTTTATTGTTTTTCAAAAATATACATACATTATATATGACTAATTTATTTACTTTTACCTATAGTTAGATCTATCACATTGTGGTCTTAGCACTTTAGAAGTTATACAAACAAATCTTATCACTAATAACAGCATCACGAATGTCACAACCATCAATAACCGAACTAGAGCTTGGCCCAATTTGGTTACCTTACACATTGTGGGAAATCCTTGGTATTGCAACTGTGATTTGCTTACAACTCTTGAATATGCAATTCCATGCCACCATTCAGTATTAGATTCCGCAGAGCCACGTTGCGAAACACCCTATTTTATGGCTGGAGCCAAAATTTACAATCTGACATCAAAACAAATTTGTTCTATGCAAATTTCAAAAAAGTATCGCGTTGTCGATGAGGATCCACCACGTTTCTTGCGCAAGCGCTATATTATTCTAACAGCGATTATAGCTTCCGTAGTCGTTGGACTTGGCTTGATCGTTGGCTTTATTGTAGTAATTGTACGCAGGCGTTTGAAAGGCAGTTCTTATGGCATAGAGCCCATTCGTTATACAAGTGTTCGTGGAAGCAACTTGTCAGCTGCATTTCCTCATACGAATACACATAATGGTGGGACCAGCACAGCTATTACTCTAACCAGTTAACCTTATCTAGATGAATTAAGCTGATCCACTTCCAGTTGGATTCCTATTATACTCTTCACGGGAGTGAATAGTATTATAAGTTTGTCAACACACAGAAGGAGACATCGCAGACCACATAAAGTATATATATTTATGATCAGCTCGATCAGACGAGTTGATTTAGCCATGTCCGTCTGTACGTCGTTCCGTCGGTCCGTCTGTCCGTTTGTTCGCACTCCTAGTCCTTCAGTTTTTGAGCTAGAGAGCTGAAATTTTGTACATAGGTTTCTTTTTACCAAGTTCGTGAATCAGCCGAATCGGACCACTACCGGAGTACCTCCCATACAAACCCCCTTTTAAATTAATGTTCTTATTTGAAAAAGTTTTTTGTTTTTTGACATATCGAACTGAAATTTAAGTTTCTGTTCCATATCCACAAAACATGAAAATGTCAAGACCCTTCGACTACTAGGAAGGTTACCCCCAATACAAACCAAGATCCAAATTAAAGTTCTTATTAGAACTTTGTACTATCGACTTAAAATTTGGACACTATAAGTGTCTAACTCATAGCCACCAACCTTATAAATTTCAAGACCCTCGGACCACTATCTGGGGCGTGAAGAGTATTACAACTTCGGCATAGCCAAAGTTAGTTTTTTTATATTTTTTTTTTTTCTACAATGTATTTTGTATATTTATTAATTTATACAATAGTTATAAGTATTATGCAATTGTTGGTGATTAATTTAAAATCCTTATACCTACTGATGCCTCTCTGACATTTCATATATACACATAGTACATACACACATCGTGGATTTAGTCAAACTACTACAACCAAAGATCTGCTGGCGTGAGCTGCTTTTCTTTGTATACGTATTTATTTTCACTCTTCATCAGAATAACTCTGACTCTGATCAAAGACTAATAACTAAATTATTGTTAACGGTTAATTATTCAATAATTCAAGTTATAAGATAGAAGAAGAATTTTGGAAAAGTAAATTAAATAACAAACCAAAGACTTCTTAGAAAAATCTGATTCATCGTTGGATCAGTGAATAATCATTGGTGTGTATTAGTAGTACGTGTACATATTGTATATCTAAAAATATATTTGTTAAGAAATATTCTAAACAAATATATTTTACAGCAATTTGTCTTGTCTTTCAATATTGAAAGACCCTTATATGTTATGTACAACTCATATAAGTATGTATGTGTGTTTAAAGTATTTAAATAAAGAAAATGTATGCATACCAAATTTCAGATTTCTATCTTCTATAACTCCGAAATGGTTAAGCATAGATGAATTGTGCATCATTTTCATTAAATCTCTTGAATTTTCTTTCTATCAATATGTAGGCCTATTGGCCATGCCCAAACTCAATGAAAATATTACGATAGATCACTGTTGCTGAAGGAGAAATAGGCTCAACATGTGTTGAGAATTAACTAAGTTATTTTGCAGCCTAGCAACGCACGGTCATATCTTGCAATGCTGGGAAGTTTACTCGTATATTTTCCTAACAGCATGGAAAAACAAATTCATTTCCGGTTATCTAAACAACATACAATAGTCTACAGTCAAACTTTCATAACTCAAATTTTCATAACTCGAAATTTCTATAACTCAAACTTAATCGAATTGCAATAGCGTTTAGAACTAAAATTTTATAAAATTTGTCTTTGATAGCTCAAATAATTCCATAATTTGAATAAAACAAATTGACACGTCCAACCTTAAGCCGATTTTTTTGAGGAAACCCCTTGTAGTGTGGTTGTCGTTTCGCTAATGACGTAAGCGTCTTCACCTGTGTGATCTGTTGTCTCATTGAAACTCATAGAATTGATTTAATTTTATGTTTATTATTCGGGGAAGTCCCTATTTGTAAAAATAAGTAACTCTTCAATTTTTAACAGCGCTGAGTATTGTGAATTAATAGTGGATTTAGACATGATTCGATTGCCATGAAAGAATGTGTTGAACAAAATGACAAAGATCTACAAAAGGAGCTGTTCAGAATATAAGAATTCCAGTTCTTGACTGAATCGATTGAGAAATTGTAAAACGAGGAATGACCGCACAAGAGCAGTCAAAAGAAAATTATCGGGAACTGAACTAGAGCTAAGTTAAATAAAATTTTGTCGAAAAATCCGGATGTAACAATTTCGCAACAATTTTTGTCCATTTCAATTAATAATTTTTACAGGCTCTACTCATGATGCGATCATTCGATTCGAATCACAATCGACAACAAGCACAAAGAAAATGAATTGACGATTGTCACTCGCGTTACTGCCTTTTTTAGGTCATTATCGATTGTATTTCTCTTTTTTTGTTGCACTCCAATATAAAACAGCTGATCATTACACAAAACAATGTGAAGAAAATTTTAAATAGTATTTTTTTTTTTTTTTTTTAATTTTAATAAAATAAGTAGCAAGAATGAAAAAGGAAGCTGAAAGAATTATTTGCATACACCGCGAATTGTTTTTCATCATGTATTTTTCACACAATTTTCATTTTAATTTTTCACAACGCCATTGTCTGTATTGTTTTTTTTAGAGGTTTACAGCTTTGAGTTGGCAACACTGCTTTATTTGACAAGCGATTTAACATCTGATAATTGCTATTTGTTAAGTTTGGTTTGGCATTTCATTATGGATCGAGAAACACCAGAGCAACGCTTGCAAATTGTTGAAATTTTTTATCAAAATAATGGAGTAAAGATAATCCACAAGCTTTTGTCGAAACACAATTGCATCCACAGAAAATTACTGTTTGTTGCGCTTTATGGGCCGGGGGAGTCATTGGTCGATATGTCATTAAAAACGATGATGGCCAGAATGTTACTGTCAACGATGAACGATACAGAGACATGATTAGAAATTTTTTAGTACCTCAATCAGCTGGCATTAATCTTGCTGATATGTGGTTCCAACAGGCCGGAGCCACATGCCACACAGCGCAGGCATTATTTACTCGAAAGAAACTTTTGACGAACGAAAAGTTTCACGTAATGGCCCTATAAATTGGCCACCAAGATCGTGTGATTTAACCCCATTGGATTATTTTCTTTGGGGTTATATAAAGCCACTTGCCTACGCCGATAAACCAGAGACAATTAAACACCCGGAAATCAACATTCGAAGAGTTATTGGCGAAATACTGCCGCAAATGCTGCAAAAGTTTGACAAAATTGATCTGGCGCCTTCTTTGCGCCAGCCTTGGCCGAAATCATATTTAAACATTAATGTCATAAAATTATTTATACAATAAAGTTAGTTTAATTGATGTTAATAATATTTTTCTTTATTTTATTTTAATTTAAAGTTGTGTTAAAAAAAAACACCCTTTATAACCAAAACAAAAAGCAGCTGTTCATAATTCAAAATTTCATGTCTAAACGTCAAAGTGTATCATCGTGATTAAAAGCCACTATAAAGCGCACTATGAGAACGAACTAAACGAAATAAAAACAACTAAGTATTTGAAAGTGTTTGCCAATTGAAGAAAAATTCAAATTAATAGAAGTATAAATAAAGTGGTTTAAACAAAAAAGGACGTTGCTCTAAAATATGATATACTCGTACTGCCTAGTACGGTTTCCACTATTGAATCTGGTATCTCTTGGATGCACCAAAAGAATAAAAAACCAACTTCTAAAATGGTCGACAGAGCAGTCTTAGACTATTTTTCAGCAGCAGGAATGTTAAAAGAAGAGACATTGGACTTTGCGAAGCGATTTGGTGAAGAAATGGTAAATAAAAATTTCTTAGTTTTACTGAATTATTCTATAACTCGAAGTCTCCATAAGTCGAACTTTGATTGTGCATTATGGTGATTCCAGTTATGGAAGTTCGGCTGTATATACAAAGAGACATATACATCCTCGTACATAGATATGAACATAGTACATAAATATATGATTTTGTATAGGAATTTAAATGTAGAACTTAGTATATTTTTTGTTGATTTGGTTGCCTGGCAAAATAATTCAACCCAAATTTTGTTTAATAACAAACAAAGCTATAATAAATAAAAACAAAAAACATAACATAAAAGCGATTTTCACAATCTTAGAGCATTCAATTCTTTAACTTTTGAATTAAACTATAATTGAAAAAACGAAATTAAAATGGATGAAACCAAAAAAGAAAAGGAAAGAACGGCGGTAACACCTGAAACAAAGATAATAGATGACGGAACTGGTGGAGCTGGTGAAACGAGACATAGATCCATGTCAGGTTCGCGTTTTCCAAGTATTGGTGCGGATCCATCGATTTATACTATACCACCAGTTCAATCGGGTTCTATAACTGCGACTACACGCAAACAACTACGACGTGGTGGCTTGGAATTTGTTCTGCCCGACGAGGAAAAGGATTCTAATTTGACTCAGTTACAGGCTGGTAGTGTATTGAAGTTAACAACGGGTGCTTCACTAATACCAAATCTAAATATGTATATTGAACGAATGCGTCTCATGGACGATGATAGTTACATCTATTTGGATTATATGTTGCCGCCTAGTAGTGAATATTTCACTCCTTATAGCCTTAAGGAGACGCCTTTCCAGAAACTCAACATTTACAAACCATTTTTTACAATGTCACGACATGGTGTTACATATTGGTATATCTCTGAGAATTTCTATACACCTTTGAATCAATGGCAACATGAATTCCAACAATTTTTGAGTATCATAAAGATTCGCTCATTTGCTATTTTTCGTTTATGGAAAGGTTTTAAAGTATGGGAAAAGACAGTTAAATGGCGTAAAATGGCTGCAGCACGTGATATTCTTAGCAATACACTATTCATTGTAATACCACATTTGGCCAGAGCCATTTTGCGTTTACGTTCTGAAATTGTAGAATTAGAACCCTTAAACTTTGTCAATGTTACAAGTAAGTGTGACGAGCATTTTGCAACTTCTTCTTCTTGATACTAATTTTTACCCTAATTTGTACAGATATTGAAGAATGGCATCCATTTTACTTTCTCGAAATTCAAATGAAACTATATGAGGATATAGCACAGAAATTCGTTGATTTTCGTGAGAGGGCAGGCAAATATTTATGTAAGTAATCGAATTCGAATTGAATTAAATCGAAAAATAAAGTTATTTTTACATTTAATCATTTTCAGTCAAAGCCTGCACAGATGCAATAGTTTCACGTGGCTTTTTCCCAGACGATGAAGTTAACTATTATACATCGATGAAGAAAATGCGTGAAAATCATTCATTTATGGATCGAGCACGTAAACGGGGTTTCTGTAAAACTCTTACCAAGTATAGAATCTTAGCACATTTTTTTTTTTTTCTTCTCAATATATGTATATAAATTTGGATTCTTACAGTTTTCTAACCTATTGCGATTTTTCAATGTATCAATTACTATACAATATCACGGTAAAAAGTTTTCGAGATCTTTGCCATAGCTTAGAAATCCACAATGAATTTGCACCAAGTGAAGAGGCTATAATGGATTTCAGTCAAATCGAAAATATTACAAATATTGAACGGCCCGAAGAAGGTCCACATGAACCATTCTTTTTGGCATATCTTAATTTATTGCCCGATCGTATTGAAGTGGAACCATCAGAGTATGTCTACTATCACTACTAACTAAATATTGTACATATAAGGAGTAAAGAAAATATTCTTTTCTTTTCTTTTATTATGATTTTGATTTACTAGAGATGTGGTAAAACTAATATTTACTCAAATTACAAATTTAATAATGGATACTGTACTAGAAGTCCCCAACTTCACAGAAGATTATACATATGAACAATATACACAGTAAGCACAATATGGTATAGTTTGGTACAAGTTCTAAGTATTAACTTTCTTATTATCATTTAAAATTCAGACCCTCAATAATGGGGCGCCAAGAGGAACGTTTGTATGGCAGCCCACCCGAATTAGAATTTTTACTTCGTACAGATCGGAAATTTGAACAAGATCGTGTTAATATATTTGCATATATCGAACGTGCATATATGTTAGCGGATTTATATACGAAACGCTTTGAAGATATTCGTATAAATTATGAAATTGATATGAATACAGATCCAAATGTTCTTACATCTGAACGAGGTAATAAGACAAATGACAATGAGTAGATTTTGCTTGGATTATACAAAATTCTTATCATAATTTTTTAGAACTTGAAAAGTTACGCGAATATTGTATTCGTTATGGTAACAATGTACAGGCTTTAGATGGTATCTTGGATGTTATAAATCTTGGCATGTTAAAATTGACACAGACTAGTTTCAAAGAGACTGTGACGCCTGTTTGTCAAAAATTGCAACTTGTACTGGCAACATATCTGCCTACATTGGCTGAAGAGGAAATCGAGAATATATATCTGGATACAAATGACTTTAATAATCGTATTGCCTATGAGCCAGAGGAGACTTTAGAAATTGTTGCGCATTTACGATTTCTTGATACTTGTGATGTTGAACTAAATGAGGTCTTTGCTAAAGTTGACTATCTTCATGATCTGCTCATGATCATTAAAGAATTTTCAATACCAATCGATGATCATATAAAAGAAGACTATATGGATACTGAAGATTATGTCAATCGAACAGAGGATAGGCTACGAGAAATTCAAACCACACGTGATTCCTTCATAGCAACACTAGAAGAAGTAATGAAAGCTGATATCAGTGCATTAATGGAAGAAATACATGAAGTTGCAGTACAATCGGTTGAGGAATGGCTACTTAAGGTAAGTACACACTTATATTGATATTTATTAGTACCTTTGTATATGAAAATATATATTGAATTTTTAATTGTATATACTTTTAGAGTAGTTCATCTCGCACAGACGTAGTCGCCAAATTAGATTCCATGTTAGCTGACTTGACAGCTTTCCAAGAACGTGCTGATGAACTGATTGGGTACCAAAAGGAATTTAAGGTTTGAAACAAATCCTTCTTTTAAACTGTTGTAACATTCGTTTTAAAATTCATAATATTAATTATATAACAATTATTATTATAAATAGATCGATATAACTCGTTATGATGAAATGGATACGGCATTTTATGAGACTCGTTTGCGTCAGAATCTTTACAAAACTCTGGATGACTGGGAAACTTCATTAGCTGCCTGGATTGAATCCGATTTTAATTTACTAAATGTTGTGGAAATGGTCGATCTAAATACGAAAACCATTAAAAATTGTTTGCAGTTTGAAAAGTATTTACCAACGAATGATATAGTTCCTTCGTTAAAAAAATCAGCAGAATTATTTAAAGATAAATTACCTGTACTTGGCTATTTACGAAATCCGAATCTCCGAGCGGTGAGAAAATAATACATAATATATATATGGGAGTATATAAGTATTTGATAAACTCTCTCTTCACAGCGTCATTGGGCCGAAATTGAAGCGATTTTGGGCAGAAAATTCTACCAGGAAAAAGATATCAAGATACAGTCATACGAAGATGTACATGCATTCGATGATGTAGACATCGGTGAAGCTATAATGTTCATTTCATCGCAAGCAACTGGTGAAAATCAATTGGAGAACTTACTTAAAAGTATTGAGAAAATTTGGAAAGAGACCGAATTGTCGATTGTATCTCATCATGATCAAAAAGATGTTTTCATACTGGCGGGCACAGAGGAATTGCAAGCGATTTTGGATGATTCTAATGTAAATATAAATACTATAGCTGCATCTAAGTTTATTGGTCCTATTAAACATAAAGTCGACGAATGGATTATATTTATGGATCAATTTGCTAAAACATTTGGTGAGTCTAGAAAGAAATTGATAACAAACATTTTTGGAAGTTAATATTTTTCTTTTTAGAAACATGGATGGATTGTCAAGGAGCATGGATATATTTAGAAGCAATATTTTCTTCAGCTGATATACAACGTCAACTGCCTAATGAGGCAAAAATGTTCTTCCAAGTTGATAAAAGCTTTAAGGATATTGTACGCCAAGCAAAAAAAGTCGCACTTGCTTTGCCCACTATGGTGGATATCAATATTTACAAAGCTTTGATGGAAAATAATCGTTTATTGGATTTAATATCTCGTGGCCTAGAAGCTTATCTAGAAGTCAAACGTGTTGTGTTCCCAAGGTTAGTACATAAGTTTCTATTTCATGTTTATGAATCAATTTATTAATATATAGAAACTTATACAAAATAGATTCTACTTCCTTTCCAATGATGAACTACTTGAAATATTGGCTCAAACACGCATACCTCAAGCTGTTCAGCCGCATCTGCGTAAATGTTTCGACGCTATTCATCGTTTAGAATTCGGTCAGAAGGAAAGCGGAGAAGGCAAAATGGTGGCAACGAACGATATTATTGCATTTATGTCGCCTGAGGGAGAAAAACTTATGTTCGGGAAGGGTCTTAAGGCACGTGGTGCCGTCGAGGAATGGCTGAGCAAAGTTGAAGATGCTATGTTTGTCTCTGTGAAGCGCTACATGCGTTTCGGCTACCAATGCTATCCTGCAAAGGAACGTGACGAATGGTTTCAAGGTGGGAATATTATACATATACGTTTATACTCTACTAAGTATATGTGTGCTCTATTTCCATCTTACAGACCATCCCAATCAGATTGTATTGACAGTATCTCAAGTACAATGGGCTGCCGATATCCACCGCATATTGGATGTAAAGAATGCCAATCAAGATTCTGTGTGTAATCAGATGGAATTCTTTGAAGTGAAATGTCTTAGAGATTTAGGCGCTTTGGCGGCTTTGACCCGTAGAAATATTACATCATTGTTACGGAAGGTACTCTGCGCTTTGATAACAATCGACGTACATGCCAAGGACTCGGTTCGCATGCTTATTGATAAACGTGTATGGAAATCGTAAGTATTATTGGTCGTCTATCCATTAATATCAAAAGATCTAATACTAGATGGATATAATTTACCTAGTAATGACTTTAATTGGCTTAAGATGTTACGTTTCTACTGGTCCAATGAAACGGAAACTGCTTATTCACGCATGGCTGCTGCCAATATATCCTATTATTATGAATATATTGGTGCTAGCGGTGTACTTGTGTTGACCCCACTGACCGATCGCTGTTATCTGTGTTTAATGGGTGCTTTTCAAATGGACTTGGGTGGCGCACCTGCAGGACCCGCTGGTACCGGCAAAACAGAGACAACCAAGGATCTTGCCAAAGCTGTGGCCAAGCAATGCGTTGTCTTTAATTGTTCTGATGGTTTGGACTACAAAATGATGGGACGATTCTTTTCGGGTCTGGCACAATGTGGCGCCTGGTGTTGTTTCGACGAGTTCAATCGTATCGATATTGAAGTATTGTCTGTGATTGCTCAACAGCTCATTACGATTCGCACAGCCAAGACACTTGGTGTCAAACGGTATGTTATGGAGTATTAAGTTTGTCATAATGTATATCAAGGTCTAATATCAATTTCAATTTAGCTTCCTATTTGAAGGTCGTGAAATAAAAATAAACAAAGGCTGCTGTGTCTTTATCACTATGAATCCTGGTTATGCTGGTCGTACCGAATTGCCAGACAATTTGAAAGCACTCTTCCGTCCAATTTCAATGATGGTGCCGGACTATGCTCTTATCTCTGAAGTTATTTTGTATTCCGAAGGATTTGAAGATCCGAAAATTTTGGCACGCAAAATGGTGCAGATGTATCAGCTTTGCAGCCAGCAGCTTAGCCAACAGAATCATTACGATTTTGGTATGCGTGCCGTCAAGTCTGTGCTAGTAATGGCTGGTGCACTGAAACGTGCATCACCTAATCAACGGGAAGATATCACTCTAATCGCAGCGCTTCGTGACTCGAATATACCAAAGTTCTTGGCTGATGACGCTGTCCTATTCCGTGGTATATTAAGTGATCTCTTCCCAGGTGTCGAGCTAAATGAGTCAGAGCATCCAGATTTACAGCGTGGTCTTATATTGGGTCTGGAAGAAAAGCACTTGCAAGCGGTTGCTACGACATTACGGAAGTGCATACAACTGTACGAGACAATGTGCGTTCGTTGGGGTGTTATGTTGGTGGGGCCTACTGGAGGCGGCAAATCTGTCTGTCTGCATGCCTTGGAATATGCATTGACTTATCTCTTCAATGAGGGTGTTGAAGATCCCAACTTTCGTCCGGTAAATGTAGTCATTATGAATCCGAAAGCGGTTTCCATGAATGAACTCTATGGCTATGTTGATGCTAAAACGCTTGAATGGCAAGATGGTCTATTGGGTACAGCTGTGCGTAATGCTGTAGTTATAGAAGGTAACTCCAAAACCCAATGAAAAACTGAAAAAAATGCTTATATATTTCTTAATTTCAGATGAAATCCATCAGTGGATCGTGAATGATGGCCCTGTGGATGCCGTCTGGATTGAGAATTTAAATACTGTATTAGATGATAATAAAATGCTTTGCTTAGCCAATTCAGAGCGTATTAAACTGACCGCTTGGATTCATATGGTCTTTGAAGTTCAAGATTTATTACAAGCATCGCCTGCAACAGTCTCTCGTTGCGGTATGGTCTACGTTGATCCAGCTGATCTCGGTTGGATACCACTTATTGATACGTGGCGTGCCACAGAAGTACAGGGTAAACTGACAGCTGATCAAAGTCAGTTCCTCTATAAATTGTTTATACAATATTTTGACAAAGCTTTAAAAATCGAGAGGAAACATGGCGCATTCATGATACACCAAGTATTTGGTTCTAAGGTGCGACTTTGTTGTGCGCTTATATCATCAACTATGGCACCAATACGTTGGCAAGGATTGCCACTTGAGGATGCTAAAATGCTGCTCTCAAAAATTTTCACATGGAGTGTTTTATGGGCGATAGCTTCAAATTTCAAGGATGATGAGAAAGCCTTATTTGAAAATATGTGGGCCAAAATAATGGCAGAAGCTGAATATTTGGAGTAAGTCGTCACTATACTGACACCTTATGTATATTTGTATTTGTAATTCCATTAATTACCTCTTATTAAAAGATTACCTAAGCGTACTCTTTGGAATTATCGTATAAATATAGAGACAAAGGATTGGGAAAATTGGATGAAAATTTTACCACACTTTAAATACAATTCAAGTATTTCTTACTATGATATGCAAGTACCGACTGTGGACACTACGAAATATGGGTGAGTTTATTAAGTAGTACAATACTAAGTATTGTATAGGTCTGATACGTAGGCTAATTTAATAACTTCAGGTATGTGAGTGAATTGCTTTTCAATCGTCGATACCCCGTTATGTTCACTGGAGATACTGGCGTTGGAAAGACAGTGCTGGCTGTCAGCTGCATGAAGAAATTATCACAAGGCAATGTTATACCTGTTGTCTTGAATTTTTCTGCCCAAACAAGTAGCCAACGTACCCAAGAGATGGTTGAAGCTCCATTAGAGCGTCGCAAACGTACACAACTGGGTGCACCCATGGGCAAGACTGTCATTGTATTTATTGATGATGTAAATATGCCAAAACTTGATACTTATGGGAGTCAACCGGCAACTGAACTGCTAAGGTATCTAAATAATAAATTTATTGAATTATTGTTGGATGTACTAAAATGAATTTCTTCTCTTTTATAGACAATTCTTAGACTTCGGTGGTTTCTATGATAGAGAAAAACTTTTTTGGAAAGAAATTCTTGATGTTGTGCTTGGTTGTGCTTGTGCTCCACCTGGAGGAGGGCGTAATCCACTTACACCCAGGTTAGATAATCATTAAAATTGTAAATGTTTGACTTTAGCAAACTAATCAACTCAACTCAACTTAACAGATTTGTCCGACACTTTGCTCTCTTCTCACTGCCTAAGCCAAACGATGAAACCCTAACGCAAATCTTCAATGGCATATTGGGTGGTTTCCTTGATGATTTCTCATCTGTAATACGTCCGCTGTCAGAACCGATGGTGCATGCCTGTGTCGATGTTTATATGCGTGTAGCAAAAGAAATGCTTCCCACACCAGACAAATCTCATTACATTTTTAATTTACGTGATCTTTCGAAATGTATCCAAGGCATTCTGCAGGCCAACAATATACATCACAATATGGAGAATCAAATACTTCGATTGTTCTATCATGAGACAACACGTGTCTTCCACGATCGTTTGATTAATAATGAGGACAAAAGTTTATTCAAAGAGTTAATGCAAGCCGTCTGTATAACGCATTTTAATAGAGAGGTTGTAAAATCAGATGAAAAAGAACTTCTATTTGGTGATTTTATGATATTCGGTAAACCGAAAAATGAACGCATTTACGATGAGATACAGGATCATGGCAAATTGGAAAGTGTCCTAAATGATTATATTGTGGATTTCAATTCAATGACAATGGGCAAGGAAATGAAACTTATTTTGTTTCAGGACGCACTCGAACATACAGTCCGACTTGCGCGTTTACTACGTAGCGATCGTGGAAATGGTTTACTGGTCGGCGTAGCTGGCATGGGCAAGCAATCCCTAACTCGTCTGGCATCCCATGTCAATGAGTATAATTGTTGGCAAATTGAAATGCGTCGCAATTATGATTTGAATGCCTTCCATGAGGATTTACGTGTTTTGTATAGAATTGCAGGAGTAAGTAATTGTTGAGAAGTGCATATATTTTATAGATCAGGGATCATTAAACCACCACCTATGTGTTGTAGTTTTGGAATTAGATTACAATTTAAGAACCGTTGCTATATACTCGTATAAACAATTTATTAATACATATTTTATTTTTTATTACAGATTGAAAATCGTCCGGTTACATTCCTATTGATTGACAGTCAAATCGTTGAGGAGGAATTCCTAGAAGATATCAACAATATTTTAAATTCGGGCGAGGTGCCAAATCTTTTTGAAGGCGATGAGTATGAAAAGATCATATTGGATGCCAGAGAACCATGTAATGAAGAAAGAAAGGAAGTACGTTTAAATATGCACTATATCATTTTTATAGGATACTTTATTAATCATGATTCTTCAATCGATCGATTGATCAATCTGTAGGGCTGTCAACGTGATGATATCTACAAGTTCTTTATAAATCGTGTACGCAACAGTCTTCATGTTGTAATGTCCATGAGTCCGGTGGGTGAGTCTTTTCGCCGTCGTTGTCGTATGTTCCCGTCTTTGGTAAATTGTACCACCATCGATTGGTTTACCAATTGGCCAACAGAGGCCCTGTACTCCGTAGCTCTGGGATTGTTAACAAAAATTGCAAAATCAATGGACGAACGCCAGGCATTGGCAACCACAACAGTATATATGCATAAGACTGTAGAAGATGCATCCATAAGATACTATAAGGAAATGAAACGTCATTATTATACAACACCTAGCAGTTACTTGGAGTTACTTAAACTCTATCAAAGTCTGCTTAAAACGAAGACACAGGAAATCATTGCTAAGCGAAGCCGCATTGCAAATGGTCTAAATAAACTACTGGAGACCAATAAAATTGTATGTTATCATTCCCGTCATATGTACTTTACAATCAATAGTAAACGAAAAAAATATGACATTCTCTTTTTTAGATTGCTGTAATGCAAAAAGAACTTGAAGTTATGGTGCCACAATTGGATGAGAAATCAGCCTATATGAAAATGTTATTGGAAAATCTAAATTATGAATCCAAGCAAGCGGATGCTGTGAAAGATGCTGTAATGCAAGATGAGGCTAATGCGAAAGAGAAGGCCGCCGTGGCACAAGCCATCTCAGAGGATGCCGGTAAGGATCTTGAAATTGCAATGCCTGCTTTGCGTGAGGCTGAAGATGCCTTAAAGGGTCTATCTAAAGCAGATATCAATGAATTGAAGTCATTTACGACACCACCAGCTTTGGTGCAGTTTTGTATGGAAGCCGTCTGTATTTTGTTAGGCGCTAAGTGAGTAGAATTGCATAATAATCAAATTCGTCTATTCTATTTGTTGTATCTCGCATTTTATCAGACCCACCTGGGCATCAGCAAAAGCTGTGATGGCTGATGTTAATTTCATAAAGCGACTTTTTGAATATGACAAAGAACACATGAAAGATGATGTATTGAAGAAAGTTAAGAAGTATATAGATCATAAAGATTTTGTGCCAGCGGTAAGGAATTTTTAGAGGAAAACCTTTTCTATAAGACAATCATTAAACATTAGAAATTCTCTTTAGAAATTTGAAAAAGTCTCAAAAGTTGCTAAATCGGTAAGCATGTGGGTTATTGCCATGGACAAGTTTTCTAAAGTTTATAAGGTCGTTGAACCAAAAATCAAACGCAAAGAGGCCGCCGAAGCTGAACTGAAACAAGTGATGGCTGTGCTACGGCAAAAGCAAAAAGAACTTGCGGCTGTCGAAGCTAAAAT
Source organism: Amiota mariae (assembly GCA_035041805.1). Taxonomy (NCBI): domain Eukaryota; kingdom Metazoa; phylum Arthropoda; class Insecta; order Diptera; family Drosophilidae; genus Amiota; species Amiota mariae. Next base: position 284,625 of record JAWNKV010000943.1, on the reverse strand, counting down.
TCAAGGACTAAGGGATAGCCTTGAGGAGAAGCAACGCGAATTTAAGATCATTCAAGACAATGTGGATTTGACATATGGACGAATCAATCGTGCCGGACGTCTGACGTCCGCATTATCCGATGAACAAGTTCGCTGGAAGGAAACCGTTAAGGCATTAACATTCGACTTGACTTGCGTTCCTGGTGATGTGCTTGTGTCAGCGGCTTGTGTTGCTTACCTGGGCGCCTTCTCTCATTTCTACCGTACCGAAATGTGCGCTTTGTGGGTAAAGAAATGCCATGAGCAACAAATACCCTCCAGTGAGGAGTTCTATTTGCTCAAGATTCTCGGTGATGCCTATGAAATGCGTCAATGGACTATGGATGGACTACCCAAGGATAATATATCAATTGAGAATGGCATATATGCAACTCGTGCTCTGCGGTGGGCCCTCATGATTGATCCTCAAGAGCAAGCAAATCGATGGATTCGAAACATGGAAAAGGCCAATAATCTTCAAGTCCTTAAGATGACCGACTCAATTATGATGCGTGTTCTTGAAAATGCTGTACGTAACGGCCTACCGGTGCTAATAGAAGAAATCGATGAGACTATTGATCCATCACTACGCCCAATACTTCAACGTGAAACGTACCTACACGAGGGTCGTGTCTATCTAAAGCTAGGCGATCAGGTTATTGATTATGATAAAAACTTTAAATTGTATATGACGACCAAGTTACCAAATCCACATTATATGCCAGAGGTGTGCATAAATGTGACGCTAGTCAATTTCCTAGTAACAGAGAGTGGCCTGGAAGACCAATTGTTGGCGTAAGTGTTGGTGTATTATCCATAGCTGAGGCTTTATTTTTGTATCCTTCATATATTTGCAGAGATATTGTTGCCATTGAATTGCCTGCTATGGAGATTCAACGTAACGATTTGGTTGTTAAGATCAACTCCGATAAACAACAGCTTCTGCAGCTCGAAGACAAAGTACTGAAATTACTTTTCCAATCTGAGGGTAATATACTGGATGATGAGGAACTTGTAGAAACGCTCAATGATGCCAAGGTCTCATAGTATTTATTTTTATAATACTCTAGTAATATATATCTGTCTTTTCTTTATTCCAGGAAACATCATTGATTATTGCCGCTCGTTTAATTGATACCGAGGAAACAGAAAAAATTATAACAGCATCGCGTGAGAAATACCGTATACTTGCCTCACGTGGTGCCATTTTATATTTTGTAGTTGCCGGCTTATCCGAAATCGATCCCATGTACCAATATAGTCTTAAGTACTTCTCTCAGGTGTTCTGCAATGTCATAAAAATTCCACACCCGCCGCAAAATACTGAAGAACGCATTGCATTTCTTATGATCGAAGAGTTGAAAGCTATCTATGATAATATATCTCGTGGTCTTTTCGAAACGCATAAGATGATCTTTAGCTTTTTGCTGGCAATGTCTGTTGAGCGTCAAGAAGGACGCGTCTCTGATCTTGAATTCAATTTCTTAACACGCGGCATGGTTGGCAATGTACGTGGCTCATCTCGACCCAAGCCGCATGGAATGATTTTAAGTCAGTACGATTGGTTAACTTGCATATACCTTGAAGAGAACTTTCCGAAATATTTTGATAACTTTACGGCTGAGCTCACCACACCATTTTTCTTACAAATTGAAAAGAATGTTGAAGTAAGTCAAATAATATTTATTTGGGTTACAATTCTGATTGAACAAATTATTTTCACAATTCTTAAAGGTATTTGAATTTTCTAATATCAAAGCTAAACCTATTGATAAATGGGATAAAAAACTGAAAATCTTTCATAAACTCATGTTCATATGTATCTTTCGTAAGCCTCGGTTTATTTTCAATGTGGTCGTGTATCTTCGAGAAACTATTGGAAGCTACTTTACCGAGGCATCTGCATCTGGTACTCAACTAAAAGTCGTGTAAGTAATACTAATATTCTAATAATGTGAGATATATGCATAATAATAATAATAATAATGTATTGTATCAATAGCTTTCTTGACACAAATAATGTAACTCCACTGGTATTTGTGCTATCAACTGGCTCTGATCCGATGGCAGCCTTTCTCAAATTTGCTGAAGATAAAAAATATATGGATAAGTTTTATTCAATCTCATTGGGTCAAGGTCAAGGTCCCATAGCAGAGGCTCTTATTGATAAAAGTTTGCGTGCGGGACACTGGGTCTTCTTGCAAAATTGTCACTTGGCCACCTCATGGTTACCCACCATGGAAACACTTGTGCGAAATTTATCCTTAGGACTCATTAAAGCTCATGAAGATTTCCGTTTATTCCTTTCATCAATGCCAATTAAAGCTTTCCCAATAAGCGTTCTACAGAATTCAGTTAAGATTACGAATGAGCCACCCAAGGGCATTAAGGCCAATATAATTGGTGCCTTAGCAGATCTTAATAAAGATTTCTTTGAAAATCATATTCAGGCTGAGAAATGGCGTGCAATTGTTTTCGGTCTTTGTATGTTCCATGCTGTGCTTTTGGAGCGTCGTAAATTTGGTCCCCTCGGCTGGAATATTACCTATGAATTTAGTGAAAGTGATCGTGCATGCGGTCTTCAGACATTAGACTTTTTCATTGATCGTGAAAAAATGGACGAGATCCCATGGGAGGCTATACTCTATATAAATGGTGAAATTACCTGGGGTGGCCGTGTCACTGACTATTGGGATCTTCGTTGTTTACGTACCATATTAACCATATTTTCTTCGGATCGTATTATTGATCCCAACTATAAATATTGTCGAGGCGAGACATATTACCGAGATCCACGCATGCCGTTTTTGGCAGATTATGCCAAATTTGTCCAAAACTTCCCAGTCATTGAGGATCCAGAAATATTTGGCATGAATCAAAATGCAAATATTGTATTTCAGAGCAAAGAGACTGATTTCTTTATAGCAACATTACTACTCGGACAACCACGTTCGTCAGCCGATGAAGGTCAAGCACAAGAAAATGATCTCTGCCTTCAAGTAATCGCCAACATAAAGGAAGCTCTAGCAGAGAAAATTAAACGGGACGATATACATCCATCAATGTTAATTGTGAGTAGATCTGTGTTTGTTTTTTTTTTTTTTTTTTTTGTCAAATTAATTTAAGTATTTATTTTTCAGCTCGATAACAAAGGCCAAATGCCATCGTTAACAACTGTACTTACCCAAGAGATCGATCGTTTCAATATATGCTTAAAAATTATACATGACAGTCTAACTAATCTAGGCAAAGCTATTAAGGGTCTTGTCGTTATGTCTGAAGACCTCGAAAATGTATTCATGGCATTACTTGCTAATGTTATACCAGCATCATGGGCCAAACGTGCTTTCCTTTCGATTAAACCATTGCCCAATTATATTGTAGACTTTCAGCGTCGCATTGACTTTATTAATGATTGGACAAGAAATGGCTATCCGCGTTCCTATTGGATCAGTGGTTTCTTCTTTCCGCAATCATTCCTTACTGGCATATTACAGACTTACGCAAGACGTCGTGTATTACCTATTGATTCTCTGAAAATTGAGTTTGATGTCTTAAATGTAGAACTAATACAACAAGACTTTTTCGAATGTCATTCAAATGGTCACAATGTAATTGATTATTGATTATCAATTTATTTTTATTTAATACAAATTATTCTCCTCTATATTTTTATAGGACTCTAGACTATATGGCAGCCTTGAACCTTGCACCGATGCCAATATTAATGTTCATGGCATATTTATAGAGGCAGCTCGTTGGGACTCCAGCCAAGGTGGTCTATGTGATGCCAAATTTGGCGAATTATATAGTCGTTTACCGGTTGTACGATTTATGCCATGTCTGGACATACGTCCGAAAGTTCGCTATGAGGCACCACTCTACAAGACTCAGCAACGTTCCGGTGTACTCTCGACCACTGGACACTCAACCAATTTCGTACTTTCCATTTTATTAGAAAGTTTCAATTTACCAGAATTTTGGATTATGCGTGGCACAGCTTTAGTATCGGCAGTCATGGAAAATGTTTCATAAAACTTTAGCCAACGCAGGCCACTAGTACAGCCGCAACTGCAGCCCAACACCAATGCTATGACTATGAATGAAGAAAATTACTGCTGAAAAATTGGATTTAATAAAATAAAATAAAATAAAATAAACGAAATTTGCATTAAATTAATCATAAGTCTGATTATATGTTTGTTGAATTTATTTTAATTTAAATAGTAATTATAATATAATAGTACGTACAATATATTGTTAATAAAAAAAAAAAAATTATATATATATTACAAATATTATTAATATACATATAGTAAGTATAGTATATAATATGTATAGTAGTAGTAATAGTATTTTATACTTAGTATTGTTTGTTTAGTTTAGTATATTTTGTTCTGTTCGATTTTTGCCTGACTAGTTCCTAATCTTTATAATTGTTTGTTGTTGTTGTTATTGGCCTTTATTGCACTTAACGAGCACACACATGGTAACATATAAAAGCAAAGGCAAAAACAAATACAAAACAATGAAAATAAATTTTAAGAAATTACATAAATAAAAAAATACAATATAAAATGATTTAAAATTAACAATAAATTGTTTTAATGTTGCAAAATTAACAAAAAAAAAAAAAATAAATAAATACAAAAGTAAACAAAATTAGGAATGTTTCGGTTGTTGTTGTTGTTGTTGTTATTGTTATTATGTTGTAATAGTTAGTTTTGTTGTCTTTGTTTGTTTATTTGTAATTTTATTTTGAGGTTAATTAATAAGTATATTATATATTTATTTTAATTTTATTTATAAATTGTAATAAACATTTAATTTGTGTAATTATAATTGTTATTAATTTATTCATTTATTTATGTATTAAGTAATACTGCCACATTTAACTAGGATGAAGGCTTTTTTTTTTTTTTTTTTTTTTTTTTGGAATGCTACGATTACATTAATCAACATATGGAAATTTATCTGGCATTGGACACATTTGGTATTTAGGATATTGACAAAAACATTATATATGTATATTTATAGTAATAATTAAAAACTATTAAATTAAAAAACAAACAAAAAAAAACTATATGTGTAAATTAACTAAAGAAAAACAGAAAATGGAAAAGCAACTCAACACAATGGAAGCACATCGTCGTCATCATCATTACTAGCATATCTCTTCTTTATCTTTTTCTTCACCTTCATGAACAGATCATGATCATGATTATCATCATCATCATCATCATCATTACTATCATTTCTAGTATTAATCGTATATTAAATTTTCTTTCTACTAATATCAATATCAATGCTAAGATCTTGAAGAGAACCACGCGGCTGCAACAAACTTCGCATTTCAGGATCTTTGACTTTTTTCGGTTTAGGTCGATTTGTTTTTGTAAAGCGATTAAGGACACCATCTGGTTCATCCATCATGCGTAGGATCAAAGTCTGATCTGAAGAGTCCAATGGTGCAATCGATATATCACGGACAGCACGGAACTTGCCACAATTATTAAGATGTTCGTTCTCCAGACGAAAGAAGTTCCAAACAAAGCGTCTATCAAAAGAAAAGATAACAAAAACAAAATATGTATAAGTAATATTAATCTTATAGAAATATGTATTTAGATGACTCATTTTAATACCGAAAAACTTCCAGAATGCCAGTTATTGATGTCATTATATCACCACTTATAATCTTCATTTCAGTCAAATAAAATGATGCTACCCAAACGAAACGTAAAGCTAAATCCTCAATAATGGCAAAGTAATAGAAACCCTTAAATAGATAAAACAAACATTGATTTTTATTAAAAAATTAATTAAGGAATTATAGAAAATCAGAATATGTATAGTCATACCGAAGAAGAGTAGACTACTTCCTCTCTTAAAAATGTATTTTCGCCAGCATTTTTATCGAAGAGACCCCAATCCATTTTAATATCCCAAGTGTATGCATAACATGAACTAATAATTGACGCAATTATCCAAAGCCAAGTGTATGGATTATCAAAGGTATTCGAGTAGTAACCTATAAATAGAGTAAGAGAGTGAGTTAGTGAGTTTGTATATCAATCAATATATATGTATATTACTTATATAAATAAAATAATAATAAAAAAAAAACTTACGACCATTGAATCCTCGAAGCGTTGCAAAAATGACCACAAGAAAAGTGGTTGCATATTTGCCAGCATTAACCAAATGCGGAAAGCCCTCACGTGTATCACGATAACGTCTTAGACATTGGGCAAAACGGAACCAAGCTGGCAAACAATTCACAATTGGTCTAATAATGAAATCCTTTTCCATGCATATTGAGGCATCACGTGCTTCGGACCAATTACCATTTGTAAAATAGAAACACAAAAGATACTCAAAATCCAATATGGCTGTTGCCAATGAATTCAACTGATCACCCAGCCAGAAATCAGCAAAACCAACATGAAAGAATGGTGCCGATACACAACGCCCTGTTATTCTTAAAAGCCAAAATCGTGCATCATGATGTAACACGTGAAACGGATTTACCAAAAAGGCAACCATTATCAGTGTCAATGTCAATGGATTGACAAATGCTGGTATGCTTAAACTGGTGCTATAAAGAAAACTCAGCATACTCAGAGTCCATATGACACCAAAAATAGCCGCTAACTCCATCAGATGTTGTTCGGATAAATGATTTCGTGGATCCAACTCAAATATAAGTACATGATTAACACCAGATGAACGCCATCCGTATATATTGACACCAATAAGAAAGATGAATTCGATAAGAAGCAAAGGACCACGATAGAGGCGAAAGGTTACCTTTAAATTCTCGCCAGATATATCATGAAAAATTGCTGAAATTTATTGTAATAACACAGTAATAGTAAAACAATTGAATTAAGACAATTAGATATACATAGATACAGTGTATAGTGGCGCTGAAAATAATAGTAGTGACTCTGTGATACTAAGTTTGATCATTCGTAGTTTTGTGATTCTCTTTATTTCTAATTCTTTCTTTTTGCCCATGTGATCTACTACTTTCCCTGTACAAACATAATTTGGCTCATTGTCTTATTCCCGGCAATGAAGAGTCGGATGAAGCTGTCAAATCCGTCTTTGAATATCCACTGATATTCCATGAAAATTTTAACTCTGAAAATTTTTATAAAATACATTTGAAAATTTTTCGCAATCAGTTTAAATCAATCTGGCATCTTATTATTTCCAATTACAAATTTATTAATCAAAACCAAAAATAATTGCACGACTACGGACATATCTTTATGGATCCCAATATAAATCGTCGTGATCTTTTTAAATTCATTAGACTTCGACACACGACACAAACAACTATTTGATCACTCCTCAATAAATGTTTGTAGTCATTGTAATTTAAACGGTGCATTAACCGACCAACATATCCTTTCTAATTGCTCCCATTTTAACACCCAAAGACGTTTACTATTCCCTTCCTCCGACCCCATACTTCTTCTATCCACCCCTACCCGCGACAACATTATCAAACTAATTAATTTTTTGATAATAACACAATTATATAATCAAATGTAAAAAAAATAAATATATTGGGTCATATAAAAAGTCTCCGCGGACGACTACTTGCTGTGTTAAATAGATTAATTTCCCGTGTAGTGAAAGGTAGAACACATTTCGGAGCTCTACATATATATAAGAGATGAAATTAATATAAATACAAGCATATAAGCAATACAGAGACGCTTTCGGGAAAACAATTTGAATACTCGGGGGTCAAGGTAAATGCCTTCTAACATAAGAACGAATTAAATTCGCCTATGATCGCATTAGTTGCCCAGTACAGAAATGGAAAAACCTCATTTTATGTTAAGATGAATCGAAAAGCGTGCTTTCACAACAAAAATCGTAAAACACGGTGGAGTTCGCATTATGATCTGAGCTAGTTTTCATAGTTCATACTACGGCAAGAGGCCAATATATTGGATCAAGGATACCATGGATCGGCATCATTATGTGGATATAGTGCAGGAGATAGTGGTGTCATATGCTATTGATTTAGGTATTTCAGCAGGACAATGATCCGAAAGCGTCCAAACCTTGATTCCAGGCCAACAGAATAAATGTAAATAAATGAATGGCCTGCACAGTCGCCAACTCTCATCCCAATTGAGAATCTTTGGTGCGACGTGAAGAATTAAGTTACCAAGTAATGTTGAATAGCTTTAGGAAGCAGTTAGAGATGCTTGCAGCCCCATTCCTCCCCAAAGGTGTCAAAATCTTATTGATTCAATATAAAAGCGATTTTCTGCAGTTATAGCAAACAAAGACAAAGGCTACCAAACACTTATTGTAATCTAATAGTCGTAATTTTAGTCATTTTAATAATATCCGTATTATTTGGAACAGTTTGCACAGGTAGGATCCATTCAGATGAATCACTACTATTATTTTGGGCGGCAAAATTAATGAAACTTTGAGAATATAATTTGTATACTCTTCACGCAGTGAATAGTATTAAAAGTTTGTCTTGAAGTTTGTAACACACAGAAGGAGACATCGGAGAGCACACAACGCATATATATACATATATATTCTTGTTGAGCGTGGCATGACGAGTTGATTCAGCCTGTATGTTTACAAACTTCTCCCGCAGTTTTTGAGCTGGATAGTTAAAAATTTGCCACGAAGTTTTATTTTACCTTACACAATATATTTGCCCAGACACAAATTCATGTTCTCATTAGAAATTTTTTTTTTTTTTTTTTTTGTTTGGTACTTGGGAACTGGACACTAAAGTATCTAACAGATACCCACCAACCATGTAAATTTCAAGATCCTCGGACCACCAGGAGGGGTACCTCCCATACAAACCCAGATTTAAATTCATGTGCTTATTAAATTTATTGTTGTTTTTTGTACTATCGACTTGCAATTCGGACACTACTAGTATCTAACTCATATCCACCAACCATGCAAATTTCAAGACCCTCAGACCACCAGGTACCTCCTATACATAACATAGCCAAAGTTAATCTTCTTTTTACTTGTTGAAGTATACCATATGCATTAGAATGACTGCTTACCTGACAATATAACAACAATGCCAAGTACAATGAAACTGCCTGAAAATAAGCCAACTTTAAATGTTGTCCATGGACTCTGTTGTTCACCAAGTGGTGGCACGCGTAAACGTTTCATGGCACGCTGTCGATCACCTCCTTCCAATTCACCAGTAACCGTGGTCTCAGTATCATTAATGAGGTTATCAATATCTTTGTTTGTATAAAAATGTGAGGATTCCACATAATCCTGACGCCATTTAGCACCACTATCCACACGCAACAACTGTGTAAATATATTATCAATATAAATGAATGATTGTATATATAAGTAGTATATCGACATACCTTGTCATGTTTCTTGAGGATTTTACGAAAACCAGTGTGATTTAAATTCTGATAGTTTTGCAATAATATCAAACTCAAGTAGAACTCTGAGAATGCCAATTTCAGCTCTTGAGCCTTACGATGTGGCAACGTGGCCTTTTTCAATGATTTCGATTTCTTTGCCAGACGTTCAGACTCCTCTATGCATGTCTTTAGTTCAGCACTAAGATTAGCAAATTTACGTGTTGCTTCAGCCAATTTTTCCGAATAGAATGTATTAATCTTTTTCAATTCTTTGTCACAATAATGAAAGAAATTCTCATCGAAATTGGCAAAATGACGCTTTAGTACTTCATCTTCAACGCTATCCACAGATGGAGCTTCCTCGACAGCTATATATAGCATAGCTTTCATTTCCTATATACAGGATTAAATTAGACAAAGTATGTACATATAAGTATGTAATAACTAATTAAGATTAAATACCTCATAGTTAATGTATTGTTTACGCCATTCAGGCGTTATGTGAGCCGATAGATGCTCTGCGAACTTCATGGTTTTATCGACTGATCAAATTGATCTTGGCACTCTTGTTTCTTTTACTCACTGTAGTCTTGTGCTAATTCCTAATGCCCAACACACTTGGAACTTGAACTGCTGCAAAGATCAAAAGTTAAATTGAAAAAATTTAATTGAAGACTTTTTCGTGTGTTTGTGTATGTGCGTTTCGTTAAATTAGGCAATGTGATTGATGATTTATTTGCAATTTTAGCGCCAACTTGAACAATGATAATAAGCACATACCAACACCACCACCACTGACATCATGATATAACATGACGTTTAATTTCTATCTATCAATATTTAAATTACTGCACTTCAGGTGACAAATAACTATGATGATCGATTCATCAAACAAGCGATCGTCATTAAGTCGCACTAGGAACTAGAGTGGCGCTAAGTTATATAATAATGTTTACTTGGCTGCTGGCGCTTAAATTCTGTCAATTTTGAGATTTACTTTGATGAGCAATGAATATGATGAATGAGTTAGATACATGAATAGTTTACATTAGATACTCGAGGACTGATTAGTAAAGTAAATTAGATTAAATTTATAACATTTATATTCCAACAAATAATCATTATACAAATTTATCATAGTTAGTTAGGTTTTAGTCTAGATTTATGTGCTTGTTTCTTGATTGTAAATTATTAAATGATAACATTTTATACTGTCAATAATTGAAGAAACTGTCAGACTGACACCAATGTCACTCATCATCATCATCATCATCATTATCGACCGACGACAGACACAATCTAATCAAAATAGATAATTTATGCCCTTTCTAAACGAAAAACGTCATATAATACCAATTTTTACCAGAACCATCACTTTCATACATTCATTCATTCATTTTATTTTCGAGTACAAATGAAATTTTTGTAGATAAATAAAATACGAGTTAGTTAAATTTAGATACAATCCCCCTCATTAACATAAGAGCAATAATGCGATAAACAAATTGGAAATTTTTTGTATTTTTCAATTATTGAAGCAAATATTTACGCTAAACAAATAAGTATAATATACGTACATACAATATACTAATAAAGTCAAAACAGCTAGACTGTGTTGTCTTCCAGCCTTCCTGCCTGCCAGCAGCAGATAAATGTTATAGCAACTGCTGAAGAAATGTGTTAGACTAGTATCAATAATGATAGTCTCGCTCTTACTTTTCTCGGCATAGAAGAAAAATGATGTATAAATCGATTTGAATGGTAGTTAAATTAATTAAAGAATTGATAGGAAAGAAGCAACCAAACAAACAAGCAAGCAACAGCAAACAGTGATGGTGACAATAGTGGATTACTGAAAGAAATTGTATTAATATGTGTATGCATGCATACTGGTTGTACCCTCCTAGACTTACATACATACATAATTGTATGTACAGTAAAAGCTCACAAATATTAACCACTTTGTACTGTTTAAGGTTTTTTTTTTTTTTTTTTTTGTAATTCTTTTTATTTGTCAACAGCTCGATTTGAGAACAAGTTTTAGTTTTTTTACATTTTTACTGAGCCTAAGCCTGACGGCTATGATCTTCGGTAAGGAAGACCTGAAATGTACAACATCTTGAGCAGTCTCGTTGTTCGAGAATTGTTAAGAAGACTTATGGACATCCAAGTTATTTGTATGCAAATTGAGCCTTTCGTTGTGCCTTATGCAGTGTCTTCTTATATCTTTTGGCATCAGAAGATCTTTGTGAATATTCTCAGGGAGCGGGCGTAAGTTATTTTCCTTATAAAGTTATATTTTGGTAACGCTGCAGTCGCTGCATCAATGGTTGCCGTTCCTCATAGTTGGATGCCATTAGCTAAGGCAATGTAGAGTCCACATTTATTTCCAAGACTAAGCAGGGATCTTCGGCCTATCAACCAGTGCATTCAGAGCATGTTACAGTCTAGTTTATTCCTTTTGGTTATAATGAGCTTTTTCCATGGCTTCATCTTTTATCACGCCACATGCCTAAGTACTCTTGTTTAACATTATTTCATTTGGGTATTATAACTCGGTTGAAGCGGTGTCGATCATTGCCTTTTTGCCGAAGTGCATATAAAACATCTACAGACTTGTCTGTGTTTACCGCTATGTTCCATTTTGTCATCCCGTCATGAATTTTGTTAAGCTGATTTTGTAGTAGTTATTTTATTACTCTTGCAATGGGGGACGTAGCAAGTATTGCTGTATCGTCTGCGAAGGTTCTTGTGGTTAACTTGTCGCACTTTGAGTCCGGCATGTCAGCTGTGTATATGGTGTACGTAGAGCAGTGGGGCCAAGACGCTTCCTTGTGAAACACCTGATTCTATGTATTCTTGATTAAAGTAATACGAATTTCTAAACTGTTCCAAATTTGTTGACTCTTTTTATACTCTTCAGAGTATATTCTTGATCAACGCGACGAGACGAATTGATCTAGCCTGTCCGTCTGTATGCATGCAAACTAGTTCCTCAGTTTTTGCGCAAGAGAGCTGAGCTTTCTTTTTAACATACGCAGTACATTTGTCGGAATCAGCCGAATCGGACCTCTGGGGGAGGTACCCCCCACACAAACCGGGTTCCAAATGAAAGTTCTTATTAGAACATTTTTTTTTTGTTTTCTGTACTATCGACTTGAAATTGGGACAATATAAGTGTCTGCCAAATTTCCACCAATCATATAAATTTCAAGACCCTCGGACCTCTAGGGGGGTACTCCCCATACAAACCTGGATCCAAATTCACATTCTTCTTAGAAAAACTTTCTTGTTTTTTATACTATCGACTTGAAATATGGACACTGTAAGTGTCTGTCCAATATCCACCAACCTTATTAATTTCAAGACCCTCGGACTACTAGCAGGGGCGTGAAGAGTATTAAAATTTCAGCATAGCCAAAGTTAGTTTTATTTATATTTTAAATTTCTGTTTAAAAAAAAAAATAAATACTCTTAGAATTCCTGAAAGCACTAATACATTTCTGGTAATAATTGAGTAGCACCTATTATTCTATTTAAGTATACTTATATGAATATGTACTAATTCTTTTAAGGTATTGGAACGTGCCTAACCTCAAGTGGGCTCAGCTCACTACCTGCTTATGATATTTGATCTGGCGCAAACATATTGTGAAAACTCCTGCAACCTGTCGCCAAAAACCAAGGAGTCAACATAGCTTAAGTAACAAAGTAACCATATATAAAGCTATAGTGGTGCCGTCCTGGACATATGGTATTCCCCTATAGGGAACCGCCCCTGAGTCCAGCGTCTATCTCATCTCAGAAGATGTAAAACTCTGTCCTCTGTCAGATAGTAAACGCTACTTGGTACGTGCGTAATGATGTCATGTCCAGAGACCTTTAATCCATGAGCATATCAACCTTTACACATGACCGGTTAAAGACTCACATCAACAAATTAGCATCCGCTCTTGCCACGAACAGGGTGCTCAAACGTCTCCACCCTGATTATCTTTGGGTGCACGAACGCAAAAGAGGACGTAGGCTTCGTTTCTAAAATAATCAAACATTTCCCTGCTTATTTTTTAGGCTTTAAGCCATCTGTCAGTCTCATGGCAAACTGTTACATCAATTTTTTATAACCTTTAAGTCGGGGGTTTATTATTGTCCAATAAATTTAAAAAACAAAAATCAATAGCAAAGAAAAGAGGTAAGAGATACATTGAATAACTTTATCAACATTAGAAAAGAAGTCCTATTTTGTCCGTCTGTTTTATTGAGGTCTGCATGCTTTACAGAAATACAAGAGAGAGAGAGGGTCCTGGTTTTGCCCCAAAACTCATTGTTTTAGTAGCTAATTATCCTATCCTATCTTCGGCTTCGAATTTGTCAGAGCACCCACCAATTAATGTGGCAATTTCCTTTAAGTTCATCCCATGGAAATATAGATTATGCGAAGGACGGAACCAAATCACCTTGTCACAGCGGCCTCGATTGAGGCATATGTTGCCTAAGTATTAGAGTGGCATATTCCTCATGGAAATATAAAACTCTTCTTCGAAATTTCACAATTTGTTGAGTGTTCTACCTTGAGAGCCTCTACTGTATGTATATATGAATGCATGTAGATACATACATATATAGTAGATTGAGTTTGAATTAATAAACATATCTACATACATACAAATACTATATCTGACTATATCTGTTTTCCATCCGTTTGCTGTTTGTCGTTTGTTGATGATGTTGTCTTGGTAATTTGATAACATAATTGATTAAACAAACTTCAAAATATGTCACACTAAATGATGATGGTGATGGTGAAGATGATTATGATAATGACGACTTATAAAACAAACAGAAAAAAGTTAGATTCATCCCTCTTCTATTTATTATGAGATTTATCAGTTTTTAAGAATCAATGTTAGTTAATGAGCAAATTGTTTGATCGATTTCCACTTTAAAGTTCTGAGTTTTTAAAGATTTTTTACTTTATGTCAATGTGCAAACTGCATCCACAAATTTATTATCTGCAATACTATGTAATTATAACTATACTATTCTCTCTCTCTCTCTCTCTCTCTCTCTCTTTCTGTTTCTTATCACACTTTAAAATAAATATAAGTACTAATATTGCTCGCTTATCAACTTCAATCTATCTCTCTGACCGTCGTCATCGCTCGTCCTAATACCAAGTAAGAATACTAATATTTCCCAATTAAGGCATATAATATTCTTCTGATAAGGGCAGCAGCCAACAAGGCAAACTCTTAACTACTATATGGAAACTAGTACATATGTATATTATATAGTAAATATTCGTTAGATATATTTGTATAATAAGAAATGCAAATGTGTTCATTTTTGCGTTTTCCTTCTTAAATAATGAAAACGCAATTCGAATTAATAAAAATTATGAGCACCGGCAGCCCGTCCGCTCCCCTAAAAAGTTGCCAATCACTTTGAATTAGATGAAGAGAAATATGCCGCATCGATTTAAGTAATAAAATAAAGAACAAAACAGATCAGCACAGAACAAGTATGGGTAACTGATTGGCTGAGGGACTGACTGACTGATTGTGTGATCGAGTGATGCTGTTTGGCTGTTTGGCCTAGAGAATCTTAACGAGTAAACACTTTAATTAATTAAAAAAAGAAAACACAAATTGAGCATAAAATTATTAAATCAAGGAATACAAAATATACATATGTATGTATGTACATACATACTATGAATGAATCAATGAGACTGAAGGTTGGTGGTCAATTGTTTGTTACTTGGATTGGTTGAGTTGAGTTGGTTGCTGATTTATTTTATCACATTTCAATAATCACGAGACTCATTGAATAATTTGAATTTGTTTTTTTTTTTCTCATTCACCAATTTCAGAAATAATAACAAAAGTCAATTCATTTGTTATTATGTATATTGTTTATTTGAAAACAAATTATTTAAATTTGCATATGCAGGGATGGGTGGCATATATACATATGTGACTGTGTGTATGCGTGTGAATGTGTGTGTGTGAGTGAACACACTTACTTATTTCGTTGTAACAATCGTAATGTAATTATTTTTTTTTTTTTTTTTCTATAAAAAAATTTTTAATATGTTTTTTTTTTCTCTCACCTGCAGTTTTTTGTTTTTTCCTGTGATATTCCAAGAATTTTCTGTTCTGTTTATGCCACACAATATTGCACTAATGAATTTGGATTATGATTTATTAAATAAAACATTGTATTGTATTATATTTTATTGTATTCCATTGAATTGAATTAATAGTATTCTGAATTGATATTTAATAAAAAAAAAAAATACATCTATATAATAATTAAGCACTTTTGTTACTTAAGTAAGTACAATACATTAAGAAAGTTAAGTACACTTGCGTTGAGTTAGGTTTACTCAGTTAATTTAGTTTTTAATCACATATCAATAAGATAAGCCTAAAGTTGAAAATCAGTCAGTCAGTGAAAATTAGTCAGCATTGTTTGTTCTCGTCTTTTATTAAATGTTTTTTGTTGCAATTTCAATTTCCAAATAGAAATTACTGAAACTGTATTGTTAATCAGTTTCACTTTATCACAACAAGACAAGACAAGAATAACAAAGAAACAACAAATTGACAACAGGCAACAATCGCCGCCAGCTGATGATGCTCAAAAAGCTTGATGCCACTATTTTTGTAATTTTAACGCCGTTGCTTTGCCATGGAATATATTAATATTTCAACGGCGTTGGTAGCAATAATAATCGGCTTTTGAGTTCGTGTTCGCTTTGTTTTGGTGTAAAAAAAGAAATTAAAAAAGTTATATTAAATTTCTATTGAAAATTTTACGATTTGATATTAAAACAATTACAAAACAACTTAATTATTAATATTAACATTAACAGTTGTCGCCATGTCCGGTAATATTTCAAAAAATATGAAAATAGCAGGCTTCAGTGGAAATTTTGCGGGCATAGGCGGCAGCTGTGTCGGCAGTGGCAGCGCCACTACTACGGTTAGCACCATCGGCAAAGTGTCGGGCAAGGGAGCAACATCTGCAGCTGCCATGCATATTGCGCTTCATTCGTCTGAAAGCGATATTCATACGATAAGTTTAGGAGGAAGTGGTGGCGGTTTTGGTGTTGGTGTTGGAATAAGCGGGTGCAGTGGGAATAACGTTATTATACCATTGATTCGTAGCAAAGACAATGCAAAACAGATGCCCACCTATAATGCCGCCATGCTGCGTTCACCCGACGAACATTTAGCTGCCGAAGACTTAGACAATATTCAACTCGAACTTGAAACATTGCTTTCGAGCGTTGCATTGCGTGCACGTGTACTAAAAACTGAATACGAAAATATTGATAAAGACGAGAGGCGTAATGATCGACGCAAAGACAAACAGCCTTTGTCGCCGGCACCGGGTTTTCTTACGAACGGTGTTGGTTGTATTGGTTCGAGTAGTTCGGGCATTATTTACCCAGCAACTAATAGTAATAGTTTGAATGGCAAACGAAAACGTGACGAACCGGCTGCAGTGCGTAAGAAGCATTCGTCAATGACAATTTTGAAACAAGTGCATCACCATCATCATCAATCAAAGCTCACTAAAAACAGTCTATTTGGCGGCGTTATGCACACAGACGATAGTATGGATTTTTTGTCATTGCCAACTGCAACATTTACTGCTAGTGGCTTTAGTGGTACTGTGTCAAACAATCATGGTCATGCTCATGCCCATTCTAACTCTCACGTTAATCATCGCAGTGAACATCACCAGTTACCGAAATTACAAATACCAAAGAATGATATGCCAAATAAATTTTGGCTATCGGTCGAACCATATTGCATGCCATTGACTCAAGATGAAGTGCGCCTCATTGACGATTTGCTGGAACAGTACAAGGGACCTTTAGTGCCGCCGATACCGCAACTTGGACCCCACTATTCCGTTTCATGGGCCACTGAAGATATAAAAAATTTGCAAGAGTCATCAGTTATAGGATCATCCAATCGTAATTCAAGAGGCAACAACTCAGCATCAGCATCTACTAGTAAATCAGGGGCATTGCTTAAAAAAGCCGATTCTATGCTGGAAGAATGCATAACTGGTCCATTGACACAACGTCTTGTCTCTGCTCTGATCGAAGAGCAAATGGTCTCACATCCCAGCGAACAGGCTGCCGTTGGTGAACATAGTAACAGCAGTAGTAGTACCCATTCCACAGCATCAGCTGCTAATATGCCATACAACAATTTTCGTTCATTAGCAATGCTTAAGAATTGCATCGGCATTGAGCAACGAGTCAAGAAGGAACTCATGGAGCAGGGTATACTCGACTTTAGTGATTTTCCACACAAAGATGAAGATGAAGTCTTACTTCAAATCAAATCACTTTCGGCTGAAATTAATAGTGTTGCAAATTATAATCGAGCTGAGTTGACACAATTGCAAAGTACTGCTGCTAATGAAATTAAACGCATCGAACTGAAACATAAATTGGATTTGGTCGATCAAGAAATTCTTGAGTCATACAAACGCATGCTACAATATCGTGCCAAACGCAAGGGGTTCTCATTTGATGAACAACAGGAAATCTATCGTTTGACCAGTGAACAACGCTCGTTGGCTGAACAACTTGAGAGATTGAAACCGCAATCACAACCCATATAGATGTGGGCCAATGTGCTTTGGCGTTCACTCGGCTTTAAAGTCTATGATGATTCATAGCATCATCAGTTTTAGTTGCCGCCGCAGTGTTAGCCTAGTAATAGCGCATCTCCTCGATAAATGCATAATAAACCGTCATATATATTAAATTATATATGTATGTATTACTTAATTTTATTTAAATTTCTACATCTCTCACATCATCAGAACATTGTATATCCATCATTATACGTACATACATACATAACTACATAATATGCATAATGTATTCATTTATACACTTCATATAAATATAGATACACTCATCGTACTACATATTGTACATAGAATATCTCAAGGTTAAGATTGACATACAAATGAGTTAAAGAATCAATCAATGGCTCTGTATTAGTATATATTAGTGAGTCAACCAGTCTTTCTGTCTGTCTTCAAGATTATTATATCTATTATCTTGAAGCAATTTGTCAGTCGATTTTGTACAATGGGACTCTTCTATAACGAAAACGTTGGTAACGGTCAATCACTTCGATGTACGTAGAAGACTTCGCTTTTTGATATACATAGAGAAGACTTCACTATTTGGTATAGAGAAGACTTCGCTATTTGATATTGAGAAGACTTCGCTATTTGATATAGAGAAGACTGCTATTTGATATAGAGAAGACTTCGTTATTCGACATAGGGGAGTTCGATATAGAGGAGTCCGACCATATTTCAAAAAGTGTAAGACAGAACAGACAATTGTTTGCATCACGTTAAAAACATTTATAATGGCAACACACAAATTTAATATTATTTATAATTTTAATACTCTTCACGCAGTGAATAGTTTTATAAGTTTGTCATGAAGTTTGTAACACACAGAAGGAGATATCGGAGCCCCCCAAAAATTATATATATTCATGATCAGCGCGACTAGACGAGTTGATTTAGCCATGTCTGTCCGTCTGTATGTCTGCACAGTAGTGCCCCAGATTTTGAACTAGAAAAGAATTCTTTTCACCATATGCAATACATTTGTTGGAATCAGCCGAATCGGACCACTAGGGGAGATACCTGTCATACAAACCCAAATTCATGTTCTCATTAGAAGAATTTTGTTTTTTTGTTTTTTTTTTTTTTTGTAATGTGGAACTGAAATTTAGACACTATAAGTATCTGGCCCATATCCACTAACTTTGTAAATTTGAAAATCCTCTGACTTCTAGGGAAGATACTCCCCATACTAACCCAAATCCAAATTCATGTTCTCGTTAGAAGAACTTTTTTTTTTTGTATTGTGGAACTGAAATGTGGACACTTTAAGTATCTGATCTATCCACCAACTGTGTACATTTTAATACCTTCGGAATACTGGGAGGGATACTTGCCATAAATCCAAATTTATGTTCTCATTAGAAAATCTTTTTTTGTTTTTTGTACAGTGGAGCTGATATGTGGACACTATAAGTATTTGATGTATATCCACCAACTATGTAAATTTGAAGACAAAACATAAACCTATAACGATAATCAGAAGATATAAAACGCGCGTGAAGAGTATTACAACATTAGCATATCCAAATTTAATATTCTATTTACTGGTTCTTGTATTCAATCCTTTAAAAAAAAATGAAAAATAATAATAAGAGAATTTTTTTCTTTTTTTTTAGTTGAATAAAATTTGTAAACAAAAAATCATTCAATCAATGTTATCAAAATTTTAGAAAATGTTTAAAATTATTGTAATTTTATGCAAAATATTGGGTTGTCGTTGTCGTTGCATTTGTCATGTATCAGTCTTATCTTATTGTGTCATGTTAATAGAAAACTATTCAATAATAATGTAAAATTTGGGTAAATATTAAAAAATATTTAATAATATAATAAGCGTATATACAACAACAAAAAATTTAAGATTAGATTTAATAGATTTCTATTTTAGAATAGAAATTATATGCATTAATAGAAAATTTGTATACAAATTAAATCAATTGTAATCTGATTTCTTTGCAGCTGTATAGATAAATTATATTATATATATATAAACACATAGATATTTTTATTAAATTCAAATTCAAATTAATATTGATTCAGATTATTGGATAATATATTGTAATATCAAATTTTGCCTGAATAAGCAATAATTTTTATATACAAAAAAAAAAAAAAACAACATATAAATACTCAAAGATTTTTAAAGAATGATATACTTTTATCAATTATATAACCGATAGATTTTTGATATATTTTGTAAATTGAATGTAATTTCAAATTATTAGAAAAAGAACAGAAGCTTTGGCCACGGAAATAAATTCGTTTTTATATAATTTCTGGAAAGGATTTTGTGGTAATAATGATGATGATTATGGTGGCTATGACATCTGTGAGTCTAGCTAAGTAGATACCTCATGACACAAATGAATGGAAAGAAATAACCCAGCCGAACGATCATGAGGTTCCCCAATTCATATTGTTCAATTGTTTCTATGTATGCCTCGTAAACATCAGACTTAAATGACAATTAATATTTCTAACTAGATGAAACTAGTGTTGTACTATATATTAATATTCTCCAAATCCAATCATCATTGTAGAAGAATTAACGATAAAAAATATTTATATGCATATATTAAAATTAAATGCTAACGAAACGATTTCATCAACAATTCATACCATTTTGTACATATATACTACATAAATATAATATTTACATACTTACATAAAAATCAATTAAAAGCTACATATTATTACATATTATCTATTCAAAAATAACAAAAAATTATAAGAATTTTTCTTTTATAAAGTACAAAACAAATAATAAGAATATTACAATGTGGCAATACATATATGGGTTTGATACACAAGATATGATGATTATACATTATATTAAAATAAAATGATTGTTAAAAGATTTACTACTCATTCAATATTTAAAGTTTAATTGACATATCAACGTACGTCTGCAATAAACAATAATACATACATAGTATATATCTTAATGATACAATAATATTGTGTTCTCACACCAAGTGCATTAAATTACATGACATAAATAAGATCTATTCAATAAATTAAGATAGAATTACATAAATAGAATACAATAGAA
Source organism: Amiota mariae (assembly GCA_035041805.1). NCBI lineage: Eukaryota > Metazoa > Arthropoda > Insecta > Diptera > Drosophilidae > Amiota > Amiota mariae. Next base: position 263,475 of record JAWNKV010000943.1, on the reverse strand, counting down.
ATCATCAAATACATCATTACACTTAAAAATGAGGAAGTGCATTACTAAAAAAGCCTCGATGGCATTGAGCGTGTTTACAAACTACTAGAACTCACTATCTGCACAGTGTAAACCTATTAACTAGTTATTTACAGATTGTAAACAATCTAGCGATAATAGTTGAAAGCCAGGCAATTAGCTCGCTTGGAAACTCACTGGCTAGTAGATTGTGAACTCGCTCAATGCCATAGAGACTTAACTAAAACTAGTAACAACTTTCGAACTTCTTCATAACGTGCTTCTATACAAAAACGATCTCCTTATTACAAATTGTTTTCGTGTACATAGTTTTTTTCTCCATTTCTTAATACATATGTACTCGTATATTCTGATTTAAATACAATAACATATATCTGTACAGTGAATCCATATTTCATTACAACGAATAGAATTAAATGAAACTAATCATATTTTATTCAAAATTCATGCAATATGATTTCCCTAAAATGAATATTTTTAGGGATATCCAATAAAACAAAAAACTGCCAGTGAAGAAGAATTAACGGTGCTAAGGAATTACCTATCTATACTGGAATGGATTTCTTCATCCATGGAAGTATACATAAATACAAGTAATTCGATCCTCTTTCCAGATAAAGAAGAGTGACGAGTGTATGTTCCGACCAATTATACATACAAGTTAATTCATTATAAAGAATTCAATTGTATAAAATGTATACATCAAACGTATGTAAGTATGTGCATACGTTATATAGACACAAGCAGAGGTCACTGAATACTAGACATACTACTTAGTAAGTAGTTAGTTAGTTCATACACAAATCTATATAAACATTGTACTTATTTACTTACTAAAAAATAATCTTAAAAGTCCGCAAAAATAAAACTACTCTATATGCAAAATTTCAGCTTGACTCAACTCAATTTCTAAAGGAGTAGATGGAAATTAATGATTATATCTTATAAAGTTAAGATGATGACGCCTACATATAGTACATAATATGTACATATATTCTGTTTGCCGAATTATAAAGACAACAAAATACCATGTGCAAAATTTGAATTTCTTGTAGCCTCTACACTAAATAAAAATACACCCATTTAAAATTTAAATTAGCAAATTATTCGTACATAAATTTCAATTCTATAAAACATTATAAGTAGTATATGTTTCTAAATATTGTAATTGGTGTTGGTGGGTTTAGATGAAAGTCTTGGCCCACCGACCGACTGACTGACTAACTGACGAACAGTTATCGACTTTCATTAAATTTGTTATAACATTAAGTACTTTTTTTATATGATTATAAAATGAAAATGTATAAAAAATATTTGTATAATAAAGACAATATTTATATACATCTACGTATATTACTCACATAATCCCATTTACTTTCGATTTTTTTAAAATAATTTTATTGAAGATATTCGTTATATTTTTACACTACACACATCACCATCATTGGTTGGCAATAAGTAGTAGTATGTTACCAATGCGACTGAACTTCTCGAGCAATCAAAAACGTTTAAACTTTATTGTAAAATTCTTCAGTAAAGTCAAGTACTATCACCATTATAAGGAATAATATAATAATATACAAATTATATAGCCAAATATGCATGCATCGAGTGATTTGATTTTCTATTTCATTTACAATATTTGTATAATACTTGTACTGTACTGTGTGCATAGAAGAGAGTGAAAAACAAGATGAAGAATATATAGCCATCACATTCGGTTAGCGGATAGACGGAAGAGCGAGCAAAATATCTTAGATATGGAAGTTATGATATTTAATATTATTTATTATATATACATATATGTATATTGTTTGTGAGGAAATACATTTCTGGAAATTTTATCTCTGATCTGATAGAGCTTAAAATGCTAATATTTACAATGAATATTGTTGGGCTTATCTTTGTTAGCAACTGGAACTGTTTTCGAGAGTAAATCAAAAAGTTATCGGAAAAATATTCAAATGTTAGTATGAAATATATATACTGAAGTTTCAACATAAAAGTTTCCTTTCAGTTCGCTTAATAGTATAGTAGCCCTTCATCTAAAGGTTCTTTATAGTGTAAACTTTTCGTATTTTGTATTCTAATCTGTATATCTAATTGCCCATTAAAATCATGCTCCGAGTCGAATGTGCTTAGATCTGGTAAATATACTGCATAGTTTTCAATCAATAATCTTAATTGTAAACCCATGAGGATGATTTACCTTAAAAATTTGATTGAAATGGCGCCAGAATCGCATAGTACGCACATTGATCCATTGTTTCAAAGAAACCTGTTCTACTGAAGTAGGAGTATTTGAATTTCTGAATTTACAAATATTCGAGCTGGAGCGGTCAAGACGGTACCGAATGATTTTTGATAAGACTTGGCGGTGTGTAGATTGTTGTCAATCGTAATCGAGAATGGTGTTCTTAAGTGTATTGTAGTATAGTTTGTAGCATAGGTCGCAAATAATCGTCGTTCGTGAATTTTAATGAGTCTTTCACAGCTTTGCCGGCTTCTTCGTTGCCCGCAATGTTGTAATGACCAGGTATCCAAATAATTTTGATTTTCGCTGAGTTTCTTACTATTGACTATCTGATTTTTAGGGGATAGTATAATTGATTGGAAGTAGAAAAAGGCTATAGCATTAAAAATGGCGAAGTAGGTTTGACCTGATTCAGCCCTCTGCACTGCATTATGGATGGCGATGATTTCGGTTGAAAAAGTTCAGCTGTAGTGAGGTAGTTGATATTTCTCATTTGTACCATCCCACCATCTGATTTGGAACCGTCTGTGTAGATAAATTTCTGGGAAGGTAAAGATTGTTTGAGGAGCAGAAAATCTTGTTGATAGATTACTGGTGTGGTGGACGACTTCGGATATCTGTGAAGGTCGGCAGATATGTTAGGTTAGATTTCGAAGAAAGTGTATATTAGTATCTAAAACTTTTCCGTGCATCTAGTGTCTGGTAAAAGATGAATGTTCTTGCTTTATTTTGCTCAAAATTTTACAATTTTCATTTTAATGAGTATGTATTTTCTAACAATTTGACTTGCCCTCGTATTTAATAAATCTTGATATCAAGCCGTCAGCAGCAGCACCACCACCACCATTACATGTAGGAGGCTCGTTTACTGGCTTAGTTTGGCTTTATCAAAGCAATTTTAATTACCCTGAGAAAATATTGAAAAAACATTATTATTTATATAAACAAGAGATAATTAAATTAAAAATAAACTTAAATTTGGGCTAATTTCCAATGATTGACCCTGGTGCGATTTTGGATAAAACCCAATGCACTCATAATATATGTAGTATGTATTTCAAATTTCCGATTATCAAATTTCTTTGCAAATTAACAAGAAAATATTGTAGTTACAACTGATTTTACCGAATATTTTAAGTAGGGTTGTAACGGAACTTTGCTTCCGCCTTTGCATAACATCCGCAAGAAATCGTGCTACCGCATCTGCCTCCGCATGTTTTTAACGGAGTTTAAGCGGAGGTATATTTTAATTTTGTCATTGCGTGTGACGTTACATTTCTCACATCCCTCACTCAAAAAAAAGCCAGTACTTTCCGATCGACTGCTGAAAATTAAAGATTCTCTTTGCCTGCTTCTCAGCAACATAATATTCCCAAAATTTCTCCTAAAGAATGATTGCATCTCATTAAAATAGTGACAATACTAACTCCTTTTGAAGAAATTACATGGAATCTAAACGACACAAATGTTTCCATATCATCTGTGATCTCGATATTACATGTATTGAAGCATAAATTGCAGAAAGTAAATGATAAATCTGACACAGATCAGAATTTCGAAAACATTATCAAATAACTAATTGAAGACATCAATTTAAGATTTGATGACCTTCCAATCAATACTTTGTATTCTCTTGCTACATATCTGGATCCAAGGTACAAATTAAAGTTTTTATTAAGGATAAAGTTTTAACTGAACCAATGCGTTTGCAAACGCTGCATGACGACAGAGCTTCTGTCGTCAAGAGACCCAAGATTGAATTGCACCGAGTTGACGATGAGCTTCCAGATTTCACCGCCAACGCAAATTGTTTACTCAAATATGTCCGACATATTGGAAACAGCAGTGACGATGAAGTGGAAGAGGAATATAGAAATGAAATCATTGATAAATGAGTATAATGCCAAAAATCGGCATCCACTAAACGAAGACCCTTTAATCTATAGGGTGGGTCAATTATTGGTCCGATTTTGAATTCCTTATTGTTAATGACTCTGTCAATTTGAGCGCCATAAATTGTTAAGAGTAGTTTAGTTTTAACCTTCCGCTGAACGAATATCGCTTCTCTTTGCAACAACGTTTTAAAATACTGAACATTTAATTTCAATGTGGATGGCCACAAAAATTGTGTACAAAATTTGGAAGAAATTAAATTTTGGCAAAGTCCATTGGCCTGATCGCAGCTGCGATTTGACGTCGATGGAGTTTTTTCTGTGGGGCGCATTGAAAGATAAAGTTTATGCCGATAATCTCCAAACAATTGATCACTTGAAACAGAACATTCGGGCCGGAATTTCTCAAATTGCTTGAAAATTGGTGTTCCAGGATGGCCTACTGCCGAGGCAGCAGCGGCCAAGATTTAAATGAAATCATTTTTCATACTTATTTGGAAGAATCAATCTATCAAATAAAGCGAAATACGTTTAAAAAATATTAACTTTTGTATATTTAATGATCAAAGCAAAATCGGACCAATATTTGGCCCACCTTTTATATCTATCTATACATATATAAAATCGTAGGCTTCTTTCTGTCTGTGCACGTTAATCTCAGAAACGGCTTAACCTATTTGAATGCTGTTCACTGGTGTATTGTAGCAGGCTTCCTGTAACTAATAGCGTTTATTTCATGAAAATCGACCTACAAAATGGATCGAAATTAGTGGATCAAATTTTGCATATAAAGCTTAGAGACATATTTTCAAATCAATCAAGTAGTCTTTGTCAAACATCTATTTTTGAATTGTGAGTCACAATAAAATATAATAAATTTCATTCTTTATATCATTTCCGTGCCAATTTTGATAAAATTTACAGTACAGTTAGTATAAATAAATTTCAAGCATTTTTCCCATCGTACGTGCTTATTTATCGTGGCCACCAGCATGGACGTAGCCAGGATTTTGATTAGGGGGCAGTCAAGAAAACACGAATAATATGCATATGTATTTCGAAAATGTTTATTAATTGAGAAAAATATGTATTTTATTACACTAATAGTAGTCTTCGATGTTCTTCACAAAACCGTTTCAAAACTTCACGTGCAATTTTATCGCCATTTCCTTGTACCGTTTTTCTGTATACACTGAGTATACATAGATCGTTTAAATGGTTTTCTAGCATCGTGGACCTCATCTGTACAAAAGGACCTCTGTATGTTACTTCTTGTACAAGGCTGTGTCAAGGAAATTAAAAGTGAGTTTTTTGTTGCTGGAAAGAATATTTCTACCTCTTTTAACACTTCCGTAAAGTCTAGTTCTGTAAGGTTTTCTCTTGTCACACCCTATTCTTCCATAGTTTAAACCATAACTCGGCTTCTTTCTCGAAAAATTCTAAAGGGTAGTATTGGCAGAATTTTTTTGATTTCTCTTTAAAATCAGGCAATGCCATATTTAGCATTAAACTGGGAAAACAAAAGATTTCATTATCAAAACGCTGCTCCAGTGCGGTTATCAGGGAATCTAAATAACGGATAAAGATCAATCGCTTCCAAAAATCGTATGGAGACTCATCAGGTTGATTGGACCGATGTTGTTGGCGAGATACAATGCGCGAGACTTGTAATCAGTCCCAATTGTAGCTGCAGTTCTGGTAGAATTTGGTTCTCCTCGTCCGCGTTGCTGCGATAATCTTTTACGAGAAATATTATCTTTTTAATATGATTCATGCATGTATACATGTCAATAATATTTGATTGTAATGCTTTGGCAACAGCGTCTAACATGCTTGAATATTTGGCTATCAATCCAACGCATATAATGAATTCTGACTTAATATTGCAGCGCAATATAGTTGGTAAGCACCCTTCTCTAGAAATATTTGAAAGCCCATTGACAATTTCTGCAAAATGTTCATTAAAAATAGCAACACTCTTATATTTTTGTGACCAGCGTGTTTCACATAAACCAGGAATGTTTGGTAATTTCTGCGTAGAAAAGGTTCTCGAAATTTATGATGACTTTTATGGTGCTAATAGTGTTTTGTATTTCTGGAACTTGATCTAAATCATTTACAACCAACTTAAGCCTGTGACTTGTGCAATGAAAATACAAGGTGTTATTATATTTCTCCTTAAAGATTTTTTGAACAACAACCAACATTTCCCGCCATTGTCGAACGCCCATCATACCATTGGCCAACACATGTCAGGTTCAAGTCCTTCGTTTTCTAAAAACCTGCCAATTTCCGATGCTATAGTTTTGGCATCCATCATCGTCACTTCTGCGAAACCGTGAAATTCTGCTCGGATTGTTTTTTTATCTTCGTCATAAAAACGTATTTATATGGAAAGCTGTTCTTTTCCAGCTATATCACATGACTCATCTGCCATTACACTGTAAGCATAAGCCTGTGAGTATACATGCATTTACATATACGAGTATGTGTGCACTTACGTGTGTGCGCTTCAGTCGACTTGAAGTATCTATTATAGCTATGCACATGGCCTCCAGGATCAGTTTCCAGCGAGCAACTGTTTATTGGGCCAGTTTAATTTACAAACCATTGAGAAATCGTTTAGTAAGCGAAAAAGCTGCAAAAATGTTTATTAAGTGTAATTTACCTACCAATAGTACATAAGTTTAGTTTATATATACTGTGTCCCCTCACTTAAAGCAACCCTCGATAAACACAACACCTCGATTACTAGAACGTCAGACTCTGTTAACGCAACTTTCATTGAAAAAGACATTTTTATAACTTTTTTTTCCTATTTTTGCTTTTTTATCCAGAAATATATAAAATTTAGTTTTGCGATTCCCCAGTTAAGTATATGAACGCATCAATGCTGAATAAAATTGTCTTTCAGCCACAGTAAGGGGACACTACATAGCACAATATATAAGTATACTGAAATGGGTAAATTTTTTCTTTATTAAAAGTGAAAAACAGATTTTATTTTTTTTTTTTTTTTTGTAAGCCACCTAGGCCTTCATTTACCTACGCTTCCGCGAAGTCCAAGTTATGGACATCCGTCTCCGCTGAAATGGACAACCCTAATTTTAAGTACATACTTTTATAGATTTTACCATAGAAAAAACTATGGATTATTTTCTTATTCTTATTGTTTATTGACCCGTATTATTCATTTATTATTTGAACTAACTGTTAAGTTAAAAAGATTAATTTACTACAGTAGTACAGTATTTATTTGTTACATCAAATAATATTTGTAACATATAAAGTAAGGGAATTAGGCAATGCAAAAACCTTATATTTATAGATTATAAAAAAACTAAAATAAATACATAAATTCAGTACTTAATAAAGCTAATTTTATGAATTACATAGCTTGTTAAATGCTGATCTACACTTGTATAGTGTCATATGAATTTGATTTATTTTGTTAAAATTTGTATTAACTTGATAGTTTGTTTTTTTTTTATCTGTCATGCCAATGTGGAGTTGATAGTATTGATTCCCTAATCTAAAATTTAATGAAATAAATTCATTTTATTTACCCTTGAATGGTGATTGTATCAAAAATGGAAAGACGACAAACAGTAGATCTGATTAGCAGAATTTAAGAAACTTTATTTTGTCCATGATTTTGAACAAATGCGCTTTCCCCGAGAATGTGTTGAGAGGTCCTTGGTCGACTGATGTCACATGATTGACGGACAACAAAGATACGAACACTCGCCACTCTATTTAGAAAATATTTTATGTAAACATATTTTTAATTGAAATTATTGTAGAAGAATTTAAAATTAAACACAAAAATAAGATTATACGGGCAATCCATTTTGATTCTTTAAATACTTTTAGTTTTAGGCTTAGCTTGTTATATTTTCATTCGTTTATTTGTTTTATTTATTTATACTGTATAAACTTAAGCTTGGTAAATTATTAAACAATAAAGTAGCTAATGATAATAGAGTACTAGCTACTACTACTACTAGCCTACGACTCCAACAAGGAAATAACATCCATAACTATTGAAGCTTTCATCAGGTATTTCATTCTTTTATTTCTCTTAATTTATAGTATATATTTTTTCTATCACATTTGTACACATGTTTGTACATACATATATTACATTTTATCATATATACATATTACATTATTATTTATTTTTATTAACAATATTATGGTATTCATTATTATTATTATTTTTACCTTATGAAGGTATCACAAATTATTTTAAATAACAAACACACATTTCTCTGTATGATGAAATGACATTCATTTTTATTAGAGTTCGGTACCCATAGGGAACTAACGGGACCCTATTACTAAGCTTACAATGTTCGTCCGTCCGTCCGTCCGTCTCCTGCTCTATCTAATGAACCGTAATAGGTAGAGAGTTGAAATTTTCACAAAGTGTGTAATTCACTTGTGTGTAGAACGACAAATACTAAAAATATACATTTTAAGAAGCATTGTACTTTAATTTAACCTTTTGTTTAACAATTTTTTGTTTTTTGTTGTATACTTTGAGCTGTTAATTTTAGTATACTTTTAGGCTATTAAATATAAACATAATTTTATATTTTAAGCAAAAAAATCTTGTACGATAGTACGGAACCCACCGTGTTCGAGTCCGACTCACACTTGGCTGATTTTATATTTATAAATTGGTGTTCAAAAATGTAAGTATAAAGAAATTGTTTCGTCCATAATCAATTCATAATGTATGGAATATAATCGAGGAAAATGTGTATTATTTTGATTAAATGTTTTGATTAATTTTAGAAAAAATTTCAAGAATTTATAAAAGTTAATAATTAGCATCATTCATGAAATACGTATGAACTTAGGATTAAAAATTCTAATTATATTAACTCATTTTCCCAAATTTTTTTACAGAAACTATTAAATAATTATTATAATTGTAACTTACAATATAATTTACAACAAAAGGGAAACTAGGAATTATTCATATAATAAAATGAAGAACAAACATTAGATCCAATAGAATATGATTAAGATTTCAAATTTTGAATGGTTTAATTTTTTATGATTTTATAAAAGTATCATCATCCATTCCCAAGTCACGCAGAGAGTAGTATTATAAGTTTTTCATGAAGTTTGTAACACACAGAAGGAAACATTTGAGACCTCATAAAGTACTTAAATATATTCTAAATCGAACCAATTTAGAACAATAATCAGAAGATATAAAAGGTGCATGAAGAGGCATAGCCAAAGTTAATATTCTTTTTACTGGTTTTAGTTTGATTTGATCAAAATAAACAGAACACATGATGATCTCTGAAAGAAATAAATATTATATTTAGTATATGAAATTATTTAATTATAGTACTGAAGTTAGACTGGCTCCTCCGGCCCTCAAACAAACTGTCACTAGGAAATTAAAGACACAATGATCTAAAACCCCCAACAGTGTTAGAAGCAATGCAGCTCTATAGCAGTCGGCACTTTACAAGACTTCAGACTCACCCTAGCCCATTGGCTCTTCCTCTAAGGGGAATCTAATAATTATAATTTAGTACCACATAAAGGCTCTAAGACATTTTATTTTTTACGTATACAACCATCAAAATATGTCATGCAGAACAACTGCGATAAACATTAAAATGATATAAAAAAAAAGACTTATTTTGGCTATGCCGAAGTTGTAATACTCTTCACGCCCCAACTAGGGGTCCAGGGTCTTGAAATTTATAAGGTTGGTGGCTATAGATCAGACACATATAGTGTCCAAATTTTAAGTTGATAGTACACAAAACAAAAAAAAATTTCTAATAAGAACTTTCATTTGGATCCCGGTTTGTATGGCGGGTACCCCTCCTAGTAGATCGAGAGTCTTAAAATTTTGTGGATATGGGTCAGACACTTATAGTGTCTAAATTTCAGTTCAATAAGTCAAAAAAAAAAAAAAAAACATTTTCTAATAAGAACTTTAATTTAAAAGGGGGTTTGTATGAGAGGTACCCTAGTGGACCCCTAGTGATCCGATTCGGCTGATTCACGAACTTGATCGGCGTTTGGTAAAAAGAAATCTATGTATAAAATTTCAGCTCTCTAGCTCAAAAACTGAAGGACTAGGAGTGCGTATTTATGTGGTCTACGATGTCTCCTTCCGTGTGTTACAAACTTCATGACAAACTTATAATACTATTCACTCCCGTGAAGAGTATAAAAAGTACATTGCTTACCTTTTATATTTTTATCAAAACTAAGCAATTTGTTAGTTTTGCTAGTTCTCTAAAGACAAAAATTTATTTTGGAATTTCGTAGTCAAGTCCGATTTAGTTATAGCCATAATTCCATTGATTTTCGCTTTTAATAACATATTCCCGTCATCGGTTATTAAAATCATATGCTGAACTTCTTTTTTGAGTTGTAAACAACAATTTATGATACTGTCATCCGGGCAATCAACATTAATTAGATGTTTTCTTTCATCAATAGCCGTTTGAGCTATAAGAAATAAATCATAAATACATAAGTAGTAATTTGTTCTTAAATTTAAGAATCCCAATACATAGTTGTTTATAGAAATGTCATCCATCATATGATGCTTGTTAAAATAGTCCGCGTTTTATACTTATAAGAGATTTATCACTATAGATTGCAACTGCAACAAATGGTTCGGGTCAGCATCATCCAAAACAACATATGCTGCCAAGTAATAAGATTCTATCTCAGGCGCAACGAAGTTATCTTTTTGTACATCTAAGGTATACAAGCCCACAAAGATCAACCACCTTTATAGAAAGCATTCATATATCGACAAAAGTCAACTGAGCCAGTTTTACTAGACTTTTTCACCAATTTCGATGCTCAGTAGGTTTAAGGTTATCAGTAGGGTCGTCTCCCATTTTAGTAAGGTCGAATACGAACTCTAAAGCTTCAATAGAACAATCCAAAACAGGCATTAGAATGAAGAGTGAGATTTTCTGGGAGAACTCGCCTATCTATGCTATCCTATCGTAAGTCACCAATGAACTTAGTATAGAGAATCCCACAAATCGTCTCAGGTACAAAGCTAAAGGATAAGCTAATGGATATGGTTCTATATATATTTCTTGGTTAGGTCACATAAATCTCATCATGACTGAATAAAGTCAAAGAGTCCTATGGATTTTAATGGAAATTTATCAAAGAACTTTATTCTATTATATATAATATAGATATAGATTTACTACATTCATTTACTTACCTTGTATATGATCGGAATCCAAATTGTCATTTAAAAAGCGAATGGAACGCGAGGACCTTATACGATTAACATCAGATCCACGATGCTTTATGTTATCCAGTTCTTGTATTACCTTATAAGGTATGAATAGAACATTACCGTCGGTTTCTTCTACAAAAAAAGTATTATCATTGTCATCCATTCATCAACCAACCATCTATCCAACAATGTTTATGTATTACATACCATAAAGTGAAAGTTTTGTTAGTTCCTCAACAAAAACTATATAGTTCAATAGAATGTTAGTGTCCAATACGAAATACATGTGATTTTGTTTTCTACGGGATAGTAAAGACCCCTTGTTGTCAGCACTCCTTACGTCTTTTAATATATATTCAATGGAATCCTATTAAACGAGAAGATTTAAATATTTTATGAATTTATTACATTAATTTCTGATCCGCGAAGGTTGCATTCATAATACACTTCTCTAACAATACAAAATGATTTATATGGCAGCTATACCTAGTCCACTGATACCACCCATCACCACTTCATTACACACTACAGTATGTATTTGTTAATAGGTGTACGACATTCGCAATCGTTTCTACAAAATACACTAACCACTCGTAATATCTTTAAAACTTAGACAAGTTTCCAAAATAGCAAACAGACAAAGATGTCAATAGATTCTCTTTGATCACGCTGATCGCTTAACCTCGGACATGTCGATAATCAATGAAGACCAAGCAATCAATGCTGCATATTCCGACGTTATGGTCTTAGTCTAAAACTCCGGGTCAACTGATGAAACGGCGGAGACTCAACCATTATTTAATAAGATTTCACACTACAACATAATGATGAACTCCATTAAGTTAAATGACTGTACCTTCTTCCTAAGAGAAGATGTTTGTCCGGCTATAACCCAAAATAGAAGCATCATTCCACAAACGAAGTAACTCTGGCTCCCCCGCCCTTCCAATAAACTATCGTTATCAAACAAAAGATTGATATGTATATTATATTAAAATGTTGTGGCACCAACTTGGCGCTATGTCATTCAAATATGGGGCACCACAGCTGCCTATAACATCACCAAACTGCATGCTTGCCAGAACAAGGCGCTCTGTAAAATCACGGCCGCCTCTTGCTTCGTTCGAAATACAACGCTGCACAGAGATCTCAAGATTCAAATGATTATGTAACAGGTAATCAATTCATACAGCAGTCGCCATCATACAAGGCTACTGACTCATCCCAACCCGGTGGCGTCCACTCTCACCCGCTGCTCTATAAGGCGTAGATTAAAAAGGCTACACCCGCACCCGCACGATCTCCATCTAAGAAGGAAGTAACATACTTCTCAGCATTTCAATCCCAATTCCTACCAAAGTGCAGCACTTTATTCACCTCACTATTCATGGAACTACAAAAATGTGTTATGCAGTGATCGTGTTTATATCCTTGTATACTAAAATGGGTTCTCCGAGGCAATATGGTGATAGATAGATCAGACCTATTTATACTGTTGCGTAAAGTATAAGAAAATAAACTTACCGAATCATGTACGCTTCCATTGCTACCAGTACTTGTTGTAGTGACGATGCTATCGTTTTTACTCAATTCATTTAATTCATCATTGCCTTCTGCTGCTACTGTTTCTTCTGACTGCCAATCCATTGCCTCGCAATCTGGAATATAAATATTAAATGGACAAAATTTAAGTAAATACATATAAATAAATACATAAATTAATAATTACTTAAAGTAAAAAATCAGCAACAATAAAGAAAATCCAGTAAAAAAGACTAACTTTGGCTTTGCCGAAGTTGTAATACTCTTCACGCCCCTGCTAGTAGTCCGATGGTCTTGAAATTTATAAGGTTGGTGGATATTGGACAGACACTTACAGTATCCACATTTCAAGTCGATAGTATAAAAAACAAGAAAGTTTTTCTAATAAGAACATGAATTTGGATCCAGGTTTGTATGGGGAGTACCCCCCTAGAGGTCCGAGGGTTTTGAAATTTATATGGTTGGTGGAAATTTGGCAGACACTTATAGTTTCAAAATTTCAAATCGATAGTACAAAAAACAAAAAGTTTTTCTAATAAAAATTTGGATCTGATTCCGACAAATGTACTGCGTATGGTTTAAGAATATATATACTTTAGGTCTCCGACGTCTCCTTCTGTATGTTACGAACTTCATGACAAACTTATAATACTATTCACTGCGTGAAGAGTATAAAAAAGGGGAAAAAAAACCCAAAATAGACAACAAAAGACATTAAAAGTGTAAGAAAGATCAAAATTATAATGAGATTCACTCAGTTAAGTTTATTTAACAAAATGATTAGTTTTGGTTTTTGTTCATGTGAATAATATACCTCCTAGATTACTCAGTGTTTGTATAGCATTAGCACATATGTATTCCTTTATGCTAAGTAGCATCCTTGAACTGTTGTTCCAGTAGATACCTATGCTGTTGCTATTCCTGCATGAAAGTGATTGTCTCTTTGTAGATCTTTTCGTTTTGTTTTTCACTTTAATAAGATTAGCTGCTGCATGATTTAAATTAATTGAGAACAAAAGAACACATTCTGTATACATATATAGAAACTAGTAAACATCCTCCTAACCTCGGTTTTACCGAAGATTTTCAACATACATATATATATATTGCATGATATTATTAGAAGTGGATGAAACATTTAAATATTTTAAAGAAACAAGCACGGGTTTATGTATTACATATATTGATCTAATATTTAGGTTTATATGATGGTTATGTGTTTTAGAGGTTATCTATCGGGAATGTTTGTGACTGAAACTAAAATGATATGCTTAAAATAAAAAAAAGAAGAATTTGTTCCACTTTGAAAACTGTTCAGTAGAGATATGATGACTACATATTTGGTAATATAAAATATAAAACAAAATCATCATCTTTTAGGATTCTAAGTTTCCCAATGTTCATCATCGATCATTGTATTTTTATAATCTTTTTGGCATTTCTGAAGCATACAAGCCTCTGCTAAGCCATGTATAGTGAATCAAGTAGCAACATTATGTCGCTTATGAATGTTTGATTTAGATCAAGTTACATATTAATCGGATAATTTGCTTCTAGTTCTGATGTCAATTATGTATAATAATTAAACTCAGTGAAGGCACTGAGCATCGTGTTGCTTGACAGACGGACCAGTTTTTTCGGGATGTGTTTCTTCATTTCTTCTGCTAGGGCAGTTAGGCAAATTTGACACTGAGAGACTTGGCTCTTTTATAACAATTTTGATATGCACTACAGTTATACTAACCATAATTGGAATTGCTTAATGGCAAAGAGTTAGCTGATGGCACAATGGTTTCGTTGTTGTTGAAATTTTGTTGTTTCTGTTGCTGATCCTTCATTAGATTGGAACGGTAACAATTAAGGCGATCATTGGCTGTAAAAAAAAAATAGAGTTAAAAATTGTTTGAAATTTTTGTTCTTTCTCAGATTCTAAGACATACCAAGATTATTCGATGAAGTTGAAGATGACAATGTATAACTATGCAATTTCTTAAAGGAATCAAAGAGAGCTGCTTTGGGCTTCTCCCAAACATTTTTTAATTTGGTTCTAACAGAATTTAAAAATTTTGGTTTGTTTATGGCATCTTTGTAATTTCGATTTTCATTTAAGAAAACTGACTGACTCGGTGATGAGTTTGAGGTAGCTAGTGTGTCCGCAGCACTTGACGTAGATGATGATGCACGATTATACATAATGGCATTAAGGAAGCCACGTTTTGTTGTTATTAAATTTTC
Organism: Amiota mariae; assembly: GCA_035041805.1. Taxonomy (NCBI): domain Eukaryota; kingdom Metazoa; phylum Arthropoda; class Insecta; order Diptera; family Drosophilidae; genus Amiota; species Amiota mariae. Next base: position 248,282 of record JAWNKV010000943.1, on the reverse strand, counting down.
ACGCAAAAATTCATCATCAGCACCTTTGTCTTTGTTACCGATGATGGAGATGATATCAAATTCATCATCAGTCTTTTTATCGGTTATGAAGATTTTGGTGGGACCAGCAGTACCAGCTGCAGCAGTAACACGAGCGGCAGCATCAGCAATATTCTGTTTCTGTTCTTGAAATGGTTTAACAGTACATGGAGGAGAATCATGTTCTTGAAATTTCCTTTTCGACGAGAAATTTGTTTCTTCACGACGTCTTCTTTTCAGTGACGCCACATGAGATTCATCGCCTTTAGATGTTGCAGCAGCAGAATCATTTGGTTTCTGTTCATTTAGTAAGGCATCAGATAGTAGACGACGTTTTGTTTTTGAAGATTGCAACACAAGCGACTCATCACCATTCTTGGGAGCCGCTGCATGTACAACTGCAGCGTCACGGCAGTGGTGAGTAATCTTAGGGCGATTGTTGTTGGGTGATTCCGTTAAGTAGACCTGACTACTCTGGGATTGTTTTTGTGGTGTCTGTTGTTGTGTTGACGACGGTGTAGTTGTGTCGCAAAGTGATGCAGCAAAAGCGCTTGTACTTGGACCATCAAAATTCGGGGCCGATATATTGAGCCGGTGGCTTATTTTACTGCTGCTACTCTTAGATTTCTTCCTATCGTGGCAATCACTGTGGCGTCTATCAGTTGGTTTATAAATTTTTTTTACACTTCCTTGCAAGCGTTTCATTCGATCTTGGGCCGGCGTACGAAACACTTTTTTAATCGGAAATTCGCTTGGTTGCTCTGGTGTGGACATTTTCCAAAAATTAAGCAACGGGCAATTGGCGCGTTGTACTCTAACACAACAACAAATGAAACTACGACAGAGTCCGATAATTCGTAAAATGCCCAGCTGTTATATTGACGAACAGATTTATTCATTAAGAACAAATTGCACACAAATGTAGTTGGTTGTTTATATTCATGTGCGACACTTTTGTTATTGTTGATGTTGTCGTTGTTGTTGCACATTTATTATATCTTTTTTTTCCCGCTTTTATTTTTAAAGTGCAATGTAAAAACAAATTTATCCAAAGAATTTCGTCGTCACAATAACAACATATGACAAATGTGTCAGACAAGTTGGCAGCTCGACTAAATATAATTTGGCAGCACTGTGCAAAAGCGCCATCTGCCATGTTCAAATAAATTCACCGCAATAAATGTTTCGCTAAACTGCGCTTGCTTTGATTAAAATTGTACATTCTTGGCTTGTGTTTTTATGTTGGCTTGTGTTTTTATGTTGTATGATGTGTATGTGTATGAAGAATAAGGGATTGAAAAAATAATCCAAGCAATATTCTTTAAAAATAACACAGATGTGGCGATGTTCTAATAAAATACATACATATGTATAAACCAAAAAAAGGGAAAAAGACAGAACAACGATCTTTCAAGTCAGAAACGACCAGCAATTCGCTAGTACTATACTTATTATGATATGTAAGTACTTTACAGTATTTTATAATACACTTAATAAAATAAATAAACAAGTAATAGTCTTGTAAGTAAAAAAGTCGGGTTGGCTTGCGACAGATCTTATTAAGGTTTATTTAGCAAGTGAAGTCAGAAGTTAAGTCAATTCAATTAGGAACCTAAGCTACATAGGGAAGCACCTAGCAAAGTGAGAATATGTAGCACAAAGTCAGGAAAGCTTATGTATTATGTAAGTCTAGATACCCGAGCAGACGTTGTCCTGGCTCTCCTTCCTAACAACCAACCATACAGACATGAATCGCTGGTGTCGTACTGAAAATCAAAGGGCGGAAGCATTTGCATTAGAGCTGGAAAATCGTTGTATACATCTGCAACTTGCGGATGCCACCGATGTGAGTGAAACCGCTGCAGTCATTTCGTGGAATGTGCTGGATGTGTGCCCCATCAGACATGTTACTCTTACAGAAGCCAAAATGCATATCGAGAACATAAAAATTAAAAATCTCCTGGTTTCGACAAGATAGACGCAAAGGCCCTCCCTTCAAAGGTGTGTTGTTTCTGGTGATACTCTACAATGCCATGTTGAAAATTGGCTATTTCCGCTGTTTGTAGAAATGTTCTGCAGTCATCATGATCCCGGAACCTGGCAAAATTCTTCAATACATATGAGAGAATATTTTTGTTTACAGTGTTAAAGGTCGGGGCGTCCAGAATTCCATTTCGAACCATCAGTTTGGGTTTAGAGCTCAGCATGGTATAACAGAACAACTGCAAACAGTTGTCCACCACATTCTACTTATGTATGTGCGTTTAAACCAATAAAATTCTTGCTCTGTTGTCATTTTGGACGTCAAGCAAGCCTTCGACAAAATATGGATAAACCAACTAGTTCACAAGGAAATTAAGCTGCTTCCATACAAACAATATCTCCTACTGAAGAGCTAATTGATAGATTGAGCCTTCTTTGTTAGAGTTCGCGATAACAACTCTGAAATAAAGCGCATCAGGGCTGGTGGATGTGTGGCTCCAGTTATGGCCTACAAATATTGAGAACCGCTAAACCTATTAAACGAGAGAATTAATTTGGGTATAAAAAAAATATAGCAACATGATTCTCTTGCATCGTCCGGTTTTAATCAATAATTTTAATTAATGAACAACCAATAATCAAGAACAACAATATGCAGTTAAGTATTTCTCAAAAGATGGCGCTCTCCATCCCTGTGATTGAATTCAGATCTCGCATACTGACGACGCCGTTGCTAATTATAAATAAAGGCTTTGAACTCTTCTTAATATCGCGGGAGGCCACAAACGGTTAAAGCTTCTTCTGCTTGTTGTTCGTTTCCAAATTGATCAGTTATTCATTGTAGTTGCTTGCAGCAATTAACACAACACAAAGAACAAATCAAATTAAAAAAAAATTAATCAATATGATTAAGGTAACAAATAATTTTTTTTGATTGATTTAACTTTTGCTTGTGTGTGTAGCAATAACAAAAATATACATAAACTTGCACTTGTCGCTTTTGCTTTGTCGTTTGCCGGTGACCGCCGACCCGGTACAAAGTCCAATTTGAAGCAAAGTTATTTTGTTTGTTGTTATACAACCAACCAAAAAGAATAGTTTTGTACTTATTTTGAATATTAATGATGATGTTAATTGATATTAATGCATTCCCATATAGAACGCTGTTTCCCTTGTTACTGGAGGTGCTTCTGGTCTTGGCCGTGCCACAGCTGAGCGTCTTGCCAAGCAAGGAGCACGCGTTGTTCTTGCCGATTTGTCGACATCAAAGGGCAATGAAGTAGCCAAGGAACTTGGTGATAATGTTGTATTTGTGCCTGTTGACGTGACATCAGAAAAGGATGTTACGACTGCCGTGCAAACAGCCAAAGATAAATTTGGTCGCTTGGATTTGTTGGTGAATTGTGCTGGCACAGCAACCGCAATAAAAACATACAATTTCAATAAGAATGTTGCACATAAACTGGAGGATTTCCAACGTGTCATCAATATCAATGTTGTTGGTACATTTAATGTAATCCGTTTGTCGGCTGGTCTTATGGGTGCCAACGAACCCAATGTAGATGGTCAACGGGGTGTTATAGTAAACACTGCATCAGTAGCTGCCTATGATGGTCAGATTGGACAAGCTGCCTATGCTGCCTCAAAGGCAGCCGTTGTTGGTATGACATTGCCCATTGCACGTGATCTGAGCACGCAAGGTATACGCATCTGTACGATAGCCCCAGGTCTATTTAATACTCCCATGTTGGCTGCTTTGCCTGAGAAGGTACGCACCTTTTTGGCTAAATCGATACCATTCCCCCAACGACTGGGTGAACCCTCGGAGTATGCGCATTTGGTTCAAGCCATTTATGAGAATCCATTACTTAATGGTGAAACCATTCGTTTGGATGGTGCCCTCCGTATGATGCCTTAAGGCATTATAACATAAGATGATAATGATAACAGAAGATTGCATTTCTTTCTTTCTTTTTTTTTTTTTTTTTTTGATTTTATGCATGTTTAAATACAACATATAGTTACTAAGTGGAAAAGTGAATCGAAGCTTCGGTCAAAAGTTATCGTCAAATGGCGGACTCAATAAAGTAAAAATCTATATATTTTGTCTTAATTTTGTGTGTATTGTGTTTTTAAATTTATTATCCCCATTTGAAACTTTTGGTTTCATGCCAAATGTTTCAGATTAGATATGATATACATACAGACAGGCAACATTTGCTATGGTTCAAAGTTCAATTTATACAATGATATACACTCATGAACAAAATAATGAGCCCATAATGATATCATGACTTTAATGCTATGGTATGAAATGACTTATGATGGTAAGAATCCAATTTATGTATTTATAATTTCATATTTAGGTGACATATCTCATATCTTATTTTCATCTTCATCTTCTATATGTACAACTGCAGCATCACGTCATGGGTGATGGGTGCTTCTTGGGTAATCACACAGGGTAATCAAGTATTGCCCGGTTATGACAGTCACCGAAGTGCTTCAGATTCATAATTGGCCAAGCTTTGTCTAGTTTTCTTAAGGACATTTGAGTTAATCGTCTATCGGCTCTAGTTTGTGTTTCCAAGCTAATCTACAGCAGTTTACAAATTACTACCGTCGCAATTTATTGTTCACTGATCGGTAGGGGAAACAATGCCTGCCACATAAGATCATCTGCAATGACTTTAAAAGAGACATAAAATCTACAAATGTATGTATGATCACCAATCGGCGTTGCTCAAACTCAATATTGAACGTAATTGGTGGAGGATATTGGACTTACTACAGACACATATGTAGCTGGCTAGCTGAAAATAAGCAGTTGAATAAGCAGTCTTCGATCAGTGAGCGACTAGAATGAACGGAGTAATTATCCTTGTGCCGCAAGGTACCGGCACTCATTCAATTACAATTAGCATAAAAGACTTGGTTCTTTTGTTAATTCTACTGGTTGGCTTCAATTGCAAACTAAATTCAGGGATCAAAATATGTAGACCGTTGGGATTCCGGCTGAAATCGCCCTTACCAAACACTCAATAAAATACACAAATTTGGAGAACTACAATACAATAATCGTGATATGAGTATTCATGAGTTTACTAATTATAATAGGAATTGTATGGAATTTCGTTGTTACTGTTGGTGCTCCTTCAGCAGATTTGAATGAAAATAAAAAACAAAATCGGAAACATAAATTAATTGGAATTTTTATTCTTTCACAGATTCGAAGACATACCAAGATTTCTCGTTGATGAGGCCATTGATCCATTTGTGTATAACCAAAGACTATGAATATAAGTATACTGGACAAACTGCTCTTAAAAGGGGTGGCTCTCGCAACGTGGCGAATTAGCGGCAACGGTTGCTGGTTCGATAGTGTTCAAAGCGAAAATAATCAAACATTGATACGAAATATATGAAGGTAAATTTGGCAAGCAGTTTCCCACGCTTTCACAGCGCAGACGTATAGATTATTATGAACAGATAATACCATTTGCCAGGTATTTCTTGTATAGCATTTTTATATTCTTCTCTCAGTGAATAGTATTATAAGTTTGCCATGAACTTTTTAACACACGGAAAAGGGACATCAGAGACCCCATAAAGCATATACTACGTATATTCTTGATCAGCGCGACAAGACGAGTTGGTTTAGCCATGTTCGTTTGACAGCCTGTCTGTATGTATGTAAACTAGACCCTCAGTTTTTGAGCTATAGATCTGTAATTTTGCACAAAGCTTTCTTTTCACTATACGTAATACATTTGTGGGAATCAGCCGAATCGGACAACTACACCCATTCACCCAGATTCAATTTCATTTTCTTATTAGCAAAACTTTTTTGGTTTTTGTACGACGGAACTGAAATTTAAACACCATAAGTATTTGACACATATCCACCAACCATTTAAATTTCAAGACCCTCGAACCACTAGGTGGGGCACCTTCATACAAACCCAGATTCAAATTAACGTTCTTATTAGAAAATCTTTTTTGTTTTTTGTACTATGAAATTAAAAGTAACACAATAATCAGAAGATATAAAAAGTGCGTGAAGAGTATTACAACTTCGGCATAGCTAAAGGTAATCTTTTTTTGCTGGTTTTTTTATATCAGTTTTTTAGAAATTCCAATCAAGCGGATACGTTTTTCGAAATTGACAGAGAGTAACTAAACTAAGTTATATGATTATATGTATTCTTAATTTCTAAATCTATGACATCCGTAGCGTGGAGCCTTTTTAGCCTTCTTGGGCAGACGTTCGTATTAAGAGCCGTGGCAAGAGGATTGCTATGCATTTGTAGAGCATTTTTATAACGACTAATATGGCGATTAATTTGCCCTTTGACAAAAAGGATGACAATAAGCCAACGTAATTTTTGCATCTTACATTTACAGGTAGTTGCTATAGCATTTACATGTTTAGACCACGTCAGTTGATGATCCAAGCACATGCCCAAGTATTTTACTGAAAATTTTTTTAAGGCAATTGAATATCGTTCAGAGAAACTGGTGGACAGCATTTATAGCGCAGCGAAGAGCAACAGTGCTGCGATTTGGGAAACGACAGTAGCTAGATCACTTAAAGTGTCACACGCTTAAAATACTGTGTCGTCAGCATAAGCTGCCACTAGTGTGTTCTCATCTGTTGGCGTTGGCACATAACAAGTAAACAGCGTGAACATGAGGTGCCTCCTCGAACACTACTACGTACATTCTTGTATCAGGAATTGAAGCTGAGCAATTTAGACGACTTTGATGCAGCTGAATGCGGCCGGGCTTTTCAGTTAATGTTGGTTGCAGCATATTCAATATCTTGAATTCGAATTGTAAAATATATTTTAATTTCACTTAAGTCATTTGGCTGCATATTTATAGCTGATTGATATAAGAAGTAAGCAGCTTTGTTGTATAATATTTTAATAATTATTTTCTTTTAAAACAGAAATAGTAGCTACATCTTCGCTATTTGGCACACAAATGCTGTTTAGTATTGATGGCATAATATAGCACAGCGATGGAGAACTGGAAAGATGCAATTACTTGAACACAACTTCAAAATCCGTTCACAGTTCAACCGTGAATTTAAGTATGGATAACTTAATACTACTTAATAATCATTGGTCTTGTGCATTCTCACTGTTTATGTTATTTAACTTAAACAAATTGTCAAGTATGGCACGGGTAACTTTACAATCGCTATAGCAAGCGAATTACAAGCGGCAGTCGCTGCTGATGGTGCCGCAGGCACAGCATAAGGATTTGCAAAATTCAAATTTAAAAGTGAATTTCGTCTTGGCACCTGGTGGAAATAATGACGGTGGTGGTGGCAGCTTATTGCAACAGCTACTACAAACACAGCAAGTTGGCTCAACAACTGTGGTCCTAAATAAAGTGAAGTCAAATACAGGAAGTATACAACAACAAAAAAAGCAACAGCAAAAACTGAAAACTGTCACTTCAGTTGCAGGAGCTGCAAATGCAACAGACAACAAGCGTCTGTATAACAGTCAAGAGCACAAGTAGTCAGTGGCTGTCTCAACAACAATCAGGCAATTGGTATCGATGAACAACAACAAGAACAACAGCAACAATACCAGTGGTGGAGGCAATGCATTGGATAACACAAATGTTGTGACAGTAGCATCAACAGTCCCAGTTACCAAAGAAGTTAACAAAGGTCTGAGCGTAGAGCAAATTGTTGCTGCTGCGAATAATGGAGGCATTAGTGTAACGACCGATGGTATAAGTGTTGGCGGTTGTGGTTGTGGCAATGGAGTGAGCAATAATAACAATAATAACAGCAACAATAACACTAGTAACAGTAGTAACAGTAATGCGAGTAAAATTGTTGGCAATAACGCTGCCACTGTCAGTACAATGAATACTACAACTGAAACGACAACAATAAATACTCGTAGATGAGAAACAACAATCTAAAGCTATGTACACACTAGGCGAATGAAGAAACGCGAACTCATTCATTTGCTTGTGACGCAAAGAACGCATTCTTTCGTTGTAATGTGTACAGCAAACAAACATTCGTTCTAATGTGTTAACGTTCGTTCGCCTAGTGTGTACATATCTTAAAATTCAATGCGCGTGAATTGCCCTCTGCACTTACGTACCACAGAAAGTTTTGGTGGTGTGTGTGTAAGTGGTGCAACACAAAACATTCAAATGTGTGGAAATAATTGCGAACAACAGTCGTTGTCGTCATCGTCGTTGAATAGCCGGAAGCAGTTAAGACAGCGGAATCAGCCAAAATAACACGAAAAAAAATGGCAACAACAGGGTGATAATAATCAATCGAATCAAATTTGTTGATGTGTGTTGTATTTTTTATGAGCTACTAATCTATGAGGAAGAATTTAATAAGAAAACACATCATCAATGATTATGGTGGATGGAATGATGAAAACATTTTTGCGTCAATTGCGTAGATTTTGTTTCACACACACAGAAGGAAAGTAAACATTGCCCTCTAGTGCCGATTTCTCATTCAGTCATTCATTAACACATTGAATTAATCACTACTATATTGAGAATTCCACAGTGTAAGGCATTGGTTTGTCAATGATGTGGGTAGTAGATGCTAAAAATTTGCTTTTTTTACAAGACTGTAATAGTATTTCAGTTACTCTTTTGTTTCAGCGAAGGATTTATCTCAAATATTAGAAAGTAAATGACTACTGTTCATATTACTTTCACAAATAGTAGAAGGGGTGAATGCCCAATACTTTGATTGCGAACCGATGCTTAACACGATGAACCAACGACTGCACTTGCCTGAAACGATTTTTGAAGGCACAAGATGTTTTTACATAACACACAGAATGTTTGTAAGAAAAATTATTAGAAAAAAAAAAAAAAAATTATAATTAAAAATTAAATTTAATATCTTTTAATTCTGCAGGTCGATTTTGATAAAATAAACGCTAGTATATGTTACAATAAAGCTTCTTATCTTATAGTACATAATTCGATTAAACAAACAGACAGACATACAAAGTCTATGATTTTATTATACTGAAGGCTCATTTCCACTGGGCTATTTTGCAATCTAGTATCCAGCGAATCTACCATATGCTAGTAAATTCATCTAGTGTAATCATGTTAACTATTAACAAGCAGACTGTAAACACTACCTAGAAAAGTTAAGACCCATCCTACTTTTCAAGATACACGCTGCCTATTAGTGCTCTTACAGAGACACTTTCTCTCTTATTGTCAATCTGAGTCAGCATTAAGGCAACTGCGAGTATTCCAGTTGTTCTAAGCTCATTACTTTCCAGATTACAAACTAACCCAATGAAAATCAACCTTTATGTATAGATGTTATAAGTGTTCAAATTAAGAGAGTTATTCATACTCTCATGTTGTAGACCAATTGTGAGAAATGTAATACATACTATATATGTAAGTTGGAGTTGCTACTCACTGTCTAACATCTTGAGAAGACAGATTATAAATAAATATTAATAAATATAAAAAATTACTTAATTGTCTGTCATTATAATTCACAATGTAATCTATTATTCCATTTTAGGAAATTGTTGATGTATCTGTCAGTAGATCATTTACATCCACGTATTCGTTATAGGAGGTTGCACCGATTGCCAGATTGATAATGACTGATCCGTGCATTTATTGCTGAAAATGGCGACAATGTACAATGACCCATGATGTGCATTTCTCAATGGCTTTATTTTTGTCCAATGCTGTGAAGATTACTTATTTAAATTTGAATTGAAAGTACATAATATTATTGTGTCGAATGAGTTTAAATTCATCGTCTTATGATCGAGTCTTAACTAATCTTATTACTAAGTTCACAGTATGTTTTTTAGCTATTTATACATACTATAATTGATTATATTTATTGATTTTGTTGGTAAAAAAATAGTCAATAACGCCGAGTGACTGTTTTCAATGTTGATTGATTGCGAAATTAATATTGTCATCATTTATTCTAAAAATTTGTCTATTCACGGTTTGTATTAGTTATTGATTATTATCATCATTGTTATTTTGTAAATGGTAAATTTCTATTGATCATTAAATCCAAACAACTATTTTGGAGCAGACCCTAAGACGTTTAATAGCCCCAATTTTTATACTCTTCACGCAGTGAATAGTATTTTAAGTTTGAAATAAAGTTTATAACATACACAATGAGACATCGGAGACCCCATCAAGTATATATAATCTTGATCAGCGCGACGAGACGAGATGATCTGGACATGTCCGTCTGTCCTTCTGTATGTCAACTAGTCCCTCAGTTTTTGAGCTGAGAGCTTTTGCAAGGAGCTTTCTTTTTACCATACACACTCGGAATCAGCCGAATCGATGCACTAGGGGGGTGCCCCCCATACAAACCAGGATCTAAAGTAAAGTTCTTATTGGACAAACTATTTTGTTTTTTGTACCATCGACTTGAAATTTTGACACTATAAGATTCTGACCCATGTCCACCAACCTTATAAACCTCAAGACCATCGGATCACTTTTAAGTTTAATTCTTATATATTTCTTCATATCGCTAAATATTCATACCAAATAGCTAACTGCAACATGTAAATGTATGTTAACATAATAACAGTCAAACACCATGAAATCACATTGTATTATACATATTTTTTTTATTGTATTATTTTGTACACAGTAGTAATAAAATATCTACCATAAAAAAATACAAACATGTTTAATGAAAACTGGGGAAACTACGTTTATTATTGAGTTTAAATAGTTAGTTGTTGTTAGTGGTTGGTTCATTGTTGTTGTTCTTCATATTCAGGAGTAAACGCTTTTTTGCTGCAGTAAATTGAAAATATTGTTTGATTCCAGGGAAATTGGAGTGTTAAATTGATGTGGTACAGTAATACTGATGTTGGTCGTCATTATAAATGTAAATGTGTAAGTTGTTGCAACAAAGTTGTAGAATACGTAATCGTTGCCTCATTTGTTGTTTGTTTTCTTTGTGGAAGTAGTAGTTTTGTCAGCAAAAAATGCATTAAATGCTGTCGCTATAACTGTCGCGATCACAACTGGATGCATTAATACTGATCGGACTTAATGTACCCTGGCCACCAGAAGATTCTGTAACATTGACAGTGATGTCAGAAGACTTGTGTTTTCCGAGGATATTGCTGGATTTGTTTTTTTTTTCCTTCGTATGACCATATATCGAATGATATTTAAGGCCATTTACGTTCTTATAGCATTTAAAACATCCTGGCACTGGGCAGCTATAGGGTTTGCTTGATGACCTGCCAGTAGGCCTTCCACCATATTGCATTATCTTATCACTGGTCCAAAAGTCTTTAGAATCATCTGCCTCAGTAGCAACCAACTCATCACTTTCCACGTCGCTGACTGTGAATGTTGTGCTGAAAGTCGACGGTGACATGGCGTTTGTGCTTATTGGAAACATTGGGAGATGTTTAAAGTTCACAGCATTTTGTGGTAGATTTGTAGTATTCTTTCGCTCATTTTCCGTAGTAAAGGGTAATATGTAGCTTAACGGAACGCTTACCGGTTGGGCTTGCTCCGTTTGTTCCATCACTTTCGGATCAAAATTGATATGTGTCTTCTCGATATGCATTATCAAGTCATTTAAAGTCGGAAATACTTTTCCGCAACCATTATATTTACAATTGTTGGTCAAAAAGAAAGACATATCTATTTGTCGAGCGACTAAGAAATACAATTGTAGTTTAAAAGATTCTGGAATATACTAGTGCGTCCAATTTTTTGGTTTGGTTGATGCTGTAAAGGGTAACTTATGGCTGCCAACTGTTCTTAAAACAAAATTTAAATCTTGTATTTTGCCTTGACAACCTTGTTACCGAAACTTTTACAATATTAAACTGGAAGTAGTTCTGATTCCTCTTTAATAGTGAATATTGTTCAGTGGCAGTTAACTTTACAACAGTTGTTTAATAGGAGGACTTATGAAACGTCGCAAATCTGAGAAATTCATATATTCGCCAAATTTCGGGCTCAGTCTTTTAAAAACCGGTCTTTTTTTTACCGAATGAAAAGGTTGACGGTTAGTTGCTAATTTATTTGTTAACTTAACATTCAAACAGACATCTTCAAAGGAAACTTAACCACTTAACCGAATTTCTGCCAGATGTTCAGACCAATAAACATTCTTAAGTCTGTTGCTTTGGACCAAAACGATCCTCCTGGCCCAGATTGTTTGTTGAGAATTACCTAACTAGTAATTATAATATGTAGTATTATCCACTGTTTCACGAAACTTCAAATAATCGTTTTACTTTCAAAGGTTTTGTTGACCTTTAAGACAGTAAATATGGAAATATTTGATACGGTTTGCAATAACAATATCAGCGGAATTATTGTTGGGGCCGAAACTACATTTCTTGGGCGAAGCCGGCCGAAACCGAACCTTCGATCGGACTCACTGATAAAGCCCCACTTAAGGTCAGCAACAACAGACGATAAGACGTGTAAGCCGCGTGATAAGCTCAAAAAGTCAGTTGAAAAGCTCCAAACAATTCCACTTTACTTTTTTACTTAAATTTACCAACACTGTTTATTGACTGTGTTGAAAAATTGTGTACTCAATGGCTTCTTTGTTAATTGGTCTAGAAACCGCTTTTCTATTGTGATTTGAGCGGGTTCTTATTTCTACATATACATTGCAGAATAGTTTTGGTGAATTTTGCGAATTAAAAGTGCAATTTAACTGCTCATATTACTTAAATAATTATCTATACATAAATGGCGGATATTAAAGTTACCACTTGTTTTGTAGCGGAGAAGATATCCAAAGTGCGTTGGGTGCCGGAACAAATGTTCCAATGTGAACGCTTTGTAACAGGAAATTGGGATATGTCAAAAAAGTATGTGCGGTTGTGGAATCTGAAATCGAATCAATGTGCCACCAATACGATCAATTGTGGATATGTTCCTGAATGCTACGACAAAGTGGAATTTAATGGTGACATTACTGGTTTAGAATTTTTTGATGCGAATACTGTAGCCGCCAGCAGCAGCGATGGTCACCTCACATTACTCAAGATCAAACGAGCTGTAAATAAGGCTCGATTGGAGTTTGTTGAACGTACACCACTATTGCATTCTTTCCACATGGGCGATAATTTAGCGGCTCCTTGCACGGGAATTGCTATTTATGGTAACGACATAGCCACAATTGGTGAAGATGGACTTTTGAATATTCTGAATGTGAACGCGATGCAAAAAGTTAAACGTAAAATTATAGTGGATAGCATAGCACTCTTTGCTGTTGCGTATGTAAATCCACAGGAAGTGCTTGTGTCCAATCGAATGGGTGTCATACGTATGTTCGATGTAAGAGGTGGTTCAGAGGAAAAAGCAACACTTTCTTTTATGGCCTCCTGCGAGGATGACAAAAACAACAATTTCGTGTCCAGTTTGGCATCGCATCCTTTACAGAAGCATGTTGTATTGTCGGGCTCCGAGGAGGGTTCTATAACTGTATGGGATCTACGTCAGCCTGGTTATCCAGCTTCATATTTAAGCGCACACAACACTGCCATAACCGAAATTGGTTTTAGTCGTCAAGATCCTAGTGTTTTATATAGTGCTGCCGAGGCTGGCGAACTATGGCAATGGACACAGAATGCATATCTTCATCCTGGTGAACATGAGGTTACAAGTAATGTCTGGCTGAATGGTGAACGCGCCAAAAGTCATCTGAAGGTGACTGCATTACTTTCAAAACTTCGGATTGCAATAAACTCATTCGATGCACAAAACTCAAAAATCATTGGTGGTGGTGATACTCAAGCAATTTATATAGTTGAACATTAAGTTTATCATTAAATACAAATATATTTTGCAAAAACAAAAATAAAAAAGAAAATAATTAGTTACCTTAAAACTAAAAATAACAACAAAACATAAAAATAAAACATACTGTAACAGCAACATCAATATCAGCAATATTATTTCTTTCTAAGTAAAGTACCTACTAGTAGAATAGCAATAACAATTTTAGCACTAAGGACAATAACAACAACACAGGCTGGCAGTAGTTTTAAATAATTTCTTCAGCGCTAGCGGTTGCCCTTTGTTCTCCAGTTTTTCAAATAGAGGGGCCATTGAAAAGTATTTCAACTAACTTTAATATATTGATATTTATACTCTTTACGCAGTGAATAGTATTATTAGTTTGTTATGAAGTTTGTAACGCACAGAAGGATACATCGGAGATCCCATAAAGTATATATATTCTTGATCAGCGCGACGAGACGAGTTGCATAGCCAAAGTTAATCTTCTTTTTACTGGTTTGCAAATTTATTTGTTATCACAGTAACACACAATGGCACTAAATAGAATACCAACGGAAACCTACCATCCAAAAAGATTATTAAGATTATGCGCAAATACACGCATCGAATCGTGTGGTAAAATCGGTGATGTGAGAATCCTTGAAAAATATTATTGGCAAGCATGGTTCCATTAAATATTATACTCGTAATTGGAGGAGATTTCAACGACTGAGTAGGCTTGGAATCGAATTGCGAATTCTTCCCAGCAGTTCAATCAAAAAAGAGACTCGTTAGAGAAGACTGCAAGAAATGCAAGCGGTTGGCTCCCATCGAACTTCATGGATGACAACGGATATTTCTTATTAAATGGTCACACCCATGGTGCCTTTCTAGGAAAATACACCTTCTCTAACCACAATAATGTTATGATTAGTGATGCACGAATCCTTGGATTCGGATTCGAAGATCCGGATCTAGAATTATTCGTGATAATCGAATCCAAAAACGAATCTGAATCCTACGAATCCAATATTAATGACAGAATGCTAAATACAAGAAATTATCGATTCAGGCAACCAGGTGCACAGAAAAAGACAGAATGAGATTGCATGAGTGCGAGCGAAATGTCAATAATTTTCATTTCTTTTGCACTCACTCTACGCCTCAGAGAAAAATAGTTCGTTTCTCTGAATGCTGAGCGGAGAGAGAGCATTCAATCTTGCTCTCACTGTTGTAAAAGTGCATACACAGTGGTTTAAAAAAATATTAGTCGCTTACAATTGAAACGTAATTACGTTAAAATTACATATTTGAATATCTATTTGCCTTAAACTTAAAAGAAATAATCTAATGAATATTTCCGTAATTTCTATGAGATTAAGTTTTTATTAAAGAGATTAAATATACAAGTTTTCCAATTAATTTTTTTTTTTTTTTTTATATTCTACTTGTTGAACTAATCGCCAAAAAAAGAAATCGGCTAAGTTCAGAGAACATTAGAAAAATGATGTTTTTGCATGGAAATATAGAGCTATCTTAGTTATAAGATCATATAAATATTCGCTAATTTAAAATTGGTTTTTTTCTTTACATTAATATATTCAATATCTCAGTAATATAGTTTATATTAAGTAATAAAGAATAATAAAGAATAAATAAATATTGTCTATTATATGTTGGCGATAAAGAATTTAATTAAATTTTTTCTCTGTTAGGATTCGGATTCGTTGTCAAGTATTCGAATCCTTTTGTATTCGAATTCGAAAGATCCGGATCAAAAAAACGTTGGATTTGTGCATAATTATTAATGATATACTTAGATCTTTTTTGGGCAAATGTGGGCGCAATTCCTTACATTTCCAAGCTACAGTTTATATATAAGGCATCAGGATCTGATCATTTCCCAACATTATTTAATTGGGATATTAATTGTTGAAATTTAGATCCCGAATTCCTGACTTAACCCAAAGCAGCAAAAGAAAATTGAAAACGTGGAACGCTCTTAAATCTCCAGAGTACTTCACTTCTATTTAAACAGTGAAGACTCCACTTAGAGCTATCCCGGGATAGCAATAAATCCCTAAACTCATAGGCCCCAATCAAGCGACATCTTTTAAAAGCCCATGGTTCGACTACGAACTATTAAACAGCAAAATGATTATAAACAATGCTGTCCCTTTGTTAACAATCTATTTGACTTTTCGAGTGTAATCCGGTCCTGGAAAAAAAAAAATCACGCCGTGAATAGTATGATAAGTTTGTCATGAAGTTTGTAACACCTTCTGTAGGTGACATCGGAGACCCCATAAAGTTCTAGCCATGTCCGTCTGTCCTTCTGTATGTATGTAAACTAGTCTCTCAGTTTTTGAGCTAGAGAGCTGAAATTTTGCAAGGAGCTTCGACTTGAAATTTGGACATTATAAGTTATGACCCATATCCACAAACCATGTGAATTTCAAGACCCTCGAAAAAGAGTTTTACAACTTCGGCATAGGCGAAGTTAGTCTTTTTTAGGGTTCCGTACCCATAGGGAGCTAACGGGACCCTATTACTAAGCTTAAACTGTCCGTCCATCCGGCCGTATCCTGCTCTATATCATGAACCGTAATAGGTAGAGAGTTGAAATTTTCACAGAGTGTGTAATTCACTTGTGTGTAGAACGACAAATACTAAAACTATACATTTTTAGAAGCATTGTTCTTTAATTTAACCTTTTGTTTTAATTTTTTTTTTGTAGTGTACTTTTAAGCTGTTAATTGTAGTATACTTTTAGGCTGTTAAATATGCACATAGTTTAATATTTCAGCAAAAAATCTTGTACGATGGTACGGAACCCTCCGTGTGCGAGTCCGACTCACACTTGGCTGATTTTTTATATTTTTTATTTCTATTTATTTTTTTTTTTTTTAACAAACTTACTTTAAACTTTAAACTTACAACAACATAATAAGAAGATATACAAGTTCCGTGAAGAGTATTATAACTTCAACATAGCAACAGTTAATCTTTTTTTATATTTTTAATTATACTCTTCACGGGAGTGAATAGTATTATATGTTTGTCATGAAGTTTGTAACACACAGAAGGAGCAGACCACATAAAGTATGTATATTTGTGATCAGCTCGATGAGGCGAGTTGATTTAGCCATGTCCGTCTGTCCGTTTGTTCGCACTCCTAGTCCTTCAGTTTTTCAGCTAGAGAGCTGTAATTTTGTACATAGGTTTCTTTTTACCAAACGACGAAGTTCGTGAATCAGCCGAATCGGATCACTAGGGGGGTACCTCCCATACAAACCGCCTTTTAAATTAATTTTCTTATTAGAAAAAGTTTTGTTTTTTGACGTATCGAACTGACATTTGGACACTATAAGTCTCTGACCCATATCCACAAACCATGAAAATTGCAAGACCCTCGGACTACTAGAAGGGGTACCCCCCATACAAACCGGGATCCAAATGAAAGTTCTTATTAGAAAAACTGTTTTGTTTTTTGTACTATAGACTTAAAATTTGGACATTATAAGTGTCTATCCCATACCCACCAACCTTATAAATTTCAAGACCCTCGGACCAGCTGGGGCGTGAAGAGTATTACAACTTCGGCATAGCCAAAGTTAGTATTTTTTTATATTTTTTTTTTTGGGAACAAACTTAAGCCATTTGTGATTTTTGACTATGGAATCCCAAACTTTTCGCTTTTAGCGTAAAAAAAAAACCAAAAAGGAAGGGACGATCTTTCGACCAAGCGCTACCGAGTCTCCCACCACACTTGTAAGTAAAGTAAGTAAAGGTTATCCTGTATGTTTGACCTGTATACTATGTATGAATGTTCACCATTTTCTCAAAAACAACTGATCTCCTTTGGATGGGGTTTTCCCTATTCGACTGCATATTTTTCTGAGAAGGTGTTAATGAAACCGAAACTGTGGCCGCAACGGAAATCGCTCTTTCGGTTGGTCTCCAGTGATAAGGTAACACTGTTTATTGGCCATGGTTATAAAAATGTGTACTCAATGGGTATTTTGGTAATATTATTATTAATTTTAAACGCTATCGGTGCAGTCAAAGAGTCGCTTAATCTCTCTGATGACCTTGGTAATGATGTTGTTGTTATTGTTGTTGTTGGTGCGTCAATTTGAACATTCCCTATGATGAAACTTTACTTCTTCTTTGACTTCAAAACGGTGTGGTCAACAATCAAAGCAATTGCAGCATAAGTGGCCTTGGCAACGTATGCGCGGCCGCTCATTGCGTTGACATTAAAGTGCTTGGGCCAAGCCAATTAGTTTTTCTTCAGGCATGTTGCTTTAGTTGCTTCTTCTCTAGTGCAGTCAATGAGTCTTGCCGTGCGTAAGATTATACAACACAATTGAGTGATTGTTCAACACTGGCTACTCAAAAAATTATTAAGCTTAATTCTTAAATATTTCTTCATATCGCTAAATATTCATACCAAATAGCTAACTGCAACATGTAAATGTATGTTAACATAATAACAGTCAAACACCATGAAATCACATTGTATTATACATATTTTTTTTATTGTATTATTTTGTACACAGTAGTAATAAAATATCTACCATAAAAAAATACAAACATGTTTAATGAAAACTGGGGAAACTACGTTTATTATTGAGTTTAAATAGTTAGTTGTTGTTAGTGGTTGGTTCATTGTTGTTGTTCTTCATATTCAGGAGTAAACGCTTTTTTGCTGCAGTAAATTGAAAATATTGTTTGATTCCAGGGAAATTGGAGTGTTAAATTGATGTGGTACAGTAATACTGATGTTGGTCGTCATTATAAATGTAAATGTGTAAGTTGTTGCAACAAAGTTGTAGAATACGTAATCGTTGCCTCATTTGTTGTTTGTTTTCTTTGTGAAAGTAGTAGTTTTGTCAGCAAAAAATGCATTAAATGCTGTCGCTATAACTGTCGCGATCACAACTGGATGCATTAATACTGATCGGACTTAATGTACTCTGGCCACCAGAAGATTCTGTAACATTGACAGTGATGTCAGAAGACTTTTGTGTTCCGAGGATGTTGATGGAATTGTCTTTTTCCTTCGAATGACCATATTTCGAATGATATTTAAGGCCATTTACGTTCTTATAGCATTTAAAACATCCTGGCACTGGGCAGCTATAGGGTTTGCTTGATGAGCTGCCAGTAGGCCTTCCACCATATTGCATTATCTTATCACTGGTCCAAAAGTCTTTAGAATCATCTGCCTCAGTAGCAACCAACTCATCACTTTCCACGTCGCTGACTGTGATTGTTGTGCTGAAAGTCGACGGTGACATGGCGTTTGTGCTTATTGGAAACATTGGGAGATGTTTAAAGTTCACAGCATTTTGTGGTAGATTTGTAGTATTCTTTCGCTCATTTTCCGTAGTAAAGGGTAATATGTAGCTTAACGGAACGCTTACCGGTTGGGCTTGCTCCGTTTGTTCCATCACTTTCGGATCAAAATTGATATGTGTCTTCTCGATATGCATTATCAAGTCATTTAAAGTCGGAAATACTTTTCCGCAACCATTATATTTACAATTGTTGGTCAAAAAGAAAGACATATCTATTTGTCGAGCGACTAAGAAATACAATTGTAGTTTAAAAGATTCTGGAATATACTAGTGCGTCCAATTTTTTGGTTTGGTTGATGCTGTAAAGGGTAACCTAATCTTATATTTTGCCTTGCCAACCTTGTTACTATAACTGTTACAATACTAAACTGGAAGTAGTTCTGATTCCTCTTTAATAGTGAATATTGTTCAGTGGCAGTTAACTTTACAACAGTTGTTTAATAGGAGGACTTATGAAACGTCGCAAATCTGAGAAATTCATATATTCGCCAATTTTCGGGCTCAATTTATTGAACGATCACTATTTTTCACTTCGCAAACCAATCACGTGTTCTCTCAGCTGGCAGTTGAATTCAAACAAACAATTGACTCAAAAATTTAATAACTATACCTTCCGAACTTTAGCTACAATTATCAAACGTATGCAACAAGGGTGGAAAAAATTAACATCGGAGGTCGCAAATAATCGTCAACCTTTTAATTAGGTCTTCAAAAGACCGATTTTTTAAAAAATTGATTCGAATCAGTCACTGGTCGACCACTGAAACTTTCAAATCAGTCATTGGTTTTTGATCGATAATATATTGTCAAAATACTTTTTCCCAGATGTCGCAAATAATAATCAACATTTATTTTCAATGTGGTCTGCTTGGAGAAATAGTGAAAAAATTGAAGCAGAATATTTCTCTCTCAGAGCAGTATACTTGGTTTTGTAGTTTAAAAGTTATCGTTTTGATTTCTCGGGATTTCGGGATTAATTTCACACACTATTTGTTGTTGCGTATGCAAAAGCAAATGTAAGCAAATATAATTTAAGAAAGACCTGTTTTTTTTTTGAGTTATTTGTCTTGTCTATACATTTTCATAGTGTTTGGTAAATCTTTTGCAACTTTTATGCATTTTTCCTTTAAAAAACACGTCTTTTTAAGAGAACATGAAAGTGGTGACTTTTATTTGCGACCTCTGCTTTTTCCCCATGCCAGCTGTTCCCAAAATGTTGTTTCGTGTAGAGTTGCCATGTGGTATAATTATTTTGTTTTATTTTCCTTTTATTAACGATTTTGTGAATTATATACTAAAAAATCATTGCGAAACGTTGTTAAAAATGAAAATACGTATTATACATTTGGATTTTATTCTATTATTTTCACATATTTTTATGCATATGGCAACTCTGCCTTGATGTAAACAGACACAAACAAACAAATTGAATGAGACCGAGGTGCAGTCGCAGGCATAAACACATGCAATAAATCACTCTTACTTAGTTCGAACGAAGTAAGATCGAATTAAGCATTAGCATAAACGAAGTAAATATAACTATTGTCAAGTGAATTACATAAAAAAATTTAGAAATGACCACCACATTTTCTCAAGCATATAATGCGGGTAAGACTGACCTATTTTGGAACAAACTGCCAGAAAAAGTCTTACATGCATTGCATACTAAGATATTTACATTTGGAAAGAGTTTCTCTTCACTGTTTGCCTCCAATGCAACGGAAGAACATAAGCTTAAATTACCTATGATCAGAAAATCTAAAAATCCCGGAGAGTTTAAGAAAGTAAACCTACAGTTAGTACATGTATATGCAAACACCATAGATACTTGAATTATTGAACATCTGTTTAAAAATTGATTTGAGAAATTATTTAAAAAGGAGAATTTAAAAGAAAATAATTTACCAAACAGTGCATTTGTACTGCTTGACAAAGTGACTTGTCATCGAAATTTTTATTAGATATCGATAAGCCACCAAACTGCTCGGACGAAAGTTAATTGATTGATAATTGAATTTTAAAAGTCAACAAGCGTAAATGTTTTTCATTACTCTTGCGTTGTTACACCCAATAACTTAAGGATTTTACTATCGGGACATTTTATAACTTGTTCCTTACAAAAAGAGAAAAAACAATTGACAATTTTTTTTTTTTTTTTGAGAGCACTTAAAAACTTCTTTGAGCATAAATAATTGTTAGTAAAAAAAATGGAATCACTTGGAAGTTCAGAATTTTTTGTTTTTGTTTTTGATGTCTTTCTTATCTCGGTAATCCGAACATTTCGATAATTCGGAAACTTCTTGATTTTTAATGGTCTGGATTATCGAGCTCATACTGTATATTTCACTTTATTTTGATATAACTTGTCTTTTTTCTTCAGTTTTGCTTTATACGAGGTTTGTTCAAAAAGTATCTCGATTTTTGAATTGCCGTGGGTTACGTATATTCGATTTTCGATTTTCTTATGGCGTTATGTTGGTACTCATTTCACTCACTTATGCTGACAAGGTCGGCCATTTTGAACGTTTAGTTAATTTTTGACAGCTGTTTTGCTTGCACGTGTTTTGGCTCGTCTTCGATTTTCGCCTATTCCAAAAAATTGATCAAAGAGTCTGTATTAAATTTTGTGTGAAAAACAAAATTAAGTGCGCGGACGCATTCCGAATGTTGACTGTGGCATATGGTGAAGCTACCTTGGACCGAAGCAACGTTTATCGGTGGTACAAAATGTTCTCAGAGGGCCGAGAAGATGTGAACGACGAAGAGCGTGCCGGACGCCCGAGCACGTCAACAACAGACGAAAACATTGATGAAGTGAAGAAAATAATATTGGCCACTCGTCGAATCACCGTTAGAGAAGTTGCTGAGGTCCTAAACATATCGATTGGCTCCTACCATTCGATTTTTACAAATGATTTGGGCATGAGACGGGTCGCCGCGAAATTCGTACCAAAACAGCATCGCGTTAACATTGCTCAGGAGCTGTTGGACTCGGTCCGCGACTATCCAAATTTGCTCCAGAGGGCCATAACTGATGACGAATCATGGATTTTTGGTTATGACGTGGAAACAAAAGCTCAGATGCAGATTCTTTGATCAATTTTTTGGAATAGGCGAAAATCGAAGACGAGCCAAAACACGTGCAAGCAAAACAGCTGTCAAAAATTAACTAAACATTCAAAATGGCCGACCTTGTCAGCATAAGTGAGTGAAATGAGTACCAACATAACGCCATAAGAAAATCGAAAATCGAATATACGTAACCCACGGAAATTTAAAAATCGAGATACTTTTTGAACGATCCTCGTATGTCAAAAACAAAATTAATATCAAGAATTCTCACAGTGACACATTACAATTTTTTTTTTCAATTATTCATGTTTCTTTGATTAAATTTGTAGTTGTAACTTGTCTGAATATTTTTTATTTTATTTGAAAAGCAATCTTTCATCTAGTATTTTATGTATTTACAATGCACTTGCTTCTTTATCCAAATTATTACTGATTTTATGTTACAATTTATAATCTAAGTCTATCCTTGTCCAACACCACCATGCTGATCCCATAGATCAGTTAAAAAGAGAGAAAACAGAAGGTGAAACTGTAATTGCATGAAAATGTAAACAATGCAGATGCAGCTACTACCTTTATCTCTTTATTGGGTTAGCACATAAGTTATTAATTAGTGTATTAATTTAACAAATTTTAAGCGATTCAATTGGGCTTTTTGCTTACAATGGCTTCAACACGGAGAACGTTTATGTGCGCATTCCCCATATTTCAGAAAGAAAAGACAGCATCTGAGGAAGGGGAAAAGTTGTGTAAAATGTATGACAGCAGACAAAAGTGTCAAAGATGCATTACCCAAATCTGTTATCACTATACTTGGACTCCACATGAGTATCCAAATTAATGATATTAAATCTTCTTTGTATGTAAAATATCAATTTGTGAAGCAAGTGAATAGCAACACACACAATTGCACGAAGGGAATATCAATTAAACATATGGTAGTATTACGGTTGTTTAGAAGATTTTTGCCTAAACAATAAATATCACGAGAATGCATGTTTCTAATTCCGCTGATCAGTTTGTGTTTCCAATTTGGCACCTGCTCAATTTTTATTTCGTAATCTACTATATACGAGTATATAAAAATGGAACGAAAAAAAAGTTTATGATTGGTGATCTCCGACACCGTTTGACCGATAACTGTGAAAATTGATGCAGATATGCATTTTTTCATAGAGAAGGTTGTTGTAACTCCTCAGTTTTTTTTATATTTTCAAGTTCAAACCCATTGTATATATATAAAAATGGAACGGAGAAAAGTAGGTGAACGATAAACTATGATCTATTCGACCGATGGCAATGAAAATTGGCACATACATAGTATATTTATTTTTTCATGGAAAAGGGTATTTTGATTAGCAAAAAAGAATTTCAACTCTGCAACGTTGCCCTGCGGACCATATTATAGCTCTTGTGGACCACTGGTTGCGAACCACTGATTTACACTGAGTATGAAACTGACAGGTAGAGCACCGCTTAAAAAACGGTTTTTGAAAACAAACTTGCGAGAACAACATGAGTGTGAGAGAGAAAGTGTATATTTGCTGCTAATAGCATTCATTTAGATCAGTGGTTCCCAACATTTTTTCGATCAGGGACCACTTTGATTTCATTATTATTAGCAGGGACCACAATGTGAAAAGCGGGGCCGGAACAATGAAGAAACTAGAGGCACTTTCAAGTTTCAATACGTTTTAGATAATTTTATTTTGATATTTGAAAGATAATTTTCTAGTTTTACGATATGTACATGCCATTTTCGTTTTGTAATTTTTTTTACTACTTTTTTACTACTGAGTAGAAAAAAAGGAGCTCCATTCTACGAATGTTCCCCTGCGGACCGTATTTTAGTTTTTGCGGACTAGTGGTCCGCGGACTATCAGTGGGGAACCACTGATTTACACTGAGTATATGCCTGATAGGTGAAGCACCTCATGCATTTTTTCAGTCATCAACATCGCCGAAAGTATGAATAATCACGATTGGCTTAGCGAGCTTGCTATCTTAGCTCCAACGAATGATGACGTCATTCGAATCAACTATAATATGCAATTGAAAACTTCTTGTACAGTTACAGAGTTCAAATCCATTGAATTCATTCGACCCAACTGGAATGTCACCGCACAAACTGACGTTGAGAATTGGCTCACCAATAATGCTCCTTCGGAATCTGAACATGTCACAATTGTGCAACGAAACCAGATTTTCCGTGAAAAAACTAATGCCGAATGTGCTTGAAACAATAATAATTAACGGCATATATTAAGAAGAAGAAGTGCTGATTCCGTGCATTTCAATGTTTCCCACTCATTTTCCCTTCACACTCAAGCGACTACAGTTTTTTGTGTGTCTTCCTTTTGCGATGGCGTTGCACTTGCAGGATTTAATTTAGAAAATCCAATTTTTTTCGCATGGCCAACTATATGTAGGTTACTCTAGACTAGGAACTCCAAAAACTCTATACATCTATACACCGAATCATAAAACCAAAAATATTGTTTATCCACTTGAGTTACGCTGCCCCCATAACACCACGTTAGTTTTACATAACACATAAATTTTCTCCTCTTTGTGAAACATAATCTCCATACGTCAGGTGTCTTGCATTTTTCGTTCTTTAAATCCGTTAATCTTTGAGTTCATTTAATGCTGCGCTGCTTTCCTATGTAGCTTAGGTTCCTATTTAAATTCACTTAAGTCCACGGTTTAGTTTCTTCCTGATTCAATATGTTGACCTACAAATATAATTTCTGACATTATTATATTGCTTAAAGAAACGTAGTCTCTTATAGCGAATGCTCCCACCGTTTAAATTTCTAAAAATATTTAGTACAGAGGTCCTCAAACTTTTTCGTCTTGTAGACCACTTGGTTTTGGGTAGACCCCCTGCATAACTAATATTGAATTTTGCAAATTTATCAACTTCAAATGTGTTTTTGACAGATTTTTAAGTAAAGAGTGGTAAGGCAATAAAAAAGTGATGTGTCTCACCTTTATAACCAATCTATTGAAGTGAAACTCTTTAGCAAAATAGTAGGAATCATGTTTTCAAATGCCTTTGACTCAAGCAAAATCATAGTCTTTGGTAAACGTAAGTTAAGTTACCACGCTTCAGACGCACAAGTCAATGCTTATCCCCTCTTAGTCTCTCAAGCAGCTACACTCATTTTTAATTCCGAATCAATTTTTTTTTTTCACTTTGGAAATATAAAATATTTTTAAATAAATAAAATTATAAGAAATGCAAACTGTGTATACAAATATTTAACATTTTTTTGTTACCTTTTTATGACTAATTGAAAGCCAGGTCTCAAAAAAGTCTCAATTCTTATCCAACAAGTAACTGAAAGAGATTTCCTTGTTATAGCAAATGTCCCCAATTGACATTATCAGGCAGTTAACATCCATTTATGATTCTGTTAGCATTTGTGACTATTACGAGAATAGACCGGTAACAGTGAATTATGATAATGTTAGGCGTTAACAGCATCATAACTTGTTATGATAATTTTTGAGAATAGGAAATCACAACCTTCTTTAATGAGATCCACAATCGTGGAGCAACCGTTTACATTTCACGGACCCCCCAATTATTTTTTCCCTCACATGGACCAATTATAGGTCGTCGTCGACCCCTTGGAGTCGATATAGACCCCTTTGGGAACCAAAGATTTTGTACAATTAAAAACACTAGCTGCACAGGCAACTCAAATACTTTTTTCATATTATATTCACAAACTTTCTTAAATATTTCCATTAAATAATTTACAAGTTGATTTGTTATTTTCACAAGATCCTTCATATTACTATATTATTACATATTTATTTATTATTTATTTACAAATTTTGTTTATATACAATACATAAATATCATAATATATAATCTAAAAAAAATATAGTGTGCTATCAATGAGGCCTTAGAGTGTCTATAATGAAAGACAAAAAAAAAGAAAAGAAAATGTTAAAATTGGATAGGCTACATTTTTTAAGGAAGGATGATATTTTGTGAATGCTATGTATGGATGGAATTTTTAGGAAGGAGGAGATTATGCCCAAACAGCTGGGATCTAATGTTGTCTTGTTTTGTGCATTGATCTAGCAGATATTTCACCGAGAGGTTTTTCCCGCATAATGGGCAGGAAGTGTAGTTTGATCCTTCCAGGAGCTGTTTATGCTATGCCCAGTTCTCAATCGGACAAAAGTAGAACTTATCCGACGATGACAAAAAGCAGGAAAATGAATTGGAGTTTTGGCAGGATTAAATGTCTTGTAACAATGGACATAAGCATTCCATTGGTTTAGTTCCATATCACGGAATATATTATTAAAGTGTTTGCTAATGTCACGTTCCACGCCTGGGATAACCGTTAGGCAAGGAGCGGATCTTGCTTCCTTTGCTGCAGCGTCTGCGGATTCGTTACACTCTACCCCCGCATGACCGGGAACCCAAGAGTTTTATTTTGTTTTGGTTTTTTATGCAAAGATAGCGGAGTTCACAAACAAGACTTTCATTATTCAATAAATTTTTGATTCTTAGTATCGTGGTACATATAACGTATTTGCTTTTGTTTTCTTACGCATACTGGATAGTTTTTGCTATCACAACGGCTTCAGCTGTAAAAACGGAATTATAGTGAGGAAGTAATCCTTGAGATATAGTGGAACCGCGTTTAATCACCACGACGAAGGAAGCGCTTAAATCCGATTTAGAGTCGTCCGTAAACAACCAGTTCCAGCCGTTTATGATTTGGAGTAGCAGTGAAGAGATGTGTTCAATGATGAGCAATGTAGAGCCCAAGGAGGCTTAGGCGAAACCTTATTCCAACGATAGGATTCGTGAATATTGTGTAGATTTGAGAAACTAACACATCTCCGTATGGTAGACAAAACTTTAAATGTATGTCGGCTTTTTGATGTTTTTTGGTAGTCCTAGGTCAGGATAACGTTATTGGAGCAGAAGATCTTGGGAATCAGTTTGTACCTCGTTTGAGCCACTCTGCTGGTTACATCCGATAGACCAGCTTCCGCTAGGGTGCACTTGGTTGGCGTTGTTGGAAAAGCTCCAATGCTACAACGAGCCAATATTACAATATTAATGCTTCTCAAATGCATTAAAAATCATATCCATAATGAAGTTTTTGTCATCACGCTAGTTTTTGCCTTCCGCCTTTTTGCGATTAATCTAGAAAGAAGGGGAAAAATTTCACATATTGTAGTTTTAATATACGTATGTATTGTTCTTATTAACAAAGTACAAATCGATATACTTACATACTTACAATATGAGCATGTTCTTTGATTGGTTTGAAGTTTTAACCTACTTTATCAAGCCGTTGTTCACATCGTTGAGGTTGCGATGTTTTACGTATAGCTTCCAGTTTATGTTGTAAGGTATAACATTTATCAGTAAAAGGAGATCGGTATTCCAATTTTTAGACTATTCGTCAATCCATACAGTTTCTCATCACTATCCATTGAACTATTCGAATTACTTCTATTTATTATCATATATTCAACATTAATGTATGAAAAATTCCGTCTCTATTTTGTTCCTTTCGAGATATTAAACACATGCTCAGTCGGGATTTTGTCCTCAGAATCTCTATGGTCAGTGAAACTTGAATCTTTTACCCAAGTCTTGTCCACATCCATATTTGAACAGCTTTCTCCCATTTTTGGACAATATATTTTGGAGCTTTCACAAGGCAGAAAGCCACTGCCAGCATTTGAAAGATCCAGCTACATGCGCCCCTGCGCCATAAATTTTTAGATTGTTTAAGTTTACCAGCACTTGAATTGAATAAAACACCGCAATTTGTAACAAATTTTTATTTCAATTTTGTTGAAGATTTCTAATGAACAAATCTATTCAATGTTTACATATTTTCTTCATATGTTAAATTATTATTATTACAAATTAGATGATTTCTTTTAATACAAAACAAACAATGCAAACCAAATTATTTCTAAGCTATAATAACCTCCGAAAGAATTGGTTCCCAAACATAATTCGAAGACAGCAAAAGTAATAAGAGCGAAAAGAAGATGATATCTAATACTAATATTTAAGTAAGATCCCAAAATCCTGGTTGGAGACGCTTTACTGAAGGTCTTGGTGGAATATTACTATCCGTAATCCCTTTGGCAGCATTTCGACCATAAATTGGTATTATTTCATCACGTTTAATTATCAATTTGCATTTCACGCACTCACAATTTGTATTTGTTTCCATATAGAGATACAAGCATTTCCAACAATAAAGATGTCCACACTTAGTGATCACAGAATTTAAGGCAGTAGTGCAGCAAATATTGCATTCAAAGATGGTCTTATCAAATTTCTTTTTCTGCTCGGTTTCTGGTTTAGGCTCTTCTTTGTTGTTATCATTTGTTGGAGGGACACCCTCGGTGATCTCTTCGATGATTGGCATTTTATTATATTTAATTCAATAAAGACAAAATTTTCAACCAAAAGTCAGTTTTGCTTTATATGCAAAACACACAATAAATTTCAAAATTCTCACAAAGACACATTACAAATTTTTTATAAAATTTTAATTTTTCTTTGATTAAATTTGTAAAGGAAACTTGACTGAATGGATTTTTTTATTTTATTCGAAAAGCAAATTTTCATCTAGTATTTTAAGTATTTCTTTATTCAAATTTGATGTTACAATTATTAATCAAAGTCTATGCTTTTCCGGCACCACCATGCTAATCCCATAGTTCAGTTATAAAGAGAGCAAACAGAAGCTGAAACTGTAATTGCATAACAATGTAAACAATGCAGATGCAGCTACTATCCTTATCTTATCTTTATTGGGTTAGCACATAAGTTATGTCCTTTATTATACTCTTCACTTTAGTGAATAGTATTATACGTTTGTCATGAAGTTTGTAACACACAGAAGGAGACATCGCAGACTACATAAAGTATATATATTTGTGATCAGCTCGATGAGACGAGTTGATTTAGCTATGTCCGTCTGTCCGTTTGTTCTCACTCCTAGTCCTTCAGTTTTTGAGCTAGAGAGCACATAGATTTATTTTTACCAAACGCCGATCAAGTTCTCAAATCAGCCGAATCGGACCACTAGGGGGGGTACCTCCCATACAAACCCCCTTTTAAATTAATGTTTTTATTAGAAAACGTTTTTTGTTTTTTAACTTATTGAGATGAAATTTGGACACTATAAGTCTCTGACCCATATCCAAAAACCAAGAAAATTTCAAGACCCTCGCACCCCTAGGAGGGATACCCCCCATACAAACCGGGATCCAAATGAAAGTTCTTATTAGAAAAACTTTTTTGTTTTTTGTACTATCGACTTAAAATTTGGGCACTATAAGTATCTAACCCATAGCCACCAACAACCAGACCCTCGGACCACTAGCTGGGGCGTGAAGAGTATTACAACTTTGGCATAGCCGAAGTTAGTCTTTTTTAGGGTTCCGTACCCATAGGGAGCTAACGGGACCCTATTACTAAGCTTAAACTGTCCGTCCATCCGTCCGTATCCTGCTCTATATCATGAACCGTAAAAGGTAGAGAGTTGAAATTTTCACAGAGTGTGTAATTCACTTGTGTGTAGAACGACAAATACTAAAAATACACATTTTTAGAACCATTGTTCTTTAATTTAACCTTTTGTTTAAACCTTTTTTGTTGTAGTATACTTTGAGCTGTAAATGTAGTATACTTTTAGGCTGATAAATTAATATTTTAAGCAAAAAATCTTGTACGATGGTACGGAACCCTCCGTGTGCGAGTCCGGCTCACACTTGGCTGATTTTTTATATTTGTAAGTTATATTTATTGGGGGCATTTATTTACTACATTTAAAGATCAAGTGAATTTAAATTTTTGACAAGGGAAAAGTTGTAAAAAATGTATGGCAACAATGACATAAACAAACATAAGTGTCAAAGATGCTTCACCAAATTAAACTGTTTAACATAGTCTCAGTCCGTTAAGTGTCTTATATTTTTCGGTCTTTAAGTTCGTTAATCTTTGAGTTCGTTTAATGCTGCGCTGCTTTCCTATGTAGCTTAGGTTCCTATTTAAATTCACTTAACTTCTGACTTCACTTGCGAAAAATATGCTGAGATGATCCAACATACAGATCTGATAACCGGTAACTTGAAAAGTCCACGGTTAATTTTTTCCTGATTCAACATGCTGACCTGCAAATATCATGGCTTTCTTTAGGTAGGACGGGGCTCCCATAGCAATCGCTCCAACCATTTAAATTTTGTAACTAATTACTTAGTATTAAGAGCACCAGCTGCCATGGCTTTCAGCTCAACTATTTTTGAAAATGTTAAATTTTTATTGAATATGAAATAAAAAAAAAATAAAAAAACTGTCCACACGTTTCTTGTATGGGGACCCCTTTATTTTTTTAACTTTATTTTATTTTTAGTAATAGGGTCCCGTTAGCACCCTTAGGGTACGGAACCCTAGAAAGGGTATGGATCCATTAAATTAAATTATTAAATTTTTTATTTTTGCCTTTTGGGTATCATTGGCACCCGCTTTTTTCATCTTTTCCCTTTTCGGCTTCCATCTTTTCCTATTCAGACTTGTAATGACGATATTCTTTCTTTAGTTCCCACATATTCTTATGTGAATTTTTCATATTATATTTACAAACTTGCTTTTGATTCGATTGCAAGCGTTTGAATCGATCGGTTCATTGTAATCTCTGCTTACTGACAAACCAAATCGCAAAAATTGTACAAACAAGCAAACAAGTGAAAACAATAATAAAATATAAGTATACTTGCTAAACACAAACGATTTGAGATACTTAGGTTCTGTTAGCAAGTGGTATAACTGAGCGTGCTTCGATGGAAGTCGACAGCGCTGCGACGTCAGACGTAAGCTTATGGCAGGTCGCTTACCTAAGGAGAGGCAACTTTAGGCTGAAGAAAAAAAAGAAAAGCTTCCCAAAGCTAACAAAAAAATGCATAGTCGGAACAATAAGCAACTCTCCTGTTATAGAAAGCACAATTGAAAATGATAATGAGCAACATAATATTGTATCGGTACCTAATCCGCTGGTCAATAATCGATTTGAGGCCTTAGCACCACCTGAAGAACCAGTCATCATAGACACTTTAGCACAACCTGTAGAGCCAGGGCAATTCAATAAATGTATTGGACGAGGAACATACACTTACAAGTCCAACCGAGATGGGGACATACGAGTCATGATAAATTCGAGAACTAATTATCAAGCTATTGTCAATCTGCTTAATAAATATAAATAAAAAATCAGCCAAGTGTGAGTCGGACTCGCACACGGAGGGTTCCGTACCATCGTACAAGATTTTTTGCTTAAAATATTAAATTATGTGCATATCTAATAGCCTAAAAGTATACTACAATTAACAGCTTAAAAGTATACTAAAAAAAACAAGAGGTTAAATTAAAGAACAATGCTTCTAAAAATGTGTATTTTTAGTATTTGTCGTTCTACAAACAAGTGCATTACACACTCTGTGAACGGACATCGTAAGTTTAGTAATAGGGTCCCGTTAGCTCCCTATGGGTACGGAACCCTAAAAAAGATTAACTTTGGCTATGCCGAAGGTGTAATACTCTTCACGCCCCAGCTAGTGGTCCGAGGGTCTTGAAATTTATAAGGTTGGTGGCTATGGGTCAGACACATATAGTGTCCAAATTTTTTAAGTCGATAGTACAAAAAACAAAAAAGTTTTTCTAATAAGAACTTTCATTTGGATCCCGGTTTGTATGGGAGGTATCCCTCCTAGTGGTGCGAGGGTCTTGAAATTTTTATGGTTTCTGGATATGGACCAGAAATTTTCATACGATACGGGGGTTTGTATGGGAGGTACCCATCCTGGTACCCCTAGGATCATGAAATTTATATGGTTGGTGGATATGGACCAGAAACTTTTAGTGTCCAATTTTCATACAATATGTCAAAACACAAAAAACCTTTTTCTAATAAGAACATTAATTTAAAGAAGGGGGTTTGTATGGGAGGTACCCTCCTTGTGCTCCGATTCGGCTGATTCTGACAAATGTGCAGCGTTTGGTAAAAAAAAACCTATGTACAAAATTTAGCTCTCTAGCTCAAAAACTGAGGGACTAGTTTTGGGAACAGACGGACATAGCTAAATCAACTCGTCTCATCGAGTTGATCACAAATACATACACTTTATGTGGTCTGCGATGTCTCCTTCTGTGTGTTACAAACTTCATGACAAACTTATAATACTATTCACTCCCTTGAAGAGTATAAAAATAATAAAATATATCCTACATGTCAACTAAAACAAGAAAGAGCCATCAGGGTGGTAATTAAAAACTTACACCACACAACATTCACTGATCACATTAACGAAGAGTTGACAAGCAAAAATCACAGCGTTCGGCAAGTTATTAATGCTCGCAGCCGCTTGCCCAAACCCCCACAAAAATTCCATGATTTGATTCAATGCCATAGATGCCAAGAGTTCGGTCACACAAAAGGGTACTGCAAAAAACCTTTTTGTTGTGTAAAATCAGAATCATAGTTCAGAAGCGTGCAACAAGGAGAAATCAGCTTCTGCGACATGTGTCCACCGTGGAGATTGTCACACGGCTTCTTACAAAGGCTGTGAAGTATGTATATAAAGATTTACTTAAACTATCTTATCCCAACAGAGAAAAAAAAAATCCACAAAATGAAGTTAAATCTCATAGGACAAAGCAAGCCTAATGCTAGAGCTCAAGGTTTCAGTTTTGCTGCCATTGCTAGAGGAAAACCAAATACAAACAACGAGGTTTTTAACAACACTTATTAAATTTGAGTACTACAGAGAATAATGACAACCATAATTTTAACAAATTATTAAAAATAATGCAATAGCAGAACGAGCGGTTCGAAAGAATGTCAGACCAAATAAGCACATTAGTTAACCTAGTCACGTCACTCTTAAATCAACATGTATCCAAGCATTAAGATCGTTTTATGGAATGCTAACGGCGCCTGCCAAAAAATGTTCGAGTTAGAACACATCATCAAGTCTCGTTCTACTTTCTGTGACACATTTTACTGACCGCTCTTCTGTTAAGATACATAGCTATTAAGTAATTTCTACCAATCATCCTTGTTGAGTCCAAGAGCTTTTTCTTGAACTATTAAATATTTTATAAGAATTAAATAACGCGCAGGTTAAATGCAATTTAGAGTATATAAGTAGTTTTATTTCGCGCACGGCACGATCAATGTTTTGAGTAAGACTAAACATAAGTATGAGCAAGCAAAAGCGATAAGAAATCATATACATAATGGAAAAATGAGTATAAGAGAAACATTATTAAAAAGCTTCGCTAAAACGGCTGCTACGCTGGACATGACGGCTGCTGCGTTGAACAACCCTCTTAGATCAGCACGAGGTGGAACGGCTATTATCATCAAAAATAGTATTAACTTCATAATGTGCAAGTCCATAGCTCACATTTGGGAACAAATCACCACTATCATAATAACCCACCAAGACATCAATTTATACTGATCATGTTTGAAACCATATTTGACTTATTGGGAAACAAATTTCTTATTGAAGGTGATTTCAACGCAGAGCACCAATGGTGGGGCGCTAGAACAGACAACCCAAAAGGAAAAGAACTGCTCAACTGTATCAATTCTAAATATTATTCTGTATGTACTACAGGATACCCAACATACTGGTCTTCGCAATCTGATATATTGGACATAGCAATCTGTCAATGTATTGACAGAAGAATGCTGGACTCTGGTGACTTTCACGATCTATTTTCAGATCACTCTGCACTTGATGTTCCAGTTGACTTCTACCCTACTAGATGTAAACTGTTGAGCAAGAATACCGATTTGACGCTATTCAAATGCTGGCTAAATGTCCAAATACACCCAAATGTAGAAATAAACACGGGCAAGATGTTGATGAAACAATCGAATGGTTAAACAGGAAAATTCATGAAGCTGCCGAAACCGCTATTCTTATTGGCACATCAAACAAACCAACCACATATCGTTACTAGACTATGAAAAGAAAGGCTATGACGCATCTGGCAGTGAACCCACTATCCCGCAGACAAAAATGCATTTAACAGAATCGGAAAGAAATTAAAAACGAGATTGATCGATTTAAAAAATGACGCTATTTAAGATTTCTTGGTGAACGCTGAGCCTAACGCACCCAAATGCAATTTATGGAGCGCCACTAAGTACCTTAAGCGCCCCACCCGTCGTATAATCCACATCAAAATCCCTAATGGCGACTGGTGTCACAGCAACCAAGAAAAATCCGATTTGTTTGCCTCACATTTGTAGCAACAATTTACACCTTTTGCTGCGTCGGAATTGATTCTGCGACAGTTAAAGCTTGGCCTTTTCCCTAACCAATGGAAATGTGCGGAGATTATACTTAACCCAAAGCCAGGCAAACCTGAGAACGAGTTATCATCCTATCGTCCTATCAGCCTACTGGCGGTACTCTCTAAGATATTCGAAAGAATATTTCTTTGTAGGGTGCTACCAGGAGTGGAAAGTGATATCGTTCCCCTTCAATTTGGGTTTCGCCGCGGGCATGGAACTCCGGAGCATTTGCATAGAATCGTCAGAAAAATACTTAAATCCTTTGAAGAAAAACAGTATTGCTTAGCAGTGTTCCTTGACATTAAACAAGCATTTGATCGTGTATGGCACAACGGCTTACTACATAAACTAAAAATGGCATTACCATCTTCACAGTTTCTTTTTCTGCGCTCCTATCTACAGAACAGAAGTTTCTACGTTAGATATGAAAAAGCCAAATCCGAAATTTGAATATATACAATCAGGCGTCCCACAAGGTAGCTTACTGGGTCCACTGCTTTATACCATATACACAGCTGACATACCCGACTCAAGATGCGGCAAGATAACCATAGCCACATTCACAGACGATACAGCAATACTTGCTACGTCCCCCAGTAGAAGAGTTGCCAACACAACTGCTACAAAGTCAACTTAACAAAATTCAAGACTGGATGACAAAATGGAACGATCATAGCGGTAAACACGGACAAGTCCGTCCATGTTTTATTTGGCACTTCGGCATAAAGGCAATGATCGAGCTCGCATCAGCGGAGTCGTAATACCTCAAAAGAAATAAAGTCAAATATTTAGGCATGCGGCTTGATAAAAGATTGATATGGAAAGAGCACATTGTAAACAAAAGAAAGCAACTAGACTTGAAAACATGTCCGAATGCACTAGTTGATAGGCCGAAGATCAATCATGTATTTTAGACTCTACCATGCCATATTCAAGCCTGTTTAAGCTTATGATATCCAACTATGGGGACAGCAGCTGAATCAAACATTGAAATACTGCAGCGATACCAAAATTTAACATTAAAACATTAAGGAAAATTACTTGCGCCCATCCCCTGATTACATACGTAATGATAACATTCACAAAGATCTCCTGATGCCAAAAGTCTTGGAAGAGATAAGTAGACATAGCATAAAACACAACAAAAGGCTCAATTTGCATACCAATAACTTAGCCATAAGTCTTCTTGACAACTCTCAACAACAACGAGACGGCTTAAGAGACTGCACCCGTCAGATCTCCCTTACCGAAGAACATAGCCAATTTAACGTCGTAGCTTAAGATTAGGTTTAGAAGATTAGTAATAACATAAAAAAACTAAAAACAAAGGTGATATGTAAAGATTAGTTACCAAATTTGAACTAGTTCTTAAATCGAATTTTTGACAAAAAAAAAAAAAAAAATCAGCCAAGTGTGAGTCGGACTCGCACACGGAGGGTTCCGTACCATCGTACAAGATTTTTTGCTTAAAATATAAAATTATGTTAATATTTAATAGCCTAAAAGTATATTACAATTAACAGCTCAAAGTATACTACAAATAAAAACAAAAAATTGTTAAACAAAAGGTTAAATTAAAGAAGAATGCTTCCAAAAATGTATAGTTTTAGTATTTGTCGTTCTACACACAAGTGAATTACACACTCTGTGAAAATTTCAACTCTCTACCTATTACAGTTCATGAGATAGAGCAGGAGACGGACGGACGAACGGACGGACATTGTAAGCTTAGTAATAGGGTCCCTTTAGTTCCCTATGGGTACGGAACCATAAAAAGAATTTCCTATAAATTACTTACAAGTTGATTTGTTATTTTCACAAGACCCTTAATATTACAATATTGATACTTACTTCTCAAAAGCATAACAATAATGAAATATTTGTCATCACGCAATTGCTTGCCTTCCGCCTTTTTGCGTCCATCCATCAGTATCCATCGGAATATTCGAATTATTTGAGTGGTTTTCCTTCTCTTTATTATATTCAACATAAATATGTAAAAACTCCATCTATTTTATTACTTTGGAAAGATATCAAACATAAGTTCAATCGGGATTTTATCCTCAGGATCTATAGCCAAAAGGGATGGTGTTATTTACGGATACTAAAACTTGAATCATTTACTCAAATCTTTTGCTAATGTGTAACTTACCCACATCTATCTTTTAACAGCTTTCTTCCATTTCCGGGAAAAATATTTTGGAACTTTTATAAGCCACGCATTTGAGACCTTTATACTTTGACACCATTATTTCCTTGGGTGTCTGCCTATGTTATGTTTCATGGATAAATGATTTCTTTTAACTTACGAGTATGTAGTAAGTGGCTTTAAAGAAGCCAAGTCGATATTTAAAATGACCATTATTGTTTCCAATGGATACTTTTTGGGACATTAGAAAGCTTCTGAACCATTGAATTATTATTTGCTTGCATCAATGCTTTGATTTCCTCTTAATCTATCAATTTCGAATCGATGAGTATTTTGCACAGATAAAAAATTCTATTACGGAATCGAATGAAACATCTTCGCCAATTGTGTTTGTTGATGTTATTGCTACCATATATTTTAAGAAACTTTTCTCTTGCCTCAGCTGCTTTCCTTTCTTTGTCGTATCCAAAAAATTGACAACCACCTATTGAAAATAAATGTCCACAACAAATGAACCTTACAACCAACCCAAAAATAGAAAGTTAAGATAATATCAGCTGCAACTGCATTATTTACATTGTCCTGTAATAACAATCTCAGATTTGCAGCCTCTATTTCCTTTCCATATACTGAAAATACTTAAAATACTAAGTAGCGTTTGAGAGTTTGCTTTTCAAATCTAATAAAACACATTCACTCAAGTTGCCTTTACAAATTCAATCAAAGAATAAAGAAAAATTTATACAAAATTGTAATGTTTCTCTGCGATAATTTTGATATTAATTTTATGTTTTGCATTTAAAGCAAAACTAAAGAAAAGCAACTAGTTATATTCTTTTGGTAAAAATATTTTATTTTTTTTTTATAAATACAATAAAATGCCAATAATCGAAGAGATCACCGAGGGTGTCCCTCCAACAAATGATAACAACAAAGAAGATCCTAAACCAGAAACCGAGCAGAAAAAGAAATTTGATAAGACCATCTTTGAATGCAATATTTGCTGCACTACTGCCTTAAATTCTGTGATCACTAAGTGTGGACATCTTTATTGTTGGAAATGCTTGTATCTCTATATGGAAACAAATACAAATTGTGAGTGCGTGAAATGCAAATTGATAATTAAACGTGATGAAATAATACCAATTTATGGTCGAAATGCTGCCAAAGGGATTACGGATAGTAATATTCCACCAAGACCTTCAGTAAAGCGTCTCCAACCAGGATTTTGGGATTCTTACTTAAATATTAGTATTAGATATCATCTTCTTTTCGCTCTTATTACTTTTGCTGTCTTCGAATTATGTTTGGGAACCAATTCTTTCGGAGGTTATTATAGCTTAGAAATAATTTGGTTTGCATTGTTTGTAGTTCTGACATTTGTTTTGTATTAAAAGAAATCATCTAATTTGTAATAATAATAATTTAACATATGAAGAAAATAAGTAAACATTGAATAGATTTGTTCATTAGAAATCTTCAACAAAATTGAAATAAAAATTTGTTACAAATTGCGGTGTTTTATTCAATTCAAGTGCTGGTAAACTTAAACAATCTAAAAATTTATGGCGCAGGGGCGCATGTAGCTGGATCTTTCAAATGCTGGCAGTGGCTTTCTGCCTTGTGAAAGCTCCAAAATATATTGTCCAAAAATGGGAGAAAGCTGTTCAAATATGGATGTGGACAAGACTTGGGTAAAAGATTCAAGTTTCACTGACCATAGAGATTCTGAGGACAAAATCCCGACTGAGCATGTGTTTAATATCTCGAAAGGAACAAAATAGAGACGGAATTTTTCATACATTAATGTTGAATATATGATAATAAATAGAAGTAATTCGAATAGTTCAATGGATAGTGATGAGAAACTGTATGGATTGACGAATAGTCTAAAAATTGGAATACCGATCTCCTTTTACTGATAAATGTTATACCTTACAACATAAACTGGAAGCTATACGTAAAACATCGCAACCTCAACGATGTGAACAACGGCTTGATAAAGTAGGTTAAAACTTCAAACCAATCAAGGATCATGCTCATATTGTAAGTATGTAAGTATATCGATTTGTACTTTGTTAATAAGAACAATACATACGTATATTAAAACTACAATATGTGAAATTTTTCCCCTTCTTTCTAGATTAATCGCAAAAAGGCGGAAGGCAAAAACTAGCGTGATGACAAAAACTTCATTATGGATATGATTTTTAATGCATTTGAGAAGCATTAATATTGTAATATTGGCTCGTTGTAGCATTGGAGCTTTTCCAACAACGCCAACCAAGTGCACCCTAGCGGAAGCTGGTCTATCGGATGTAACCAGCAGAGTGGCTCAAACGAGGTACAAACTGATTCCCAAGATCTTCTGCTCCAATAACGTTATCCTGACCTAGGACTACCAAAAAACATCAAAAAGCCGACACACATTTAAAGTTTTGTCTACCATACGGAGATGTGTTAGTTTCTCAAATCTACACAATATTCACGAATCCTATCGTTGGAATGAGGTTTCGCCTAAGCCTCCTTGGGCTCTACATTGCTCATCATTGAACACATCTCTTCACTGCTACTCCAAATCATAAACGGCTGGAACTGGTTGTTTACGGACGGCTCTAAATCGGATTTAAGCGCTTCCTTCGTCGTGGTGATTAAACGCGGTTCCACTATATCTCAAGGATTACTTCCTCACTATAATTCCGTTTTTACAGCTGAAGCCGTTGTGATAGCAAAAACTATCCAGTATGCGTAAGAAAACAAAAGCAAATACGTTATATGTACCACGATACTAAGAATCAAAAATTTATTGAATAATGAAAGTCTTGTTTGTGAACTCCGCTATCTTTGCATAAAAAACCAAAACAAAATAAAACTCTTGGGTTCCCGGTCATGCGGGGGTAGAGTGTAACGAATCCGCAGACGCTGCAGCAAAGGAAGCAAGATCCGCTCCTTGCCTGACGGTTATCCCAGGCGTGGAACGTGACATTAGCAAACTCATTAATAATATATTCCGTGATATGGAACTAAACCAATGGAATGCTTATGTCCATTGTTACAAGACATTTAATCCTGCCAAAACTCCAATTCATTTTCCTGCTTTTTGTCATCGTCGGATAAGTTCTACTTTTGTCCGATTGAGAACTGGGCATAGCATAAACAGCTCCTGGAAGGATCAAACTACACTTCCTGCCCATTATGCGGGAAAAACCTCTCGGTGAAATATCTGCTAGATCAATGCACAAAACAAGACAACATTAGATCCCAGCTGTTTGGGCATAATCTCCTCCTTCCTAAAAATTCCATCCATACATAGCATTCACAAAATATCATCCTTCCTTAAAAAATGTAGCCTATCCAATTTTAACATTTTCTTTTCTTTTTTTTTTCTTTCATTATAGACACTCTAAGGCCTCATTGATAGCACACTATATTTTTTTTAGATTATATATTATGA
Organism: Amiota mariae; assembly: GCA_035041805.1. Lineage (NCBI taxonomy): Eukaryota > Metazoa > Arthropoda > Insecta > Diptera > Drosophilidae > Amiota > Amiota mariae. Next base: position 208,079 of record JAWNKV010000943.1, on the reverse strand, counting down.
TATTTATGTATTGTATATAAACTAAATTTGTAAATAAATAATAAATAAATATGTAATAATATAGTAATATGAAGGATCTTGTGAAAATAACAAATCAACTTGTAAATTATTTAATGGAAATATTTAAGAAAGTTTGTGAATATAATATGAAAAAAGTATTTGAGTTGCCTGTGCAGCTAGTGTTTTTAATTGTACAAAATCTTTGGTTCCCAAAGGGGTCTATATCGACTCCAAGGGGTCGACGACGACCTATAATTGGTCCATGTGAGGGAAAAAATAATTGGGGGGTCCGTGAAATGTAAACGGTTGCTCCACGATTGTGGATCTCATTAAAGAAGGTTGTGATTTCCTATTCTCAAAAATTATCATAACAAGTTATGATGCTGTTAACGCCTAACATTATCATAATTCACTGTTACCGGTCTATTCTCGTAATAGTCACAAATGCTAACAGAATCATAAATGGATGTTAACTGCCTGATAATGTCAATTGGGGACATTTGCTATAACAAGGAAATCTCTTTCAGTTACTTGTTGGATAAGAATTGAGACTTTTTTGAGACCTGGCTTTCAATTAGTCATAAAAAGGTAACAAAAAAATGTTAAATATTTGTATACACAGTTTACATTTCTTATAATTTTATTTATTTAGAAATATTTTATATTTCCAAAGTGAAAAAAAAAAATTGATTCGGAATTAAAAATGAGTGTAGCTGCTTGAGAGACTAAGAGGGGACATTGACTTGTGCGTCTGAAGCGTAGAGAATAAGTGTTTCTGCATGGTAACTTAACTAACGTTTACCAAAGACTATGATTTTGCTTGAGTCAAAGGCATTTGAAAACATGATTCCTACTATTTTGCTAAAAAGTTTCACTTCAATAGATTGGTTATAAAGGTGAGACACATCACTTTTTTATTGCCTTACCACTCTTTACTTAAAAATCAGTCAAAAACACATTTGAAGTTGATAAATTTGCAAAATTCAATATTAGTTATGCAGGGGGTCTACCCAAAACCAAGTGGTCTACGAGACAATAAAGTTTGAGGACCTCTGTACTAAATAGTTTTACAAATTTAAACGGTGGGAGCATTTGTTATGAGAGACTACGTTTCTTTAAGCAATATAATAATGTCAGAAATTATATTTGCAGGTCAGTATATTGAATCAGGAAGAAACTAAACCGTGGACTTGTCAAGTTACTGGTGATCAAATCTGTAGGTTCGATCATCTCAGCATATTTTTCGCAAGTGAAGTCAGAAGTTAAGTGAATTTAAATAGGAATCTAAGCTACATAGGAAAGCAGCGCAGCATTAAACGAATTCAAAGACTAACGGACTTAAAGACCGAAAAATATAAGACACTTAACGGACTGAGACTATGTTAAACATTTTAGTTTGGTGAAGCATCTTTGACACTTATGTTTGTTTATGTCATTGTTGCCATACATTTTTTACAACTTTTCCCTTGTCAAAAATTTAACATTCACTTGATCTTTAAACGTAGTAAATAAATGCCCCCAATAAATATAACTTAAAATAAAGGACATAACTTATGTGCTAACCCAATAAAGATAAGATAAGGATAGTAGCTGCATCTGCATTGTTTACATTGTTATGCAATTACAGTTTCAGCTTCTGTTTACTCTTTGTGTAACTGAACTATGGGATTAGCATGGTGGTGCCGGAAAAGCATAGACTTAGATTAATAATTGTAACATCAAATTTGAATAAAGAAATACTTAAAATACTAGATGAAAGTTTGCTTTTCGAATAAAATAAAAAAAAAACCATTCAGTCAAGTTTCCTTTACAAATTTAATCAAAGAAAAATTAAAAAGTTATAAAAAATTTGTAATGTGTCTTTGTGAGAATTTTGAAATTTATTGTGTGTTTTGCATATAAAGCAAAACTGACTTTTGGTTGAACATTTTGTCTTTATTGAATTAAATATAATAAAATGCCAATCATCGAAGAGATCACCGAGGGTGTCCCTCCAACAAATGATAACAACAAAGAAGAGCCTAAACTAGAAACCGAGCAGAAAAAGAAATTTGATAAGACCATATTTGAATGCAATATTTGCTGCACTACTGCCTTAAATTCTGTGATCACTAAGTGTGGACATCTTTATTGTTGGAAATGCTTGTATCTCTATATGGAAACAAATACAAATTGTGAGTGCGTGAAATGCAAATTGATAATTAAACGTGATGAAATTATACCAATTTATGGTCGAAATGCTGCCAAAGGGATTGCGGATAGTAATATTCCACCAAGACCTTCAGTAAAGCGTCTCCAACCAGGATTTTGGGATTCTTACTTAAATCTTGAAAATTATTATTATTTTCTCTTTGCTTTTATTACTTTTACTGTCTTCGATTTCTGTATCAATTCATCAGAAGGTTTTTTGCATTAGTTGTAATTTCTACTTTTTTGTTTTAAAATAAATGTAATTTGTAATTAAATAATGTGTAGAGATAATAAGTAATTCGCGCATTATCTCAGAATGGTCATTTAATAAATAAATAAAATTGAAATAAAAATTTGTAACAAACATCCAAGCAATATGTAGTAGGTAACGTGTTGGTAAATATAAACAACAATAGATCATGACGCAAATAGAAATCTATGCCAATTTCCAATTTTTTCTTATTATGTAGTAGATGTGTAATTCTTAATAAATGGGATGATTGCTTTATTTGCAGGACAGCAGGGTTGTCCAAACAGCGGCCGCGGGCCGTATACAGCCCAAGTGGGTCTTGAGTGCGGCCCAGACGTTATACGATTCACAATAAACATTGGTCATTTTCAAACTGACCGCAATCTATTTTGAGTCTGCGATAAACATGTTATAGCTTAACATATAAAGGGTGTTTTTTTAGAGGTTCACAACTTTGAGTTGGCAACACTGCTTTATTTGACTGCCGATTTAACAGCTGATAGTTGCTTTTTGTTCAGTTTGGTTGGGCATTTCATTATGGATAGACTTACACCAGAGCAACGCTAGCAAATTGTTGAAATTTTTTACCAAAATAATGGTTCTATTCGTCACACTTATCGTGCACTTCGTCCATTTTATGTTAATTATAATCGTCCATCAGAGTAGCTTATTCTAATAACTATGGATAGTTTTCGTACCACGTTTACTTTTAATGATAATGAGCATCCCATAAGACTCCGAACTGTGCGCACCGAACAAGCTGTAGCCGCTGCACAGCAATGCATTGACGAATACCCAAATCAATCAATTCTTCGCTGTTCTCAGCAAATGGGGTTGTGTCCATCCACTTTATGGAAGATTTTACGAAAGGATCTTGGCTTAAAAACTTTTAAGATTCAACTTGTGAAGGAATTAAAGCCAAACGACCATTGCATGCGCCGTCAATTCGGCCAATGGGCTGAAGCACAAATTTACATTGATCTTGATTTTCCATACAAAAAATTGTTCAGCGATGAATCTCTTTTTTGGTTGAATGGGTATGTAAATAAGCAATTTTCCACAAGCTTTTGTCGAAACACCATCACATCCACAGAAAATAACTGTTTGCTGCGCTTTATGGGCCGGAGGAGTCATTGGTCCATATGTCATTAAAAACGATGATGGCCAGAATGTTACTGTCAACGATGAACGATACAGAGACATGATTAGAAATTTTTTAGTACCTCAATTAGCTGGCATTAATCTTGCTGATATGTGGTTCCAACAGGCCGGAGCCACATGCCACACAGCGCAGGCATGATTTACTCGAAAGAAACTTTTGACGAACGAAAAGTTTCACGTAATGGCCTTATAAATTGGCCACCAAGATCGTGTGATTTAACCCCATTGGATTATTTTCTTTGGGGTTATATAAAGCCATTTGCCTACGCCGATAAACCAGAGACAATTAAACACCTGGAAATCAACATTCGAAGAGTTATTGGCGAAATACTGCCGCAAATGCTGCAAAAAGTTTGACAAAATTGATCTGGCGCCTTGTTTGCGCCAGCCTTGGCCGAAATCATATTTAAACATTAATGTCATAAAATTATTAATCCAATAAAGTCAGTCTAATTAATATTAACAATATTTTTCTTTATTTTTTTTTTTTAATTAAAGTTACATAAGTCTAAAAAAACACCTTTTAGTTGTTTCAGTTACAGTTAATAGTGACATACATTTGAATGGATTTTAATAGAAAATATTAAGAAGTTGATAAACAAATTCATTGAATCTTTTGGAAATAATAATAACTCTAAATGATTTTTTTTAATTACATATCTGTCACTACATCATAATGTGAGTTGGTTTAGTTAGATGCTTTCTTGTTTATATTGTATAAAGATCTATCTACTAAATTTAGTAAAATACAATATTATTATATAGAGAAACATTCAATTATAACATACAATTGCAATGACATTCTCACCTTTAAATTAATAATGATAATAAAAACTCTGAAACACAAATAAAGTTTCTTTAACAAATTAGTATAATATAACTAAGAAGAACAATGTACTTTACGAAAGTGTGTGTTTCTTAGACATAATACCGTAATTTTCAATTTTTGAGTTTTTGCTGTTTCGTTTACTATTTCTGCTGTTTCGTTTACTATTTCTGGGCAGAGTAGAAGCAGCGTTCGAAAATTTGTTGCGCTACAAATCTTGTTTTGTTAAATAAGTACATGAGCATTATTTTTTGCCTCCACTGAATAAATGAAAATTTTGAGTTAGTGACCTTTTGCAGTTAGGGTGCGATATATTAAACCAGTCCATACTGTTTAGAAAGCAATTCATTGTATTGACAAATCGATAAGACTGTTGTTTTGATTAGATTGCACGAATTAAGTATTGAAATAATTAAGAAAATAATTAACTTCAGTTAATTTAAAATTTAATATTACTTTATTGAATAAAATATTTTTTTAAGTTAAAGTACAAAGATTTTTCTTATTATGACTTTGCTTGTTTGAGGTCTTAAGACTTCTAATTTTTTACAATCTACTTGGCATATGCAAATGCCTTTCGTTATATTTGTTTCCTCTTACTAAGCATAAACGACATAAGCAAAGGCGACGCTGACGTTGTTTATATTCAGTAGGATTTTTTATTCTTATATAAGCTTGTATCATATTTCATACATATACTTCTGGACAATTGTGCTGATATAGTCTGCATCGGCATAATTGTTCGAAGCGGGGTTATTGCACTTGCACATAACTCATGTGCCTCCATTGAGTGTCGCTGATGAAAGAAGTTCAAATAGGAGTGGCAGAATTTTGAACGGAACGTTCAAATGTCTAGTACTATTCTACTTATAATATAATAACACTTACAGAGATATCTCGCTTTTTGAATTTACCAATATAATACTTATGGTTTTTGCCCTTTATACCTAAACCAAGTCCATTAGTCTTCAAAGTATAAAGTAAAAAGTTTACTTTTTGCTTACTTCGACTATGTGAGGATCTGATTTCTGTGAGACTTAATGAAATCATGTATGAATACTGACTAAAATGATTGCAAAGGAAAAACATGATTTTGATTCCAATTTCAATTCAGATTCAGATCCATCACTTGTTAATAATAATATTAAATTGTATTTGATCAGTAAAATATTGTAGTATTCTCAAATATTTCATGCAAATAAAACAATATTTTTCACAAAAATGAAAAATCAACCATTCTGCATGGAAGATTATGATAGTGTGTGTATTATAATACATAGTAATCAAAAACATTGAATACAAATGCCATTACATCTGGTTGGATGTGATTTTTTTGGCGATGTTTTAAAACTACTTTAAAAATAGTTTTATTTTTCTTAATATTTCCACATGGAGCCAAAATGTTATCGTACTTTATATCTAAAGTACTGTAAGTGGATGTTTCAGGAAGATGGCTGGTATCGTTAATCGCTTCGGGTCCTTCGAAGTAATACTCACGTAAAGTGGGGCTTTTGATGATACGCACAATGTCCCAATAATCAACATCTTCTTCTAGAAAATGTTTAGATGTGATTTTATCATCTATCAAGTGTCTTGGTTGTTCCTAATAATCATCATATAATAGAAATGTGTCCAAAAATCCACTCTCTTTCGGTACCCAAAAACCAGCACGTATACACCGCCGCATATGTTTTAAACCTTCCTCAGGATCCATGTTATTTAAGACCTGGTGCAATATTGAAACATTCTGCATCATGAAGACATAACACAAACGAAATGGTAAAACATCGAGTATAGCAAACAGGTCGTTGTGATTTGGGTATATCGCATTCCTGTTGTAAACGAATTCTGCGAGCGATATCGAATGCAAGCTTCTTAATATATCCTCGAAAATATTGTCGAAATACTTCCGTACATCAATATATGATATTGAAAAAACAATTAATGCACTCAATGGTGCCCAGATCCATTTCGCTACCCCACTTCACCATATACTGTAGACAAACTACATGATGTGCGAGTCTATTAATCAGAATATGATCTAACACTGTATTTTCTTTAACACACCAATGTAGAAGATAGTTCGCTGTTTCCACACGAAGTAAAATGGGATAGTGATGAAGAAAATAATACGATTCAGTATAATTTCTAAGCTTGGAAAACTGCAAACAAAGATTAGTGGTGTATTTATCATGAAATTGGAGATCAACTTCATCTTCATCAAGATAAGAGAATTCTTCAGTGTCAAGTAATGACTTCATAGATATGCTTTCGTCCAGTGTTGTTGACGGTAACATATTTTCATCATAAAATTGGAGATCATTTTCATCAAGAGAAGAGAATTCTTCAGGCTCTATTAATGACTCCATAGGTATGCATTCGTCCAGCGCTGTTGAGGTTGATATATTTTTGCATTGCATTTCTCCGACAATTTCTTCATTTTTACAGATATCCACAATTTCTTAGCCTTCATTTAACGATTTGGGTTTCTATTCCACTTGAGTATAATTGCTTTCTTTTTTTGAGATGTTTTTGGCGATGTTAAATAATTGAAGCGAATATTAAAAAAACCTGCCAAGAATTTTATTCTTACTTAAAATCATCACTAGGTGTATTAAATTTTTTTTTTATAAAAATATAAAAAAAGAATAACTTTGGCCGAAGTTGTAATACTCTTCACGCCCCTGCTAGTGGTCCGAGGGTTTTGAAATTTATAAGATTGGTGGATATAGGCCCAGACACTTATAGTAATAGATTCTAGTAAGTTTTTCTAATAAGAACATGAATTTGTATTTAGGTTTGTATGGTGGGAGGGGGGTGGTACGATTCGGCGAATTCCGACAAATGTACTGCGTATGGTAAAAAGAAAGCTCCATGCTCTCTAGTTCAAAACCTGAGGGATTAGTTTGCATACATACAGAAGGACGGACAACTCGTTTCGTCGCGCTGATCAAGACTTTGATACTTTATGGGGTCTTCGACGTCTCCTTCTGTGTGTTACAAACTTCATGACACATTGTTCCTCTAACCAAGGAAAATCAACCATTCAGACATAACTAAGTTTCTAAGTAAATTGGCGTAGGCGCTGGAGTATTTGGGGAAAACCCTAGGAAGCGCATAGTCTGTTGCATGGGCCAAGACTACTCAGTATTCCAGGCAGAAATATATACCATAGCAGAGAGCAATTAAAGTGTACTACTGTTAATAAGCACATACTTATTCACTCGGACAGTAAGGCTATACGCACTCAACGCCTTTGAATTCAAATCGAAGATAACTTGGGAATATCTAATACTACTTAAGTCATTAGCCTCAAATAACCATATTAATCTCATTTGGTCTAATCTCCCGAAACTAACCGTATGCCTTTCAGTGTTAGTCCCAGTATTTACTCTAATATTTTCAATATTAACCTATGTTTGGTTATGCAGTCGAGCACAAGAAATGGGTGATAGTCAGCATAGCGGGTCTGGTCGTAGGAATGATCGATGACGTAGGTACAATCAGCTTGTTTGGTTATTGTGCAGGATTCCGTTGTTTTTGGTTGTCTAACTGCGACTGCATGTGTTGTGTGCAATTACAAGCGACAGGGTTGTCTTTGATTTTCGTTTACTAATTATTGCTTGATCGGTCGTGTGCTGCATTAATTTGGGTTGCTGTTTTAGTTTCGTTTTGGGATCTTTTTCGCGTGCTCGCTTGCTCTAGTTCACTCTTTCGCATCGTTTTGGTTCGTTCGTCAATCCTCGCAGTGAACATGAGAAGCAGCATCATCCGCAGCAACAACAACAACAACAACAACAACAACAGCAATAACAATATTAGCAGCAGTATTCAACAACAATAATAGTATAAATACAAAAACATAAATAACAAGTGAATTCTTAGCAAACAATAAAGTAGTATATTTTCAAAGTATAACTTCCGTTTTTTAACTTGATTGGAAAGTGGCACGAAAAAGCTTGTGACATAACAACCTAATTTTGATACGATTTATCAACAAGCAATTTTTAGAGATTAACCCTTGTAATTCGGTAAATTCTCTTTCATGTTTAAAGCGTAGGTGAAGAATGGGGTCCATACAATTTTTTGAGATAGCAATGTATTTTCTGACAAATTTTCCATGTACCGGTACGATTCTTCTGTACTTTCAACTAATCGCCACATAATAACACATGAATTGTAGCTGCAACGCAAAAAATATCGATCTCGAATGACCATGGACGTTCCACTATCATTTCGATGCATTTGAATGCATCTGTTTCTATGACTTTGAGAAACTTAATAGTTTTCGGATTAAGAAACTGTTGCATATCGATGGAGCGACCGAAGTCAATGAGACGCAAGGATGGTACGTTTAAATCAACGCTTGGTAGACTTATCAATAGGAAATTATCGGGCTTTATATCGGCGTGTATAATTTTGCTCATTTGCAGGTAATGTATGATCTTACAGATTTGTGTTGCGAAGTGCACGACCAATGATTCATACATTAGCTTACCAAATTGAGCAATATCAGTTACAATAAGGCTACCATTTGGTGTTATAATTTTTGGTGCTACATTGATTAGAGCGGCTAAGACACTTGGCTCAAAGGAGGGTTTGTTTTAATCGTGCTGTTATTCTCAGTTATTATCATAAGTTTTTAATTTTCTACTATTTTTTTTGAACAACAATGTGTTTTCAAGATACTTTTATCCACTGTTGTATGTTTTTAATAGTCTTTTATAATACAATGAAGCAATAACTTGGGTCATGAATGAAAAGGCCCGAATGCGCAACCTACGAATGTTCGGTTGTAAGACGCAACAATTGCTTATTTTCGGAGGGCAATCCGGCTACAAGGTTGGCCGTATATCCGGCATCCGGCAAATCAGCTATCCGTTTCATCTCTACTATAAATTCCCGTGGAAAGCCGATTTTAATGAAATTTTGCCGAGGAGTAGCAAAGAGAGCCGGGACAGCTAGTTGTTAATAAACTATTCAAAACGTTATATAAACTTGAAGGGCATGTACTTTCAATAAATTGAAACGTGATTGGAAGATTTTTACGTTCGTACATAAATATAAGAAAAATCCGGAGACTTTTGGAATACTTGAAAGTAATATAAAATAAGGTTACTACTATTTTCTTAAATTGTTTGAAATATTTTTATTATGAGATTTGTTTTCAAAGAAAAGCTTCAACGAATACTTATTCAGCAAATCTTGTAAGCTTTTAGGGATAAAGTTAAACAACATTCAAATTAGTTAATTCACAAAAAAGCTATTATAAACTGGAGTTCCAACCGCATTTAAGCTTTAACAACCATTTGAATCAAACTACTTCAAGAATGCTGAGCTTTTCAATGAGCTTTTTATATCAAAAGAATTCAAGGCTATGATTTATTCTTAGAATTTCGGAATCTTAATCATTATTGTATTGATAGAACCGTGCAGCGGATGTCATATTAACAAATAGAAGTAAGTACATATTTCTATGAGAAACTAATTTTTTGCTTTACTAAGGAAAAAGGTAAGAATTAATCATTTAAAATAAATTAAGAAGTTGTTAACTTAAATTTTTATATTTTTAACTTATAAAAATCACCTTTATATACTAAATAAAGTGTTTGTGTATTTTGATTAAATCTGCATTTAAGACATTTAAAAATATTGCCTTATTAAAATTACTTATGAGTGAGAAATAAATCAGAAAATCAAAGCATCATCATACATATATACAGAGTTCCCGCTAATGCTTCAAAACATTTAGGCCAAGGCTGCATAGGTGCTACAGGTAAAAGGGATTTAGCGGTCCTGTAAGACGAAATTTGTCATAGAAAACATTAAGTGCCATTTTGATTTTTGTAAACTTAATACAGCGAATGTGTTTTGTATATACTGTGTTAAAATTGTGAATTGAAGTATTTTCCATACATCAGTTTTATTGTCAATAATTGAAAAAACCATGGCACATACAAGGTTACAGATATGTGTGTGTATTGTATGATTAGTGCATTAGAAAGAGCAAAATAAAAAAAAAAAACATAGGCATTCGTGGGGGCTGCCGACCGAAGTGAAAACAAAACTATGAAATAAATAAAACATTTTCCACTTTTTTCTACTTTGGCAATGGCTATTTGCAAATCACAGGGAGATACTTAAACCTATAATTGAATTTTTGAATGAATCATTAGATTTGTCTGTGTCCAATGATAGAAAACTCAGTATTGAACAATATAAAATGACGATCGATGCGGTTTTTTTCATGATATATTTATATAAATTCCAATGAAACGTTTTTATTTCTTACTTCAGCTACCATAAGTGAAATAATTGAGAGTACATATAGTCAAACTTTTAACATAGCAAACTAACTCCCCAATAGCGAAGACTTACCACTATATAAGAACAATTTTCATGAACGCAAACCTTTTTTTTATACTCTTCACGCAGTATTCTTATTAGATTTTTTGTTTTTTGTTTTTTGTACAATGGAACTGAAACTTGGACACTATAAGTATCTGACTCATAACCGCCAACCATGTAAATTTCCAGACCTACGGATTACAAGGAGGGGTACCTCACATACAAAACATGAACTTAGAACAATAATAAGAAGATATATGATAATAGGTGGTGTGTGCAGTGTATTACAAAGTTAATCTTCTTTTTATTTGTTTTTTCATATAAAATGATTTTCCTGCAATGAATTTGTACAAACGCAATGTATCCATGTATTGGAACATAAGAAAGTTATTATGGCTTGAATCAAACAAGTTGCAATTCCTTGTTATTGACAAAAGGCAAAAAGAGATGCATCTATGCACTGAATTCCTTGGAAATGCAAATAATTGTTATGAAAAAGCATGGATGTCCAATACAAATCATAAGACATGACACATATCCTAGATACCTGAACAGTTACGAAACTAAGAAACATTGAACACTCCTTTTTCCACAAATATGAAATTGAATGAATCAAAGGAATTATGTTGTATTTATTTACTACAGAAATAAAATATTAAAGAAAATTTTAGAAATCAGAAGGAAACATATTTTTGTCATATGTGAAAGCTGAAACAATTACAAACTGTTTGTTTTTTTCTCTAGTGCTGAGACAGCCAACGAATTTGCTACCTCACTTGAGGTCCGTTTCTCACCGCTGAACTTAGCTACTCCTGCAGATATTTCCATCACCAAGGCGCTGCTTGAGGAACCTTCCACTGATACCACTGATATCGTTCCAATTTCCTGAAACAGAAGTTCGAGAACAGCTGAAACACCTCAAAGTGACTAAGGCACCTGGTTATGACGGAATTGATGGCAGAAATGTCAAAGCTCTCCCCGACATTGGTGTCTTCTTCTTGACGATGCTGTTTAACTGTAAACTGCAGATATGTCAATAGCTGAGGATGATGACTCAATGGTGGCAACCTTTGTTGACGATACAGCGTTCCTAACAAGAAGCAACTGTAATGTTCAAGCATCGAATAATACACAAAACTATTTTCATGGATGAGCTAAGCTCTGGAATGTGGAACTAAACTCAGCAAAGACGCTTGACATGGAGATACCGCATCACTGGGGTTACTAAAACATGTATAACCAAGCTTCACAGGCTAAAGTGGTTGCTACACACAACGAGTACTTTAAGCTTGAATGTTAAACTGTGAACAAAGCTATCATTAAGCTATCTTGGACATATGGCATCCAGCTCTGGAGTGTGGCATTCTACTCACAAATCAAACGAATACAAGTCACCCAGAACAAAGCATTTCAGAAAATAACCAATGCGCCATGGTTCGTGAAGAATAGCACTTTACACAATGATCTCCAGATGCCTACGGTTTGGGAGGAAATCAACAGACATACTAGTAGATACAACGATCGGTTGATCTCTCACAAAAATCCACTTGCTTCTGAACTGATTAACCATAATTGTCAAAGACGTCTGAAGAGGCTTCACCCAGCTAATCTCCGCCAAGGGTTGGTTACTTACCCTCTTTTGTCCTACCAAAAAAAAAAAAAAAAAAATCAGAAAACAAATTCTACAATTTACGTGAAATTTCATTGCCTGAATAGCATTTTTTATATGTAGTAAATCTTTAATTAGAGTGATCTAGATGTGTTAATGGATTCAAAGTTGCATTTCGGTTCGCATATCTCACCTTCTATTAATAAAGCTAGAGGCGTATTAGAATACATTAATCTTTTGTTTAAAGAGTTTAATGATCCTTACACAAACTAAATTGTTATTCACATTCTTGAATACGCATCTTCTGTATAATATATTGCAAAATAATACATGCTTTTTACTCTAGCATCCAAATATTAACTTTTCATCCTACCAAAGCCTAAAGAATAAAGTTAATCCACCTCCCTAAATTATTTAGTCATAGAACGACTCTTGGAGTCACGTTTTGCACAATCTAATTGTTGGCAGCATATTTTTTCCCATATTTGCTTGGCAGCATAAATTTTAATGTTCTGTTACGGATTAAAAGAATTTATGTGTTTATACTTGTTGGCACCTGTAAGACCACTTATTTGCAGCATGATCCATTTCGTGCCTCTTATAGCAAACTTACAACTTATACTATAACCTGGTATTTAAATATATTTCTTCCGATCACCTAATCTATAACATCACTTTAACACGTTATATCATCTAATCAGCTAACTTTATTTTATTTAATTTTTTTTAACTTGAATAAGTTTTTAAAAAGTTTTTTTTTCTTTTTAGGGTTGCGTACCCATAGGGAGCTAACGGGACCCTATTACTAAGCTTACGATGTCCGTCCGTCCGCCCTGCTCTATCTCATGAACCGTAATAGGTAGAGAGTTGAAATTTTCACAGAGTGTATAATTCACTTGGGTGTAGAACGACAAATACTAAAAATATACAATTTTAGAAGCATTGTTCTTTAATTTAACCTTTTGTTTAACAATTTTTTTTTTAAGTATACTTTTAAGCTGTTAATTGTAGTATACTTTTAGGCTATTAGATATGCACATAATTTAATATTTTAAGCAAAAAATCTTGTACGATGGTACGGAACCCTCCGTGTGCGAGTCCGACGCACACTTGGCTGATTTTTATAAAATATAAAAACTTGCCAAACCTGCATAAACTGAAGTTTACAGACTGGTAACATACACTTTACAGATTATTACAAGAACAACTTTTTTCAACAGCGCAGCTTTCAACGCAACCTAACCTAATACTAATTACAACACAACTTTAACACCATTAGTAAGTGGGATAGAACAATTACATTAGTAGGATCTAGAAGAAAGGTCGACAGGATGAGATCTTCTCAACTGTCTCGCCACTCTCGCTCCATAATCTTGGTCTGACGATTAGTCATATAATTTTGGGGATTTTTCGATTGTTGTCAAAGTCCGCGGTTTGAATGAACCCGAAATGCTTCCACAATTATACGCAATGTCTTGGCCTGCAGTACTCTGATCTTTGAGATGTTTCATTTCGCTGCTATGCCATACACCTGCAATCCGTATTGTCAAACAGGAGCAATTATTGCTTTGTAACTGAGTACCTGTTTCTGGAGAGGATGGCAGTATCATCTGCAAATGTGGCAATGATGAAATCATCAGGATCACCTAGCGGTAATTTTTAGCCATTGGGCATATCGTGCGTGAACAGGTTACATAGAGTCGGTCCCAAAACGCTACCCTAGGGAGGACCTGTGCGAATAACGTTGATGCTAGACTACCCACCATCTAGTACCACTGAGAAAGTCCTGTTATTGAGGTAGCTGCGCACTATTAACCATAGTTGGGGCGGCAACAGGCTCTTGAGTTCACTGAGCAGCCCATAGTGACACACTCGGTTAAAAGCCTGTTTAGTGTCAAGATACGCTGCAACCACGTACTCCTTGGCTTCAAATCCTTCAAATAAAAAGTTGACCACCCTATGCAGCTGTTCTGGAGTTCCATGGGACTTACAGAACCCGACTTGAAAGGGAGGAACTACGTGGCTAAAGTGGGCAGCAGGCTGATTGGCCTGTACGAATCTAAGGTGTGAGGGTTCTTGCCGGTCTTATGAATTATAAAAATTGTCGCCTTCTTCCTCTGTTTTGGGACTTATCCCAACCTCAGCACTGAGTTAAAAATAAGGACCAGAAATAGCACAGCTTTAATCGGCATAGTCTTTAGTGTAAAGTTGTCCACACCATCTTCACCTGGACCCTTTTTTGTGTTCAACCCTTTAATGTGAGCTGAGACTTCCTCTGCTGTAATGGGAGCAACTGAGCATAATTGGCCAGCACTGTCAAGCCTCATTTGGATCTGGCGAACCCTGTATTCTGAACTAGTATCAAATGGTTGAAATCGGGTTAAAAAGGATGTCATACCAAAGTATATAAGAATATTCCGTAAGTAAATGTGAACGTTTTGCCTGTAGGTGCATTTATGTCAAAAATGGTAAAATACTGTTCGTTTTATAGATTTTATTTACGTATTATAATTACTTATGCTTCAACCAATGATTTGTAACTTAAAGCAGCTCGTTATTTTATAATCAATAAATTAAAAAGTAAAGTAGACTTTTAGGCGCAGAGTTTATGTCTATTGATGTTAGCGCTGTATCATACACAAAGTATGATCGTCGCGCAGTTGATTTACCGATCGTGGTGCAGCAAACAAGATTCATTGTTTGCAGCATTTCTGACATGATACTTATATGCACATGTCGTTTTGAATGCATTCATATGTAGGAAATTACATGTATTTTGCGTGCATGAATGTATTTAAAATGGAAGATGAATATGCACATGATTAGTATGAATGTCAACTTGTCGTTCAGTGAAAATACACCTTTATGGGTTAATTTGCAGAGAGTGAGAGTATTTCATTCACGAGACACGTTTTCACGCAAATGATTTTACGCTAGTATAGCTATTTTACCTTTCCCAATTTTTTTTTTTTGTAATTTGATTACATAGTAGTAGTAAATTAGCGCTAACGTATTTTACTTGTACAACCTTATGTTTTAAGAGTTAATTATAAGTTTAAAGTGTATGCTTAGTAGTATATGTGGCTTATGATCTTAATAAATAAGTGCAAAAAATAAAACAAAATATCTTGAAATGTTCGAACTTCTAATCGCTTCAGTTTTGATGTAGCAAATATTGTTCGCGGAATCATTAAAAACAATAACGAAATTCATAATATTTGGCTCTTTATTGCATTAAATTTTTAGTTAGAAGGTCATTTTTAATGAGTTCAGAAAATTAATTTTTTTTTTTTTTTGGAATGCTCATACATTTTTTATTTGTTTTTATTTATGATGTACTATTCTGTTATTTTTCATGCTCTTTCCAATGATATACAATAATAATAATATTTCCGATTTTTAATGAAAGTTATGAGCCAAAGACGAATCTATGTCAATCTTCTCCTACTATTTGAGTTATACTTATGATTTTATTGTTTAATAGTAGTTTGCCAAGAATTTTGATTTGAACTTTCATCATGTTCACTTGGGATGGCTTCATTAAATAAATGATTTTCGTTCTTGTACTTAGTATTTGTGTTTGTAATTTTGCTTAAATAATTACTGTTGATGTCTTTATGGTAATTAGTAATGACCTGTGTGCATATCTTAATTCTAATTTTTGTTTTTCGTAATAATTTCAGAAAGTACATTGCCAATTCACCAAATTTCGGAGGTTCAGCTACTTTGCCATTTACATAACTGCATCGGCATGCTAAGAAGGCACAATGATATTGCGTTCTTTAGAAGCACTTTATTACTTTTTTCATTTACTCAAGGCGTGCTAGGGGTAGTTTACTATATACTAACTGAATATAGTGATGTATCGGTATTGGTTTTCGGCGTCGGCATACCGTTGTTGGTTGTATTCGGTGTATGGTTTTTCGTTTTATATTTAGTATTGCGCTAGTGCATTATTATACGTGCATGTGTTTACTACTATGAAAAATATTAGTGAGTAGAATTTTTTTCGTTATTCATGTCATGTTGGTGCGTCTAAATTTCATTATAGTAAATCAATTTTCTGTGTTTAATTCAAGTTGAAATTACAACTTCCTTAAAGTGACACTTAATAGATATAAATAGTAAATCTATGAAAGAAAAACCTTGGCGTTTATTTAGTAGTACTAGTACTTCTTAGTAATAGTACAAGTGAAACTTTTTAGAAAAAAACATAGCAACTCGAATGATGACTGGTAATGCAAACTACCCTATAAAATTTTCGTTGTCTATGACACTTTCATACTAATGGTGGTGTAGATTATTATGGGCAATTTTCTCTCTACAAAGATTGTAAAGATATACAAGCAATTTTGAGGTGTTGCAATGTAGTATTACATATTGTAAAAAATGATTAGAAAAACAACATTACATATTTTTTTTTCGAAAAAAAAGAAGACATCCGAAGAAGAAGAAACATACAACTCCCACAAATTGTTGTTTGGTAAGTTGTTATTTTTGCTGTCATTGCTAAATCTCAAGTTATCCACAACATATTTTCCAGTTAATTGCATAATTTTCCAAGCTCTCTAAGTGCATGACTGACACACAGACAATGTATGAGTATCTATGGGATATGAAGATGACGATAGCGACAAAGTCTTCAATGAAGTTTTTCCAAAATAAGTGCCAACAGCTTGGCTATATGAAGATGATCTTAGATGAGTTGAACTAAGGTGAATCGACTTGACTTAACTTTACTGGGAATTGAAAAAGGAAAAAGAAAAAAGGAAAAAACCGCAATCACATACTACATGATAATGCTGCAAATCACACACAGAGACAGAGAGTGAGAGAGAGGAAGAGGAAGCGAAGATTTTTCCACTGTTTCTGAATAATGTTTCGCATTATACTACTATTATGTAATAACATGTACATATATGTACTCATATATATCTACTAAATGTATTGAATGTTAAATAATCAAATAAAAAACATTAAAAAATGAAATAAAAAACTAGTGGATGTCTTGTCTTTTAATATGGGATGAGTTAAGTTAACATAGTACTACATTGACTTGTTATCAAATCGAATCGAATCGAATCGAATCAAACAGAACCGAATCGACCACCTAAAAATGACAACAAGACTATAATTGAAGCATGTACAACCTTTTTTATTATCATGATTGTATGATATAATGCTTAGCAAGTGTGTGCTTTGTCTGTTTTCTTTTTTTTTTTTGGAAATTAATGTAGTCAGTAAAGTTTTATAGTTCCCCGGATTAGATTAAGTAGTAGTGGTTTGAACAGTTTATTATATAAGTATATCGTATACTCTTCTGGGTCCACCTTACTCACTTTATATCCTTTAAACCATAGGTAATTAGATTCTTATTGAGAGTGGATTCTGCTACGCGTTTGCTTAGATTTACATATTGTCACTAGTATCATTTTAATGCGAAAAGTCACAAATAAATTTTCCCAGAAAAATTGATACACTTTGGCAAATTAACATATTCACCTTGGTAATTTGACACAAACTGATAATGATTAGTTAGGGGGGGAAAAAAAAACAAATTCTAATATTTAAATTTGAATTAGTGCATTTTATTTAGGCAAACTAGAAGATAAGTATATCTCATTAAATATTTGGAGGATTGATTGTGTTTAATGTATGTCTATGTTTGTCTAATGATGATTATATTTGACTTGTTCTTTGTCTCTTCAGATTTTCCTGATGATTTTTTTAATTGTTATAATTGCTAATTTGGAGGCATATCTTGTTGCAACATAACCAATGTCAGTATCACGATGGTTGTGCCTAGAAAGTAAAGCATATACAGAAGTTCAAGAGAAAAATCGCGAACCCAAAGGTGTGGCAGCTCCCAAGGAAGAAAAGGATGAATGTTTAGCCATTTTCTTTTATGCAAATAAAATAGCATAGCTTTAATCTCCATCTTATCTGTATAGCGTCGAAATGTTCGGTTATGCACATAGTATACTTCGGGCACACGCTGCAGCTGGAAACGTTCTACCATGAATGGGGCGCATGTGCAATTTACAAACCCCAAGCGCGCGTCCATTGCCTCCACCAACACCTCCAGATCTGCCCATACTTGAAAAAGGTTATCCATCTCTTCGTTGATATTTCTAATGAAGATTACGAACCAGTGATAACCGTCAGTCATTAGTTCCCAGTTGTTTTCAGTAAGTTCTATTGGTCCAACCATGTCGGAATTATTCGGTTCCACAGACTTCGTTGACTCTATCAGTAAGTTTACAGTTAAGACGCAGATGAGCAATTTGTTTAAAAATTCCATGACTTAGCAGTTTTTTTTCAACAATTCGGTTTAGTAAAACAATAACACAAGCAATTTTTTGTCTTTTATTAATATTCACTGAGAAATAGAATAGCCAACTTCGACTAGATTTTTCATTCATTAAACGTAAGTATCCAATAGTTTTGTTGTACTTGTCAAATATTTCAAATGAAAGTTTATATATTTATAAGAATTTAATCAGACACTTATTGATTCCCGAATTTCATTATATTAGTTGTTATTTGAAAAGTCCAGCTTTGATTTTTCTTTATAATAAATCTATTTAAAATAAAGCGAGAAGATGGGTATTGTATTCAAAGGTCCTAAGTAGAAGTTAAGTTTCTTCTTTAATAGTATCTAATGCAATAATACTCTTCACGCAGTGAATAGTATTATAAGTTCGCCATGAAGTTTGTAATACACAGAAGGAGACATCGTAAAGTATATACATATATCTTGATCAGAGCGACGAGGTGAGTTGATTTAGCCATGTCCGTCTGTCCGTTTGTGTGTATACAAACTAGTCGCTCAGTTTTTGAACTGGACAGTTGAAATTTTGCACAAAGCTTTATTTTCACCATATGCAACACATATGTCGGAATCAGCCGAATAGGTACACTAGGGGGGTACCTCCAACACGAACCTAAATGCATATTTTTATTAGAAAAACTGTTGTTTGTATTAACGAACTTAAATTTGGCCACTATAAGTGTCAAGTCCCTCCGACTACTACCAGGGGTACCTCCCATACAAAACATGAACTTAGAACAATAATCAGAAGATATAAAAGGTATGTGAAGAGTAGTATTACAACTTCGGCATAGCCAAAGTTAATCTTATTTTTAACTTGTTTCTACCCTATCAAAGCGTAACCACAGCCACCACTCGCTTCTAGACTTGACTTCTCACTCGATGGTATGTAAACCGACAAATTTGTTCTTGCACGATTAAAACTGTACGATTTTTATGAAATTTTTTTTTGATGTCTTGTGCCACTTTCACTTGAGTTGACTAATCAGACCTTTTTAAATATATTCATACTATAAGTGTTAATAAATTCGATAATCATAATAGTGTGTTAGTAAATACGAGAATAATAATAGTGTTATTAATCATTAGAAACTAGTCAGCTGAACTTCCAACACACGAGGTAGATTAATAATATTAATCTATTAATATCTTAATAGATTCGAATTTCAAATCAGTACTAAGTTTCTGATCCATTATTTTGAGCAATGTGAGTTCTTTGTAATATGGCAGATTGTTCTAGTATTATAGTCATTTTGGAGCCAACATTGTTTGAAATATTAATGATGTCATGATAATGCTTAAATTGTAATCTCATAATTATAAATATTTTATTTTTGAAGATTCTTCTAATGCTGCTGCTGCTGTTACAGTTGCAGCATGACAAGCATTTTTTTTAAAGTATAAAATAGAAATAGTCGGCAGAAATTAAAGATGAGGGTAAATGAAGTAAAGAAAATGAAAAAAAGTTGCAGCAAGACATAAACTGCAAACAGGCTGATTACTGAATCGGTTCTATCGACACTAACATACCTTTCTTAAGAATTTGCCAAATCAAAAATTATACCATTAGGTATATCTATAGTACGTATAAAAAAATCGTAGAATTTGTTAGTACTAAGGTAACATAAGTAAATATATGGGTTTTCCACACTAAAACTTATATAATAAAATTACTTACTATAAGTCAATTTATGATTCCTTCGACTATTGGAGCTTCATTTATCTTTTTGTTGCGCTGATCATGACGATATACTCACTATACAATGTACGTATATCACATCACATGTCACATCACATGGCTCACAATCATCATGACTGAATGAAAATAGCAAATGATATTACCATGAAATATGTACTGGTTTAAGCTGGTATAGTTACCCATTTTAAGCTGGTTACTGTTGCCATTTAATGCTATAATTTTGCGGTAATCTAAACTACCATAGGAAACAGAGATATTTTTTGTTTTTTTTAAGCATAAAAAAAAAAAATCGCTTTGGTAAACAAAAAAAGTTTTCCGCTTGCAGGAAAACCAGCATCCTCATCACCACCATCGACATGCATCATCTTTAACAGCAACAAACTTTGTTTAGTTCATCATCATCATCATCAGTTAGTGAATCAACATTAAGGTAGGTACACATAACATTGTCTTGCATTTCAAATGAAAGTGATGTTTGTTATTTACTATAAACTTTAACTGCGACAGCCAGAAAAGATATTAAGGAGATGTTATGTTAGAAACGAAGATGCACCTGTTAGTGGCCTAAAAGATGTTTTGTATTTCAAAAATACATCTAGTTGAAATCACACAGAAATAAAAAAAAAAAAAAATAAAAAAACTTCAACTCCATTGTGGTAAAAAAAAAAGATAAGTAGCCACGATTTTTTGTAAGTATTTGAAACGAGTGTATCATAGTAAATTTTATTTAAAATATGTAGTAGAATACATTAAGTGATTTTATGTAGAACATGATAATAGTTTTGTGAATGGCAAATTATCATATTTACATAAACCTTTTATAGTCTTATTAAGCTATGAAAGAAAAACAAAATAATATTCTTCCCCAAAATAAAAACAAATATACCATTAAATACCAATTCTAACTGATGATTAAAAGTAGTACTTATGCCCGATTCACACTGCTTAAATATTGTTGCTTTTTTGGCGAACGTTCTCACAGAAAAAACAGCTGTTTTGTGTTTTGGAACGTTGTGGCTAATTGTGAGAAACTAAAATGAAAATTGTATTAAAAAGACATGATTAAGAATAAAATTTACAAATAAACTTATAATTTAAAATTTTCTTCAAATTGTTTTGTGCAAAGATCAACTGTTTAATGTCGACAATGACCAAAATAACGCGGACTTGACCAAAAATCGTGCACAAACAAACAAATACACAGACAAAGTCTACGATTTTATTATGTATATAGTATTATAAAAACTCTCTAGCTTCAAAACTGAGAATTGTTTGCATACATACAGACGGACATGGTTAAATCAACTCGTCTCGTCGAGCTGATCAAGAATATGTATATTTTATGGGGTCCATGATGTATCCTTCTGTGTGTTACAAATTTCATGTCAAACTTATATTTCTATTCACTGCGTGAAGAGTACGAGTATAATTATAGTCCATTATGGTTTTAGGAACAACTGATCTTAAACATAATTGCCAACGCGACAGCCCGTAGAGCTTAGGCTGTCATGAGAATTTAAATTCAATTGAACTTGCGTTAAAATGTACATATAACTTAAAACATAGATACAATTAAGAATAGATAATATAACTATGTTTAAAAAATAAAGAAAGATTTCAATAAAATCCAATAGCATATGCCGCAATAGATTAGAACATCGACAAAACATCAATTAAAAATTTGCTACTGATAATTTTTTGAAATCGTAGAGTGAGTATCTTTATTTTGTTCACCTGATGCTATTGCACCTAAAGTCCTCACTGAAGTCCATGGCTTCTGGTGAATGAAGAATTAAAGTGTACTATTTATGTATTTTAAAAAGGCCATGAGGATATCATACTATCAAGAAGATATTGTACAACAAATTGGGTATACAAATTAAATATTGATACCGTGGCTGATTGATTTCTATTTAATGTAAGCTATCAATCAAAATAATGAGGTGAACTTCGAAGAACATCATAAAGTTTATCGAAAGGATAAAGCATATATCGTTACAAAAATAAGTTGTAGGGATTCAATAGATCAATTTAATTTAATTCAATGATTTCTCCATCCGATAACTTCTCTATCCTGAAGGAAATCCTAAGAAGAAATAATATTCAATAATAGAAAAGAAAAATATTCCTAGATGCATATTTCGACAAATTTTATATATAAAATATATCAAAAAATTAAAGAAAAATACATATCACCATTTTGAGAAATAAAAGTGTTTCAATCAAAAAGAAATGTTTCCTTTGGACATTTTTACGAGTTTAGTACTATGTTTATGTTAGAAGTACATACTTACTTGTATTTGAATAATTTTTATATACTGTA
Source organism: Amiota mariae (assembly GCA_035041805.1). Taxonomy (NCBI): domain Eukaryota; kingdom Metazoa; phylum Arthropoda; class Insecta; order Diptera; family Drosophilidae; genus Amiota; species Amiota mariae. The sequence continues at coordinate 185,342 of JAWNKV010000943.1, read as the reverse complement.
TATAGTAAATTTTAGGCATTTCAGTAATTTCAGATATTTCGAACTAACTTCGTTGCCTCTCACTTTATTTTGCAACACAAGACACCATTTGAATGCTATTGAATGAACATTCTCACATTGCCATTTTGCCATGCCAAATGTACAATAAAAATGATTAAAAGAGCCCCAAGCGTTCCAAACATATAAAATAGTCTTTGTATAAATGAATTAATGCAAAAGCAGAAGTAAACAAAATAAAAAGAAAAATTAAAAAAAAGGTAGGGGGGGGGGGGGGGTAGGCTCACTAAAAAATTTGTTGTCTAGACAAAGCGTAGACACTGTGATAGTCGCTCAATGTGGCTTAAAGTTGTTTATAGTTTCATTGTTGCTGCTGCTGTTGTAGCACTATAATTTAACTTGCACATATTTGCATTTGTACTGCGTATGGTCAATGGCCAATGGTCACAATAGCAGCGGCAACAACAACAACCACAACAACAACAAAAGTACCAATGACTGTTCAAAATGATGCTGGTGGCGACAAAGTGAACAGGTTCTTAGCTATGGTTTTCTTCAACGTCATCAATGTGACTATGTGCATCATTAACAACATGTTCCAATCTGCCTGCATATATGTAGTACGTAAGTTGGCTGTCAAGAAGAATTTACCACTTGCTACCACCACATGGTAAAGATTAGTGATAGAGTGAGAAAGATAGACGATTAGTGGAGAGAGACTGCGATAGAGATGGAAAGAAGAGAGGAGAAAAAGTGAAGGGGCTTAGGGGTGATGAGGAGAGGGAGAGGATAAAGATATATTATAAGAGAGCGAGCTTGAAAATATAAAAATTTCCAAATTAAATTTAGTTGAATGCACCATTACGAGGTGTATTACAAAAGTATCCGTACTCTGCGCAGGTATTAATCCTCTCCTTGTTTGGCTTGTAGCATTCTTCGACATTCAACGTGCTTCCTTATTTGTGTTTTCTTATCTTTAAGCAGTTCATCAGTTCTAAAAGTCAGTCAGTTTGCAAAATGGGCTTTAGTATCTAAACAAAAATCTTAATAAGCGAATCAAATTTAATTTTCAAATCTGGAAAGGTCCAAAAGTATCAAAGGAACATACATACAAGTAAATTCATCATTAGCCATCATTTTGAAATTATACTCAACAACCTTTCTTCTGTCATTCAAAAATTTTAGGTTTGTATTTCCAAAAAAAAAAAAAAACAAAAAAAAAAAACAAATTCTTTTTATAGGTTCAAGCTCAATCTCTCATCATTTTTTCTTTTTTCTTAGGCCTTCTGTGTCCTTTCAATAGATTCCGTATAATGCGTTTAATGCGTTGGTCACACAAAGGTCGCTCCAATATTATTAACATAATTCGGACACTTTTGGGATACACCATGTACTACTATATAGTATAGTATTTTTGTTATCTTTCGGTTTTGATTGTCGCCGTTGTTATTGCAATGTTTTGTTGTAACTCCATGTTCTCTCTTTTGTTGTTATTGGTAATTCGATGTGTTATTTCTTGTAGGGAATTGAATTTGCATTTAATTGCAATCTATTGCCAGGCAACCAACCAGCCAGCCATAGATTTCATGAGCCATTCACTTTTCCTCATTGCTCAAGCGGCGTATTGCATCCTTTTGCAATCTATGTACTTACATATGTATGTATTTTTGTGTTGGATTGCCTAATATAAAATTAAGCCAAAGTCAAGCCAAAGCATCACAAACTTGCACCAAGTTAAGCTGAACTAAGCTACTAAGTATTATGTAGTAAACAAACAATCTTTTTGTTTCTAGTCTCCTGCTGCAGTGCTTCGTTCTTAGCCTTCGAACAGATTGCTGCAAGCTTACAACTTTGACTTGACATAACTTAATTAATATGCAAAACTCTCAGCAACGAGTGATGATGTCAGTGATGGCATCGTATGCATCACTTTAAAATAATTTGAAGTTAAGCGATGTTATATTACTGATGTACACACAATACCAGCAACGACCGACCAAGACTTTATGGAACTTGAATTATTTCAAGTGTCAGATTGAGTGTATTTAAGAAATACTAATACATACTCATTGGATTTAATATTTTTTGCATTTATTAGTGCTTTGTATATGCAAGTATTATTAGTTTATTATGTGAGTAACTACCACATTTCTATTAAATCAAATAAATGTGCATAAAACTACTGAAATAATTTCGTAAGGCCTCCATATAAGATTTATATGTATTATATCTAGTCAAATACAAGTGATATTCAATTTCTTCTGTTCCATAATCCTTCTTTTATTCTTTGACGTCCAATAACTTCTTCACAAGGCCTAATCTTATCTACTATCTTGTTCATTATTCATTATTCATTCTAAATTCTCTTGGAGTAACCATTTTGTTTTGTCCTCGTTCTATTTCTCTTTTTAATAAATCTTTCAATTCCCTCTTCGATAGTTTCCCATCCTTGTCTAAATCAAATTAATTCATGTATTATTTTGTTTACCTGCTTAATGACTCTTACATTTAATTAATAGTGCTGCTTTTGTTTTTTGTTTAATTTATCGTAGTACTTCACCTTGCATCATTATCAATAAAGCCGACACCTTGAGTGTAATGCGAATAATCTAAATTAGAATGAAAATTAGAATTTAAATGTCTCTTTTGATTGCAATCTCGTACCACAAACAAAAGTGATCGCCCCAATTTGTAAAAATATGCTTTTGTGCACGTTGTACGGGCAATAATAGGAGCGTATTTTGCAAGTGGATCGGCATTCGATACCATGGTAAGCGCTCGTAAAGACCAGTTGCAATTAGCCCACTCTATAAGATTGAAAATTAAATACAAAATCTATTGTTATTTAATTTTTTACACAAAATTTACCTCATACTTAAGTTTTTCGTTACCAAAGAAATATATAATAAGTTGCACGAAAATAGTTATTGTAAAAATATTTAAAAAGATAGAAACTAGCTCAAGGTTTTCACTCATCACATACTGGCAAACAATGAAATATAATATCAGACAATTGATCGTCATTCCCCATAATATAAGTTCACGATATGTTCGAGCTAAACGTGTAGCCAAATCCATTGTGACCTTATGATAATTCAACATTCCCCTCACGGAGCGATCAAAACGACGCAATAATATTATATTATTTCCATTCAATTCCAATGAAAAAAAGTTGCAATTGAGATTGTAGTAGGTTTCAGCGAGTTCTTCTAATTGTTGTATAACTATACGAAAATGTCCAGAAATATTTTACACATACCAAAAGAAGAGCGTGTCCACTCCTATGTCGAGATTTCTGCGATATATAAATTCAGCCAATTCAACAGATATTCGAAAGTAAAGAATAGAGGTTTTGATTGGTCGTAGGATGTCTTATAAAATAATAATTGAACAAATCAAAGAAAATATTTATGTGTAATAAGTATTATAAGTATATTTATTATAAGCCCACATTGTTCTCAACACTCTGATCGGTATAAATTCACCATACTCAAGGGAGGATAATAGAGTTAAAGAACACTTAAACCTTGTTTTTGAGCCCTACGATTTTCTTTCAACCATATGGAGCGTGCTTTGGATGAAACAAACTCTAAATAAAAACAAAAAATCAATTCAGTATTCAGCTACTTTGTATACTAATAACATGACCACTATATCTGTGGCAATAAGTCATAGTAGCTTATGTCGAAAATTGAGTGAATTGAGTTTGAACGCTATTACAATTAACCACTTCAATACACGTATTTTTGCTAAAAAAAATTGGTATAGAATCATAGTTATATATAGTTTACCCTGACCACTAGAAATTCGTACACCTATCCATCCATCTATTCACAAATCCAATTTTCAAACTCTTTTAAACAATTATTGGAATACATAAACTAAATAAAATTTATACTTGGGAAATCTATTTTTATAAAAATATTTTACAAAATTTATTTAGCATGTATTTTATTTTTTATAACTACTAATAGTAAGTCATAATTGACACAGATATTATTTAATGCGAATTAGTGATGCACGAATCCTTGGATTCGGATTCGAAGAACTGGATCTCAAAAGTATTCGTGGTAAGCGAATCAAAAAATACGAATCAGGGTAAAAATTTAAAATAAAATTTTGAGTCAAAAAATAAAAATCGTCACGTTTTTTCGATTTTGTATCTCATGAACCGCACTACTTACAGACTTTATCATTGAAGCATGGAAATTCACTAAATTAAAATAATTGTTTCCCGAAAACTATACTATGTGCATTTAAAATAAGTTTTTAAAGGTCATAGATCTGAATCAGCACTATGAGCTTTAATGAGTATCAAATCAAGACTAAATTATTGAATACAGCACCATGTGCTTTCATATGGAGTCATAAACATTAGCACAACTGTTTAATGCAACCGCTTTCATAACATCAAATATTTTAGTTTAGTAGGTTATCAATCGGAAACGTTTGATGTTCGATGAACGGCACCCGTTAACATATTGGAAGTGTTAATGACCTACAACATTTTGGAAAATTATGTTAACTTGCAAAAACAGTGATTTGAAAAAATATTAGTCGCATACAACTGAATCGTAGTTACGTTTTAAGTTTTTAATAATTGCATATTTGAATATTTAATTGTTCTTAAATTAAAAGAAATCATATTACCATAATTTGTATGAGAACAATTTGTTTATTAAAGAGATGAAATAAACAAGGTTTTTACTTAAAGGTTTATTTACTTATCTTGGCATATTTACCAATTGCGATTCGTGCATCACTAATGCATATACCTAAGATTTTTTTACAAATCCAATTTTTATACTGTTTTAAACAATTATTAAAATAAATAAATTAATTAGTATTCATTGTTGTTGGATAGATTGTGAAATCTACTTTTATAAGGAAATTTTACACAATTTGTTTATATTTTGCATGTATTTTATCTTCATCTTCTTGTACTCATATAAAAACTACTATTTTAAATTATTCGTTGGTTATGCGCTGTCATACGTGCATTTTTTTAAGGTTTTGAAAAAAGAACAAAAAACGTGTAATTGAATAAAATTTTGATTATATTTTGGAGTAAAGAAAATTTGATGAATTTCATTAAGAAATCTGTCTGTACAATGGATCAGGAAGCACAAAAAGTGATGCTAGATTATCAGGCCACCTTAGCTCTTTCTAGTAAAAACCACATCTCTGTCATATATTTAGACTTTGCCAAAACCTTCTATAGAGTAGGCATACACACTATCTTAAATGAGCTGTTCGAATGGAAAATAGGACCAAAAATAGCTTACTAATAGTTTATTACTAATTTTCTCACTAACAGAATACAATCAGCCGTAATCACTGCTCAGACAAAGCTGCATTAGACCTGGACAATCATCTTAAAACAATTGAAGAGTGGTTATCTAACTGGTGAAAAAAAAGTCAATGAACAAAAATATAAATATGTCACATTTAGACTAAACCGTAAAGCTTGTGATCCAGTATACTTAAATGGAACTACAATTCCTCAAACACAGGATATAACATATCTGGGCCTTCACCTAGACAGACGTCTTACTTGGCGAAAGCACATCGAATAAAAAAAAAAAGAAGATAAAACTTCAAACACAAAGTCTCCACTGATTAATTAACTCAAGATCTGGCCTGTGACTTGAGTACAAGGTTCTTCTGTATAACTCCATCATTAAACCAATTTGGACACGGTTCAGAGCTATGGGGAGCCGCAAGCGCAAGTAATGTTGAAGTCCTACAAAGATCCCAATATCGTACATCAGAAATGAAGACATTCACAAAGATCTTAATGTTCTACAGGTAAAAGATGAGTGTTTCGACCCGAAAACGTAACTAAGTATATGGATAAACTTGTGCAGCATGACCTTTTTTGATGTAAGAAACTTATTTCGTCTTCGTCGAAATTATCATCCAACCCTTATGTTAAGTTGGAGGACCATAGCAAGAAGCAACCCCTTTTCCCACTTGTAGGAAGGGTAAAAACCTTTTTGTTAGTCCTAAATTAATATATTAGGAAAAAAGTTAAAAAAAAAAAAAAAAAAACTCTCTGAAGGAGGCTACTCCACCGAAAATCTCCATGTACTATCGCAAGTTTTTGTTCACCGACGGATCAAAGTCTGTTGACGGAGTATCATATAGTGTTACAAATGAAACAGAAATCATAACATTCCAGATTCTACCCCACTTTTTATCAATTTTTACAGCAGAAATTTCGGTTATACCACAGCATTTCCCTTTGCATCCAAACAACAAGAAAAATTAACCATTTGCTCAGACTCTCTCTCCTCATTACAAGCAATAGAAAACCACTAAACTATATCCATTAGAAAAATATTATCTTCCTATAATAAAAAAAAAAAAAAATACTGCTCTTCTGGATTCCCAGACACTGCAAAATACCAGGCAACGAATTAGCAGAGGCTGTGGCCAGAAATGCATGCAAATTTGCTCTTACAATAACAAATAACTTAAGTCTTCCAGATATCACCTGAAACACCTGACTCACTACCACTTAAAAATAAATCAAAGATTCATTATGGAACAACACCTCACTTCACTACAAAAGAATAAACCCCAACAAAGCAATTATATACAAACCACTTCAATTCTAATAACATGTCACATACTAATGCAATAAAATTGATGAGACTAAGCCTGGAACACACCAACCTAACCCACAGCTATAAGAAGCAGCTGTCGATACATTTTACAATTTTAGTATGATAAGGGGAAGAAAGCGGCGCAGGCACGTGAAAAATGTTGTGCTGTTTATGGTGAAGGTACTCTATTGAAAACCACTACCAAGAAATGGTTCGGTCGCTTCCGTTCTAAAAATCTTGATGTGAAAGATGCACCATGCTCAGGTTGGCCTATCACTGAGAAAGTCGATGAAATCATGGACAAAATTAAGCAAAACCGGCATGTCAGCAATCATGATTTTAACATTGACAACAAAACAGTTTCAAGCCATTTACAAAGAGATGGTTTTAAAAAAAAGCTATACGTTTGAGTGCCTTATGAATTGAGTGAAAACAATTTACTTGACCGAATATCCATATGCGAATCACTATTGCAACAGAACGAAATGGAACGTTTTTTAAAGCTAATTGTAACGGGTGATGACAAATGGATAATATAAGGCAAAGAAGATGATGCTGTGTGTTTGGTGAGATTGGAAGGATGTCATTAATCATGAGCTACTATCATATGGCCAAACGATTGATTCGAGTGTCTACCGCCAACAATTAATGCGGTTAAAGAAAGCACTTGAAAAAAGAGGCCCGAATTGATCAACAGAAAAGGTGTCGTGTGTCATTATGACAATGCTAGACCACACACATTTTTGAAGACCCGGCAAAAAATTAAAGACCTTGGCTTAGAAGTTTTGATGCATCCAAAATACAGTCCTGACATCACACATTATCATTTGTTCAGATCTCTGCAATGGTGAATTCAAACTCTATGGCGATGTTATTGAAATGAGTCAATTGTCACTGCCTGCATTCTTAATTGTTCCCATTCATGGGTTCGCCTCTGCATTTACTATGACTACTGAATTCACTTGCCACCAATAATACGTAAAAGAGGCTATCGAATTATTATCGAAATGGGGAGAATTGCCACCAAATATACTGCAGAGTTAGTATCCGCCTAATAAATGACATTTTTACTGTTGGCGGCAGTAATGATAACAACAATAATTAAACACATTATGAATTTCTGTTAGTGAGCAGCAGAGGTGCAGTGACAGAAACTGCGTTATCAACATTAAAGCTTGTTTTCTAGTTATGCTTTACTTGTGCTTTCTTATGTATTCCTTTTTGGTTCTTCTGATCATAAAGCGTTGTGTTATAATTATCTATTCTTTTTCTGTTTTCTGAGTTTGTGAGTGAACATATGAAGTGTAATGAAAAAAAAAAAAATAATACATTTTTTGAATTGTATAAAAATTGAGCTGAGACTGATTTAATTTTTTTTTATTTCTGTGAGCATAGGTTTATGTAAAACAACATAATCCTCAAAAATAATGAATAGTTCAGTCTTTAAATTTCTTTAAATTTTAAATCAGATGATGATACTTCATCATTTATTAAATAGAATATATTTTCTACTAAGTATTAACTAGTTTTACAATCTTCGAATAGATTCAAACTTTATAACTTCAAAATTGTTAATTTCTTTTTACTTCATAATCTTTCTGTAGTCTTTCATTTAGTGAATATTTCAAATTTTCCTTCTTTACCGAAATGGTTGTCATTTTCTTCAACTCTTCTTCATTCAAAATTTTCTTTTTGGACACCTTATTCGGACTTCGATCATTCCTCCTTACTTCTAGAACAGCATTTTCTTTGTATACTTCTGTTTCATATATTTTTACTAAGCCTCCAATTGACGTTGTTGAACAGCTTTTAATATAGTTGCCCACGAGAATGCAGTGCGAATAATCTAAATGGAAGTAGCAATTAAAAATTTTTGGTCTCTTAATTAGTCTTACCGAAATTAAAAGTGGTCGCTCCAATCTGAAAAAATATCCAGTTAGAAACATTTCCTCTTGAGCACGTTGTGCTGGCAATATTAGGAGTAGCTTTTGCAGGCGGATGGGCATTCGATACCATGGCAAGCACTCATATAGAGCAGTTGCAATTTGCTCACTCTGTAATATTGAAAATGAAATAAAAATTGTTTTAACTTAATTCTTCATTCAAAATTTACATCATTCTTTAGTTTTTCGCCACCAAAGCAATATATCATAAGTTGAACGACAATAGTTATTGTAAATATTATCAAAAACACGAAATCTTCCTTAAGATTTTCGCTCATCAGAAACTGGCAAACAATTGAACAGAAGAGCAGACAATTGATCAATACTTCCCATAAAATGAATTCACGAAAACTCGTAGCGAAATGTTTAGCCAAATACAATATGGTCTTATGATAATGCAATGTTCCCTTCAAGGATTCCTCAAAATGATCCAATATTTTATTATTTCTATTCAATTCCCATGAATAAAAGTTGCAATTGAGATTGTTGTAGATTTCAGCGAGTTCTTCTAATTGCTGTATACATATACGAAAATGTCCAGAAATATTTGACACATACCATAAGAAGAGTGTGTCCACTCCAATGGTCGAGCATCCTGACATAAATGCATTTCCGGCGGTCAATATATATTCAAGAGCAAAGAATAAAGGCTTGGATCGGTCGTATGGTGGCCTATGAAACACTGCTTGATCGAATGAAAAGTTAATTTTATAATTATCATTAGCTTACATTGTTTGCATTACTGCGACTGGCACAAATTCACCACTCTTTAGGAGGGGTACCAAAGTTAAAGTTATTGGCAACATCAGATATGAAATACCCGAAGAAATCACACTTGCAGCGTACGCAAAGCAATATATTTGAGCTCGACGATTCTCTCTAAGCCAAATGGTGCGCCCTTTGGACGATAAGATCTCTAACTTAGTTGAACCATATAACATATTAGTATAAGTTGCTTGTATATGTTGTTATGTACGAAAACTCACCTCCATTTAACAAACTATTAACATTCGCATTTAGTTGTACCAGTTCACGTGCCTTGGAAAGAAGGGTCAATATCTTCAATAATGCTATGGTTGACACTAACCATGGCAATACTGTCCATGTCATCTCTGCAATGGTCTGCTCGGTCATAAAAATGTATACCACGACGCATGTCCATTGATAGGTGACGCAAAAGAATAAGATAAGGAAGAGCCATAGTCGATTTACTATAGATTCCTTAGGAAGTGCCTCTAAGTTTATGCCCAATAGATTAAAAGCCATTCGCTGTACATATAAATTTGATAAAAGCTTTGACCACGATATCATTATCAATTTACTGTTTATACTATTCGTACAATATCTGAATAAAGTGTTTAGTATCTTGTTTGATGGCTTTTTGCGTTTTGAGAAATTTGTATTGTCCTTCCCTTTATATACCTAAATAGTCGTGGAAAATATTCTCTGCCATGCAAACAATTTAAACAGCTGATGGTGACAAGTTAACGATATTTCATCATTTATTCACTATTATTTTAACACTTACATTACTTTACCTTCAATACAACTATTGTTTCAAACACCTTAATATCCTTCCACTCTTCATCGGTTCCTTCTTCTATTGTTCCAACTCCCTTGTCTAAGACATTTTAGTTCTTGCATCACTCTTCTACCTTCTCAATTATCACAATTATTTTGTTGTACTTCTTCTCCATTCTATTTTTATTTTTGAATCTTTTCATTAGGAGTCTACTTGATAATGTTATATATCGATTTAAATTAAGTTACCCCGAGGAATGCAGCGCGAGAAATCTAAACGATAGTAATAATACTTCCAGTAATTGAAATCCTTTATCGCAGCCAAAAGTGAGAAAAAAATTCTATTCAAAACTTATCCTATCGCGTTGTTTAGTACAACAATTTGCCCTAACTTTTGCAAGTGGATAAGCATCTGATACCAAAGTGACAAGAATTCCAAGATCTGCAATTTCAGTTGGATCAAGATGAAAGGGCCTGGGTCAAAATAAACACTCACAGAGTCATATAAAATGCTCTACTGTCTCTTCTTCTTTACATTACAATTCTTAGAATTGTAAACAAGTGTGTTATGCCTCAGTCCGTTCGATTAAGGCAGTTCTTTTGAAAATCTGGCCCTTAAGAAGCTTGAAACTACACGGATACCTTTCCTAATTAGTCCTAGTACTTATTATGTTCTTTTGCGACGACTTGAAGGAATGTAGTTTGACCCTACTCTCATATGTTCTGTGGAACTCCAAGGCAACTCTCAGAATGATGTTGGTCCACTTCTTGTTTTAGAGTATTCAGGAGTAGTCCTTTTATTTTATGTACCATATTGTTAATCAAATAATCACAATTTTATTTATTTATTTATTTATTTAACAATAAATTCTTAACATACTATTAAGAGCCCTAGCTGTCAAGGCTTTCAGCTCGCACAATTTTATTAATTTTTGTGCCTCCACAGAAATTTTGTAGTTTATCGTAGATATTATAAATTCTTAACCAATAAGTTTTATGCAATTCATGCGTATAAAAATATAAACCTCAAATTTAATTTTCCGTTCATTTATTTTAAGACTTTGAATTTTGCTTGAATAGAATGCAATCCGTTAGATTGCACAGACCATTGTTTTAAGTGTTCTCACTGCTTTTTCTTTCATGGGTTACAAACTTCAGATTGAACACAATTGTTGGTATGAAACATACCGGAAATATATTCAAATATAAGTATAATTACGCTGTTATTATTCATGACACTAAGGTACTAAGGCAGATTAATACTCGTATGAATCTATTATTTATTAAAATTAAATATGTGTACAAGTGTTTTGAAGTTATTGCATATGCAAGACCGAACTAAACAATGAAAGTTTTTCGTGGTTCTTAAAATATTTTTTGTTGAGAAAAACCATTTGTTTATACATATATTCTTGATCAGCGGGATGAGATGAGTTGATTTAGCTATGTGCGTACGTCCGTCTGTATGAATACAAACTAGTCCCTCAGTACTTGCTAGAGGTCCGAAAATTTGAACGAAGCTTTCTTTTTACCACACGAAATACATATGTCGGAATCAGCTGAATCGGACCACCAGGAGTGATACGTCCCTTAAAAACCCAGATTCAAATGCATCTTATTAGGAAAACTTTTTTGTTTTTTGAATCAACTTGAATACTATAAGTTTCTGACCAATATCAACCAACCATGTAAATTTCAAGACCCTCGGACCACCTCTCATAGAAACACATATTCAAATTCATCTTATTAGAAAAACTTTTTTGTTTTTTGCTATCAATTTGAATACTATAAGTTTCTGACCAATATCCGCCAACCATGTAAATTTCAAGACCCTCGGACCACCAGGAGTGGTACCTTCCATAAAAACCCAGATTCAAATTCAACTTCCTAGAAAAACTATTTCGTTTTTTGAAGTATGGAAATGAAATTTCGACGCTGTAGGTATCTGACACATATCAACTGTGTAAATTTCAAGACCCTCGGACTACTATAAGGAGTACCTTACATACAAACCCTGATTCAAATTATTGTTCTTATTACAAAAACTTTTAAGTGTTTTGTACTATTGACTTGACTTCAAGAGTCTCCAACTACTAGGAAGGGTACGTCTCATAGAAACCCGGATTCAAATTTATTTTTATATTAGAAAAAACTTTTTTGATTTTGCTATGCTATGAAACTATAATTGGGCACAATAAGTATCTGATTCATATCCACCAACTATGTTAATTTCAGGACCCTTAGAACAATATACAAAAGAAATAAAGGTGTGGTAAGAGTATTACAAATTCGGCATAGCCAAAGCTTTTATCTGATTTTGTTTTCACAATCATACGAGTAAGAGGTGTAAAATCATGGAATAGTAGCATCGAGAAAATATTGGCATGCAAAACGATTCTCTCTCAACTACGTTTTGCTCTACATAGTACGTTTATTACATAGGAAAATTGTGAAGGCAATTTAAATTTCCAACATTGACAAAGCGTTGACATTTTATAAATTATTAATGAATTTAATAACCGCTAGGACCTTGAAAGCCTGAGAACATTCAATACAATATAATTGTTATAACATTTTGTTTTGCATTTGATTGAATTGCAATAGATGCATAAAGGGTCAATCTATATACTATATTACAAACGTATGTACGAGTATGTAAAAGACCTTTTGAAATTGAAGTGGGAATTGAGAAAAGTGAAATTGAAAATGTTTTTTTTCCTTAAAAATACACACGTGTATCTTAGGAACATGGGTAATTTAACTCAATAGGTTTTTATAACAACGATTTTTTATCGTATGTGCGGCTGCTGTCAAATGTTTGTTTCTTGACAGTTTTTGTATCACACACAACTTAAAATTGCTCCCTAATTTATTTTTTTCCGTCAAAAATTTTCTGTATGGGGCTAAAAAACCTCAAGGAACCAAATTTGTGGCTTTTTTATTGCATTTGGTAAGTGAAAAAATTACTTTTCTCATAATAGCGATAAATAAAAAATTATGTTCTTAAGTAAAATTAATTAATTTATTGCACTACGAAATTTTCTTTTTTTTTTTAAATGGTGTTACTTATTTCGAATGGATGACAATGCATCTATAGTAAAAATTATACAACACGCACACACACCTATGAAATTGCTCCAACATAACCAAAACAATAAAGGGTAAACTTAAACAAGAAACAAAATAGAAACGGAAACAAAGGACAGCAAAACAGAGCAAAAATCAAAGAATTCTCGGTGACGATAGACACCGATCACGACCTGGAAGTGATTAGACAATTTCACAAATGCCAGACAATTTATAATACATGGTTCCGATGAGTTGTGCATAAAGTGAAAGTGAGAGAGGGAAAAATTGGATTGAAGAAATTGATTGAAAGATTAGCGGCGAAAGACACTAATCAGTCAAGATGGCTAAAAAGGGTAAAAAGGGAAAGAAGGGCAAAAAGGGTAGCAAGAAGGGCACAATGATTCCGACAGCGCCTGTCGAGATACCATGTCCACCTTGCCCAGAGAAACCAAAAGAACTACAGCCGCTGGATCCATGCCCCGAGACATCTGGACCGCACGATGTTTTACGCGCCCAGCCCAACCACTATCCAGCGCTTTTGCGAGTTCCTGAAACAATGGCTGTCGTTGGATCAGAGAATGGCTGCTACGATAGCATTTGTAAGCTATTACGAGCTGGATTTCGATGTGCTGAGCGCGTATTCGTTATGGCGCCATGGGGGAACTATGTTGTTTTTCGGTACCACAATCAAAATGATTTCATGTATTTTCTCTTCGATGGCTGTACATGCGATGTGAATCGCTTTCGCTATCTGGATTTAAGTTGTGGAACAGCTGGTTTCCTATACTTCGAAAATATGCATGACGTCATCAGCTACATCATACAGTCGCGGAAGACCCGCCTCTATCTTGAGAATCTCAATAAAATCGCCATTGATCAAATAGTCGAAGAATATGGCGCCGTAACCTACACACAAAAATCAAAATGTATGCGATTCTCTTAAGCAAAAATACTCGAAGTACTATCATCCTAATCCTCATCTTTAAACTCAACTGGATCACACAACTTTCAAATGGCAGCCGCCACTCAAGAAGTCGTGAGTTCCACTTGAATGGTGACCCACAATAATGAATAAAATTTTCTTTATAATTATGATATCAAAATTTTGCTGTATTAGGAGTATCAAAAAAAAAAACAAAGTAAAATTTTATTTTTTCTTAGAAACAACTACAAGTTTGTTTTATTACAATACCAATAGCTTTTGATTACTCATAATAATACTTATAAAAATTGTCTAGGATGTTAAATAGTAGATTTAAAACTATGTTAGAACTTATAAAATTATTAATACGATTCAGTGTTTTTCTGTCCGGCAACATATTTCCCCTGTAACTGACTTGGTTCCAATATCAGTCCTTATACTTTCTGGGATTTGATGAATACTTTATATTCATTACGTAGTGAATACACAGAATCGGAGACCGTATAAAGAATATATATTCTTGATTTAGCCAAGTCCGTCTGTATGTATGCAAACTAGTCTCAGTTTTTGAGCTAGAAAGATGAAACGAAGCTTTCTTTTCACCATATGCAACCAATTTGTCGGAATCAGCCGAATCGGACCATCAAGAGAGGCACCTCCCACACAAACCTAGATTCAAATTCATGTTCTTATTAGAAAAACTTGTTTCTTTTTTAGACTATGGAACTGAAATTTGAACCATATCCATAACCATGTGAATTTCAAGACCCTCAGACCATTAGGAGGGGCACCTCCCATACAAAACACGAACTTACGACAATAATCAGAAGATGCAAAAGGTGCGTGAAGAGTATTACAACTTCATAGGAGTAGTTCATCTTTATTTTACTTGTTTCATTTATTCCTTGTGTATACTTAAATTTGTATACATGTAATTATAATAATAATAGAAAATTAATATATTTTATACGAAAAGATATTTCCAATTAAAATTTAATATCTGTAAGTCGATTTTGATGAAATTAGCGCTATATGCTACTCACAATAAAGCTTCTTAATTTTCAGTAATTCGATTTTGAATTCAATGAGTGTCTTTTAAGTGATGCCCGCTCAAACAAACAAACAATCAGACAGACAAAGTCTACGATTTTATTATATTGTAGATAATTACATATCAGATTGACAACAATGTCAAAATATAAAGATGATATTCAAGAGTTTTGTTCTAAAAAAATGTCTTCAAAACACAAATGTCCAAAACCAAGCTACAAAAATGGTTGCCGCGTGACCAAACGTGTGAAATATCGAACCCTCTGAATCGGGTGCTTGACAGCATTGCGTTTTTTGATGTATGTTAATTCATTTTGTTGGTCTCAAAGTCTTTTATTCTAATATTTTCACTAGGCCTCCAGTTGAAGTTGTTGAACAGCTTTTAATATAGTTGCCGACGAGAATGCAGTGCGAGTAATGTAAATGGAAATAAAAATTAAAATTTTTATGTCTCTGAATTTGTCTTACTGCAATTAAAAGTGGTCGCTCCAATCTGAAAAAATATCCAGTTAGAAACATGTCCTCTTGAGCACGTTGTGCTGGCAATATTAGGAGTAGTTTTTGCAGGCGGATGGGCATTCGATACCATGGCAAGCACTCATATAGAGCAGTTGCAATTTGCTCACTCTGTAATATTGAAAATGAAATAAAAATTGTTTTAACTTAATTCTTCATTCAAAATTTACATCATTCTTTAGTTTTTCGCCACCAAAGCAATATATCATAAGTTGAACGACAATAGTTATTGTAAATATTATCAAAAACACGAAATCTTCCTTAAGATTTTCGCTCATCAGAAACTGGCAAACAATTGAACAGAAGAGCAGACAATTGATCAATACTTCCCATAAAATGAATTCACGAAAACTCGTAGCGAAATGTTTAGCCAAATACAATATGGTCTTATGATAATGCAATGTTCCCTTCAAGGATTCCTCAAAATGATCCAATATTTTATTATTTCTATTCAATTCCCATGAATAAAAGTTGCAATTGAGATTGTTGTAGATTTCAGCGAGTTCTTCTAATTGCTGTATACATATACGAAAATGTCCAGAAATATTTGACACATACCATAAGAAGAGTGTGTCCACTCCAATGGTCGAGCATCCTGACATAAATGCATTTCCGGCGGTCAATATATATTCAAGAGCAAAGAATAAAGGCTTGGATCGGTCGTATGGTGGCCTATGAAACACTGCTTGATCGAATGAAAAGTTAATTTTATAATTATCATTAGCTTACATTGTTTGCATTACTGCGACTGGCACAAATTCACCACTCTTTAGGAGGGGTACCAAAGTTAAAGTTATTGGCAACATCAGATATGAAATACCCGAAGAAATCACACTTGCAGCGTACGCAAAGCAATATATTTGAGCTCGACGATTCTCTCTAAGCCAAATGGTGCGCCCTTTGGACGATAAGATCTCTAACTTAGTTGAACCATATAACATATTAGTATAAGTTGCTTGTATATGTTGTTATGTACGAAAACTCACCTCCATTTAACAAACTATTAACATTCGCATTTAGTTGTACCAGTTCACGTGCCTTGGAAAGAAGGGTCAATATCTTCAATAATGCTATGGTTGACACTAACCATGGCAATACTGTCCATGTCATCTCTGCAATGGTCTGCTCGGTCATAAAAATGTATACCACGACGCATGTCCATTGATAGGTGACGCAAAAGAATAAGATAAGGAAGAGCCATAGTCGATTTACTATAGATTCCTTAGGAAGTGCCTCTAAGTTTATGCCCAATAGATTAAAAGCCATTCGCTGTACATATAAATTTGATAAAAGCTTTGACCACGATATCATTATCAATTTACTGTTTATACTATTCGTACAATATCTGAATAAAGTGTTTAGTATCTTGTTTGATGGCTTTTTGCGTTTTGAGAAATTTGTATTGTCCTTCCCTTTATATACCTAAATAGTCGTGGAAAATATTCTCTGCCATGCAAACAATTTAAACAGCTGATGGTGACAAGTTAACGATATTTCATCATTTATTCACTATTATTTTAACACTTACATTACTTTACCTTCAATACAACTATTGTTTCAAACACCTTAATATCCTTCCACTCTTCATCGGTTCCTTCTTCTATTGTTCCAACTCCCTTGTCTAAGACATTTTAGTTCTTGCATCACTCTTCTACCTTCTCAATTATCACAATTATTTTGTTGTACTTCTTCTCCATTCTATTTTTATTTTTGAATCTTTTCATTAGGAGTCTACTTGATAATGTTATATATCGATTTAAATTAAGTTACCCCGAGGAATGCAGCGCGAGAAATCTAAACGATAGTAATAATACTTCCAGTAATTGAAATCCTTTATCGCAGCCAAAAGTGAGAAAAAAATTCTATTCAAAACTTATCCTATCGCGTTGTTTAGTACAACAATTTGCCCTAACTTTTGCAAGTGGATAAGCATCTGATACCAAAGTGACAAGAATTCCAAGATCTGCAATTTCAGTTGGATCAAGATGAAAGGGCCTGGGTCAAAATAAACACTCACAGAGTCATATAAAATGCTCTACTGTCTCTTCTTCTTTACATTACAATTCTTAGAATTGTAAACAAGTGTGTTATGCCTCAGTCCGTTCGATTAAGGCAGTTCTTTTGAAAATCTGGCCCTTAAGAAGCTTGAAACTACACGGATACCTTTCCTAATTAGTCCTAGTACTTATTATGTTCTTTTGCGACGACTTGAAGGAATGTAGTTTGACCCTACTCTCATATGTTCTGTGGAACTCCAAGGCAACTCTCAGAATGATGTTGGTCCACTTCTTGTTTTAGAGTATTCAGGAGTAGTCCTTTTATTTTATGTACCATATTGTTAATCAAATAATCACAATTTTATTTATTTATTTATTTAACAATAAATTCTTAACATACTATTAAGAGCCCTAGCTGTCAAGGCTTTCAGCTCGCACAATTTTATTAATTTTTGTGCCTCCACAGAAATTTTGTAGTTTATCGTAGATATTATAAATTCTTAACCAATAAGTTTTATGCAATTCATGCGTATAAAAATATAAACCTCAAATTTCATTTTCCGTTCATTTATTTTAAGACTTTGAATTTTGCTTGAATAGAATGCAATCCGTTAGATTGCACAGACCATTGTTTTAAGTGTTCTCACTGCTTTTTCTTTCATGGGTTACAAACTTCAGATTGAACACAATTGTTGGTATGAAACATACCGGAAATATATTCAAATATAAGTATAATTACGCTGTTATTATTCATGACACTAAGGTACTAAGGCAGATTAATACTCGTATGAATCTATTATTTATTAAAATTAAATATGTGTACAAGTGTTTTGAAGTTATTGCATATGCAAGACCGAACTAAACAATGAAAGTTTTTCGTGGTTCTTAAAATATTTTTTGTTGAGAAAAACCATTTGTGTCGAAATAGTGTCATTGGGATTTGTAGATTGTGTTGTCCTCATACATAGATAGGTTATAGTAGGTTTGAGTGATAACTCTTCCTTAGTTAGTAGAAGAATATGCACATTTCTGTATACTTATTTATGTGATACCTTTTCAAATACTATATACTAGAGATGAAACGGATAGCTATATTGCCGCATACCGCGCGGTAAGCGAATAACCGTAGGGAGCACATTCGTGCTTTTTCATTCATAAACAAAGTTAGTGCTTCATTGTCATAGAAAAGACTATTAAAAACATACAATGGTGGACAAATGTATTTTGACCACACATTTTTATTAAGAAAAAAAAAGAGAAAAGCAAAAACTTCTGATAATAACAGCAAGATTAAAATAAACCCTCCTTTGACGTCGTTGATCTTTTGTAAACGCACAGGAATTGATTTTACCGAATATTGAATTGTTTCCAATGAAATACCCTTAAAAAGTACTTCAACCTCAGCAGACAGAGTCGGCAGTATCTTACGCAGCTCACGACACTTTCTGGGACTGCTTTCATGAGGTAGCGAATGATGATTGTTTTCAGTCACACGATCAAGAAAAGAACACGATTGCAACGGAGATTTCTTTTTCAATGTCAGTGCGCATTGGTCATGATGGTGATTATACTTATTTGGTGGTCAGCTAAAACTGTGCAATACCCAAACATATAAAAGTTTCCTAGAATTAATTTTTCAGCACCCTGCAGCAGCGTATACAGCGAAAGATTTTTTTCTGAAGCAGGTCTTGTATACGAAGATTAGCGAAACCGTTGCCGCTTAATGCAGATAAATTGGTATTCATTCATCATAATTTGCCCTAAGTATAGTACGAGTATTCATTTTTATTTATTGTGTAATAAGAAATAATGATTTTATTTGTTATGCCTCTAAAGCTTAAACGTAGTTTTTTTTTAAATCCGGTATCCGACCGGATAGTTACCGGATATTTTTTTCATTACTACTATATATAATACATATGTGGTACATATAAGAATGGTAGGGTATTCATTCATATATACTTATTTTCTATAATAGATAATTGTGTTTAATTACAATAAATTACATAAAATCAACTGAAGAGGCATATAGATGTGTATATGTATGTTCAAGTACTATATCTATGTTTGTCTGAATGTTGCAAATGTGGTAACCCACATATGATGGATTAAATTCGCGTAATTAAATCGACAAAAAATTCATATAGTTAAATGGAAAGAAGAAACAAATACATATTTAAATATAATATTATTGCAAAAGATACACGTAATACATATAAGCAACTAATCCAATTGAGAACTTCTTGTTCAATACTTAGAGTTGTTATAGTTGTGCATAGCAATACTAGGTGGTTATGGTGTCATACAATTTGTGATTGCAATATAATCTAGTCAACTGCAATGTGATGCGTTAATAATTTGTGCAACATCTAGGTTCTCAATTTCAAATAAGAAAATATTATACTACAAACATACCTTGTTGTTGTAAAATGTTGTACAAAAGCATCCATATACATGCAACGATAGATGATACTTCTGTATGTATATACTGGTGCATATATATTTAAAATCTTGTTTCAGATATTATCATTATTATCATCATCATCGTTGTCATCATCGTCTTTGTCGTCATCGTGATCGTTGTCAACATCATTGGTCTTGTAATGTATGTAGTCAATATCATCTTATTGGCAAATACATAAGCATATGTCGTAGTAATTCCATTTGGTTGTCATTGCTTATAATATTGTAGATACAAAAAGTATCTGTTCACTTTTGCAGTTGTTGTTGTATTAATTAACCAACTCAAAAACAAGAAATTGTTATAGATTTTGATACTTGTGGTTTTATATTGAATTCGATTTAGCTTCTTCTCTTGTTCTCGTTCTTCTACTTCTAGCGTTGTTGTACTACTACTTATGTATTTATCGTAAACAGAAGCTTGTGTTTCAATTACTTCAAGATAATTCATGATGATGTTCTTGATGATGTTTCTAATAATAATGATGATATTGTTAATGATGATGATGATAATGATGATGGAGATGTTGAGATTTATTTAATGACTAAATATGCTCCAAATTTTATCTAGTTTTGTCTATTTAACTGAAATTCATTTGTTGTATCTTATTCATTGAGTTTTGATTTGTTGTTGATTCCATCAATTAAATTTAATTGGTTCTTTCCTGATTTGTATTATTACCCTTTATCTATATTTTATTGTTATTACAGAAATTCTGTCACTTAATTACATATCTTTAGTGGAATCTGAGTGATAAAGTTATTGAAGTTTATGATTTATGTGAATCTTAAATTCTTTCAATTCACAAACAGGTTTAATTATTAAAAAGAAAAATATATATATTAATAAACAACTTTATTTATTCTTTAATTGGATTGTGTAAAATGTGTAAAATTGATATATCAACTGGATTAAGTCAAATACAAAAACCGATTTTCCCAAAAACTGAAGTTATTAATAACTTTAGGGGCTTTCACGGAACGGTGGCAAACGTGATGAAATTGGTAAATTTGCGAATTCACAAACAAAGTGAGTTCCATACTAGAAAAATTTTGGCAAGTTCGGCAAACATGGGAAAGTGAGGGCTGCCAACTTTGTGAAATTATTATAAATTGACAAGTCTGCTCAATCATATGGTTAAAGTGAAAATAAAGATGACTGAGCTAAGTAACGAAATCGTTGATTTTTCAATTTAATTCAAATAAAAATATATTTATAGAAAACAGAAATTGTTAACGCAAGTGTAATAACCAATCATCATATGGAGTGAAGCCGTCACGATGAAACTCATCATGAAGGCGTCGAATTGTGTTTACGGCGGAAAGTGTGTTAAATTATTTCATGTGTATTGCTTCACTTTCTTGTAGAATTCGACGGCCAATCGATTCAACGAGAGAGTGGTGGCCGTTTCCACGGTATTGTATGAGATTCCGTTGTCATTCATGAGAGGCATTGCAAGAATTCGTACATCCCAATTAACAAATGGAAGCAGCAAACGGGTGCTGGTCAGATGGCAGATGGCGATGAGAAAAGCGTTGTTGGTAAGTAATCAAAAAGCATAATTTTATTGTCTTTAATGTAACAATTGTTTCCTAGATTATATTGCAAGAATATATCCTAATTATGAAAAGCTGCACCAGATAATTGGGCAGTGAAAAAACCTGAACCCAAACGTAGTCATCCAATCTATGAATATGCTTGAGCACGGACTGCAGGAACAACAAATCAAACTACTAAGAGATAAATTCGAATGGCATAAGGAGAAGGACCAGCAGGATTTGAAAATGAGTGAGACAAAATTAGAGAATGAACTAAAGATAAAGCAATTGGAATTGAAGCAAAGGCAACATTTTAAACAATTGTAATTGATGCAAAGGCAACATTTTAAGCAATTGGAATTGGAGCATGAATATGTAGTTACAATCTAAGTGTTTTCTTCTGAATTTATATAAAGTTAAGGATGCCTTTTTAGTGAAATGAAAGTACAAATGAATTTAATGTATTTATGTAGTTCTTTATCACATTATTACATTAGTACAGCCTTTATTTCGATTTCACAGTGGATAGTTTTTTTTAAACTCTTCACGCAGTGAATAGTATTATAAGTTTGTCATGAAGTTTGTAACACACAGAAGGGGATATCGGAGAACCCATAAAGTATATATACGAGTATTCTTGATCAGCGCGACGAGACGAGTCCGTCCATATGTATGCTTACTAGTCCCTCAGTTTTTGAGCTAGACAGCGAAATCAGCTGAATCGGACCACCAGGGGGAGTACCCCCCATACAAACCTGGATACAAATTCATGTTCTTATTAGAAAAACTTTTTTGTTTTTTGTACTATCGACTTGAAATTGGGACACCATAAGTGTCTGACCTACCAACCATATAAATTTAAAGACCCTCGGAATACTATAGGGGGCGTGAAGAGTATTACAACTTGGGCATAGTTTTTCATATTTTTACTTAATTATGTTTACTAAAATGAATTCATTGCCGAATTGAGTTATAAATAAAAAAAATCAGCCAAGTGTGAGTCGGACTCGCACACGGAGGGTTCGGTACCATCGTATAAGATTTTTTGTTTAAAATATTGTATTATGTGCATATTTAACAGCCTAAAAGAATACTACAATTAACAGCTTAAAAGTATTATAAAAAAAAAAAAAAATTTAATAAACAAAAGGTTAAATTAAAGAACAGTGCTTATAAAAATGTGTATTTTTAGTATTTGTCGTTCTACACCCAAGTGAATTACATACTCTGTGAATATTTCAACTCTCTACCTATTACGGTTCATGATATAGAGCACGAGATGGACGGACGTACGGACGGATATGGTAAGCTTAGTAATATGGTCCAGTTAGCTCCCTATAGGTACAGAACCATAAAAAAACTAACTTTGGCTATGCCCAAGTTGTAATACTCTTCACGGCCCTGCTATTAGTCCGAGGGTCTTGAAATTTATATTGTTGGTGGATATATTTCAGGCACTTATATTGTCCAAATTTCAGTTCCATAGTACTTTCATTTGGATCCCGGTTTGTATGGGGGTTACCCCTCTAGTGCTCCGATTCGGACAAATGTACTGCGTATGGTAAAAAGAAAGCTCCGTGCAAAATTTCAGCTCTCTAGCTCAAAAACTGAGGGACTAGTTTGTATACATACAGACAGACAGACAGACATGAATAGATCAACTCGTCTCGTCGCACTAATCAAGAATATATTTACTTTATGGGGTTTCCGATGTCTCCTTCTGTATGTTACAAACTTCATGACAAACTTATAATACTATTCACTGCGTGAAGAGTATAAAAATTGATCTAAATATATATTGTACTATTTCTACTCTATATTAAGACGAAAGTTTCAGTTTATTAAGAGATACACATCAAGATATTAATTTTGTTTATTGATGCAATTAATGTATTCCCTGAATAATAGTTATTTATTATAAAATCACACCTAGTTATTTAATCTGGCTTTCCCATATCACGTCTACATGATTTAAATGTATGTGGCTGGAAGGTAGATAGATATTTTTTCGCTTCCCTGAGAAAATATTTTCTCGGAGTTAACTTGTATTTTCCATCTTGTCAAGTAGCCAATGAGTTTGGATACTCTCTGAAGCGGGTCTACAATGTCAGCGGATAGAGTTCCAGAGCAGAGGATGGCGGTATCATCCGCGAAAATTGATGTAGTACAGCCACTGAGGGAAGGAAGATCTGATGTGAATATGTTGTGAAATAAATGGAATCGAATGCTGCTTTAAAGAACCAAACCAGTTGTAATTCTCACTAATGGAACTTCTGCAGTGGGAGTATGTCGTTTTCTTCAATAAAATTTGTTAATTTGTTTTCGAAATTTTTTTCAAGAATTTTGCTAATTAAAGACAGGAAACTTATTATGTACTTATTTATATTGGGTGTTAAGAAGAAGGTAGTTCGGTCGGTTTATTTCTTTTCCTTATCGTTATAAATTTGGAAAGTTTCCACTGCTTGGGGAAATACATAAAATAGACGAAAACATTTGTTTATTATTTTATTAAGATAAACCATGGCATGAAGGAAGAGCTTTTAGACATTTGTTATGAACACCAGTCAAAGAGATCTATTTCTCTAATATATTTCAAAGAGTTTTCTAAAAGAATACAATTGAAGGGAGTCTAAATTTTTCATAATTATATGCTGAATTGACAATAAATTCGCAATGAAATTCTGTAAATTTATTATTAAATATTATTAAAATGTAGAAAATACTTATAATTTAAATTTTTATACTACAATATTTCGTTTGAGGGGCACTAGCTGCTTTGTTGTTGCACTTGTGTTATTCAAAGGAATGCCATTGTTGGTTGACTTTACGTTTATGCCTTCTACACTTGTACTATTGCCAATGTCAATTGTTTTGATTATTTATTCACCTTTGGTGTTTGACAATAAGTAGATTCCTATTGCGTCGTAAGCAATGATAAATAGAAGTACAAATTCATTGTTCATTCATCTTTAGTCATGATTTTGATAAACATTAAGGAAATATGGCACCCATCTTCCCAAAGCAAATGCAAATTTTATTAAATCCATGTACAAAAGGCTCAAGGCTCATTCCAGTGGTCTGTTTGATTCTAAAGGGTGTACCAATTGGCTTAACAACAACACAACAAATTTACTTATTGTTCTTCATTTACTGACTGTAAATAGGGAAAACAATCTTGTTGTCAAAGCTGTCGCATGTCATTTGATTGAGACTACTACTGCATGAAAACTCCTTTTGATATTCCCTGCTGTTCTTTTATAAAATATTCATTGCATTGTGGTTAGTTTTTCTTCGATTTGTCTTGTTTGTATTAAAAACGTCTTTGTTTCCTTTATAGTATTGTAGAATGCTTTTATGATATTGAAGGCATTCCGAAGGAATTTAATGAAGTGCCACCATGCCATGATGATATCAAGAGGCGCCTCCATTCATTCAGGCCACCAACTGTGTGCTGCACTTTTGTACAATAAAGGATATTCCAATTTCCTTTATTGTTTTTATGCTTGCATTTACATTATATCTCGTTTTCATAAAGGTTTATTCTTCGAATTCCTGTATTGCATTTGAATACCATTTAAGCATTAAATTCCTTTGATTGACGAAGCATTTACAATCTTTTCAACACCTTTGACATGGAAGCCAATATAAAAAAATCAAAAATCATTTAAAATCATTCTTTACTGAGTTTGCATCCAAATCGCCTTGGCAACTTCTGTTAGTATATCATACATATTTGTTACCTGTTGTGAAATCAGAATTCATTTCAATTATTTTTTCTGCAGACTTTTTCTCTATCATCTGCACATTTGCCATCATTTTGTGCTACTACTCTAACTACAAACTCTCTCTTTGTTGACTTTGTCTTTCATTATGACGAAAATGATTGTTTGTAAAAATGTTTTAGCAAGCTGTTTACATCCATTTAAACAGTTAAATGAACAGCAAAAACACCTGATATCCTGCTGCGGGTGGTGTTGCGATTATTGTTTATTGTTTATTTCTACACCAAATGAATGATTACAATTCCAAAATCTGAACCACAAGTTATGTCGGATTCCTACCGACTAAAAATCCCCATATTGCCTCGAAACCCTTTAATCCCTACGGAACTACCAAAGCATTACTTCGTAGGGAGGGAAGATAGCTTTAATCTGGACGCCATTAAACGCTTATACACTCGAGCTTCACGAATTATATTGCTATTTCGGTAGCGAAAAATGCCCACTCTTCCGAGGAAAACATCATACACCTTACGATCTCCTGCGAATTGTAGAAAGATCCAATGCGATCGTACATCCTGCTTCGCTGTGCTTCAAATCAAGGACACTCATGAGCGAGGTGCTCTGGGTCTTCTACGATGTTCAGGCAGAGGCCACAATAGGGATCCTCGGCATGCCCAAATCTGTGCAAATATTGCCTGAAGCACCCGTTGCCAGTAGCGAATTGGGTAAATTCGAAACTAACGTCTCCGCCGCTCCTCTTTAGCCAATCCGCTATATTGGTGATAAGGTGATGAATCCTTCGTGGCTCTGCACTGATCCACCTGTGCTGCTATATGGTTAAGTACCTGCACCTGATCTCCAAACTGCTATTTCTATGGGAAGTTGCTTGGGCTAGGTATATATCACTTGCAGCCAAGGCTACCAAGTTAATTGGAAGCATTAATAATACAGCTCAGATCCGCTGATGGGAGGTATATCAGCCTCTACAACCACAAGTAGTCGAAGAGGCTGGCAACTATCTTGTCCATAAGAGCAACGGAGGAAGGAATATTAGAGAGGCCCGCATTATAATTTTATAAGCGCTGCCCCAGGGATTATGATACACTTCCTCTAGCAGCCTGCGAAAGGCATCCTGCTTGCTATTATAGATCTCCTTGCTGAGTTGAGACTTCTTACGCCTGAATTCCTCGTGGAGAAGAAGGGTTTCGCGAGAGTCAGCATTCATTCTTCTGCTGCGCTGGAATCTTCTACGAAGTTGGAAGCACTGCGAGCGGAGTTCTGCAATCTCATCCCACCACCCAAAGTTGGGTTTCCTGCCATTGCTTCTTGCTTTCCTAGGCAGGGAGGCATCACATATCCTTGATAGGCCTTGCATAAGTCCCTGGGATTGCTGACTTGCACTACCAGTCGCCATCTCTAACTCGGCGATGAACAGGTCCAAGGTTTCACTATCCATCTTCCAAGTCTTCCAGGCGACATTCATCCGTTTCCGCAATCTTCGCATAGTATACCGAACCGGTGGGGTAATGCAAAACTGTATTGCAAGGTTGCACCATGTCTAGAGAAGCATAAGCCTCTATCAAAGCTCGTCCACGCCTATTGGTGTTATTGCAACCCCATTCCACTGCCCAAGCATTAAAATCCCCACCAATTATGAGAGGGAATTTTTCCATCGCAGCACTAACTAGATTGTCAAGAAAGGCCTCAAAGGAATCCTGGAAGCATTAGGGATGCATAACAGCTGCAAAAATGGATGCCACGTATTTTTGCAAAAGTAAAGCCATTATGCAACCAAGGATCTCTCTGTTCGAAAGCAGTATCGCCTTGGATCCAGACAGCCGCTTTCCCACCGGCATCCTGCGTCCAGATGTTAGTATTGTCCATTGCCCTATAGAACTCACTAACAAGTAGAACATCTGCCTTCATGTCTATTGCTGTTTGAGAGAGGAGATCCTGCGCCGCACTGCATCGGTTTAAATTAAGTTGAAGATACTTAATCATGCTTGGCTTTTAGATCCCGCAAGGCCTTCTTCACTTCACACTTATAACTTCCAGACACATGTGAGTTATTTCCATCCGGGCAAAGAACGCATTTAGCTTTCTCCTGGTAGGTCTTTGCGATGTGTCCTTCTGCTCCACACCTAAGGCATAGCTTTCAACGATCCACACTGATTTTACATCCACTTGCAATGTGACCGTACTCTACGCACTTGAAGCATCTTGTTGGGCTTATTTGCTGCCTCAAGTGACATCGAACCCAACCCACTTTAAGAGATTCCACTTTTAGCAGGGATTCCGCATGGATCGCTGGTAGGCTTATTGTTGCTGTCTTTGTGAAATCCCTTGCAAGCCTCATTACTTTAATGGTAATACAGGTGGCCTGGATGACAGGGAATTGTTCGATAAAGGCTTCTATTAAATACTCAGCTTCTGTGATTTCATCAAGGTCCCGGCAGTCAATAACTGCTAACTGGGAGATAGCTCTCACCGTTGTACAGCTCTGCAGCGCTTCCTTCATCTCATCTTTTCTGGTTTCCGTCATTGCACTACCCTTCTTGGAGAGTTGGACTAGAATCTCTCCCTTAGCAGTCCTGCGTATCCTGCTAACACATTCACCATTTTTGAGCCATGTTTGCTGAGTAACACTTTCCCGGTTCTTTCGATTTTTTGCCACTTTTCATTTATTTTCCTTTGAATTTAATGCAGACTCTACCGGACGCTCTTAGGATCTTCTGCTGCCACCTTCGCTGACATTGCCTGCATCATCACCTGGCCAACCTTGGCTGCTCCTTTATTTGCTGCATTAAACGAGTTAGCGTTAGCATTCCCTGATATCCTACCCTCAGTCGTCTGCACACTGACCGAAGCGACACTCGCAGCTACCCTAACATGTTGCTGACATGGCGCTTGTTTTCCATCATCAGGGAAAGTTGCTCCAACTTTTTAAGTGCAATTAAGTGTAATTATCTCGTCTGGGTGATCACCAACCCCCTGAGGTTTTTTCGCTGGCGTCAACTTCCTAGGCTGCGGCGTGTTTTTCGGCTCAATACCTTTACTTTCCTTATTTGTTTCCATTCTTCTTTGTTTGTTTGCCGGCGTATCGTGTGCAGGGGGCGGGCCATAATAGTCAGGAACGGATATACCCTTGGAACATAGTCCCTACCCCAGTTCCCTGAGGTCTGACCTACGCTTTACCAGTAACGGGATTCACGGCGGACTGGCGCTCGCCCGGGGCAACTTAACTACGTCCAATGCACACTCCCTGTCCACGGTCCGAAGTGGCTGGTTTCTGATCTCAGCCACGCCTGCCGCCTCGGTAGAGCAGGCTCACATCACCCCTTCATCGTCGTTAGTGGAAATAACTAACAACGATTCCGGGGACTCCAAGCGCAACGTTACGAAGAACGGCTTTCTCCGCGTTTATAGGCATACTGTCAGGCATTCACCGCTGCCGACCTATCAGGCACAGACGCAGACCAACAGGCCGCCCAATCTGGGACCAGACTCCCTTTGGGTTTCGGAGAGCTTATTATACGGGTGGCTCACACTCGCCCCATCACGAGCATTTCACAAGGGTGTGTAACTTTTTAAGCTACCCCTTCCATTCTCGCAGCTCATTGGTCGGGGACTGCTTATTCAATATTCGCAGCTAACCTACATATCTGCTGGTCGTCTACTATCCGCAAACTGTGACCCCCACTCTAGCTTGAGCAACGCAGAGTGAAATGGTTTTCTTAGAATTTGATATTTGTACTACTTAGTACAGTAATTTACTAAAACTAAAATTAAAAATTTGTTTGTGACGTTTGTAAAGAATGTGGACCAAATGAGACTAAAAAATCTTTTTCATTTTAAAAATATAAAAACATTTCATAAATCACTTGATCAAAGAACATGACGATCATTTCCATCACTTTCCAAAATCAAAGCAGTGAACTGTGTTAACTACATAACCAAAGTGTCAATAACGTTTTAGACAACAGAAACCAGTGTGGCTGCTAAAGCAGTGTGATGTAGTAACGCAGTTCTAATATTGAAACGGTTTAGAAATCATTTGTTGAAATGCTTCAAAAGAAATGTCAATTTTAGCTCAAACTTAAAGAAAAGAAAAAAACATATAAAACAAGATTAACTTTGGCAATGCCGAAGTTGTAATACTCTTTACGCCCCAGCTAGTGGTCCGAGGGTCTTGAAATTTATAATTTTGGTGAATATGGGTCCGAATCTTATAATTCCCAAATTTTAAGTCGATAGTCCAAAAAACAAACAAAGCTTTTCTAATAAGAACATTCATTTGGATCCCGGTTTGTATAGGGGGTAACCCCACTAATGGTCCGATTCGGCTGATTCCGGCAAATGTACTGTGTATGGTAAAGAGAAAGCTACGTGTAAGATTTCAGCTCTCTAGCTCAAAACCTGAGGGACTAGTTTGTATACATAAAGGCAGACAGACGGATATAGCTATATCAACTAGTCTCGTCGGGCTGATCAAGAATATATATACTTTATGGGGTCTCCGATTTCTCCTTCTGTGTGTTACACTGCGTGAAGAGTATAATAATCTATATTCCTATAAATATAAATATCCACTTTTCTATCTATTTAATTAGAGACAAACATATAAATTTTACATCCCCAAATACATGTATATGTAGTAGGTTTTTTTTTTTAATATCTGTGTCAACAATATTGCTCGGCTGTAGTCTTGGATGTAAAACAAGCCTTCGATAGGGTTTGGATCAACGGCCTACTGCACAAACTGAAACAACTACGTCATTGTAAATAATTTCTCCTGTTACATAGCTTTTTGTCTGACAGAGCGTTTTTTGTCAAGATGAGCGATGATAACTTATTAATTAGAAGTATTAAGGCAGCGTCCTGTCTCCAGTTCTGTACTCACTGTATACTTCGGATATGCCGATACCAGAGGATGAAAATATATTGCTGGCAACATTTGCAGATGATACGGCCATCCTAGCAAATGAAGCCGCCCACAAAAAATAAAAAAAAAATCAGCCAAGTGTGAGTCGGACTCGCACACGGAGGGTTCCATACCATCGTACAAGATTTTTTGCTTAATATATTAAATTATGTGCATATTTAACAGTCTAAAAGTATACTACAATTATAGCTAAAAAGTATACTACAAAAACGAAAAAAATTGTTAAACAATGGGTTAAACTAAAGAACAATGCTTCTAATTATTATTTGCCGTTCTACACCCATTACACACTTTGTGAAAATTTCAACTCTCTACCTATTACGGTTCATGAGATAGAGCAGGAGACGGACGGACGGACATCGTAAGCTTAGTAATAGGATCCCGTTAGCTCCCTATGGATACGGAACCCTAATTATAAAAAATAAAATAGATGCTAAATAAATTTTGTAAAACATTTTTATAAAAGTAGAACAGATGTCCGGTAACTATCCGGTATCCGACCGGATAACTGTGTATAACTATGATTCTTTACCAAATTTGTTAGTCGAAATATGTGCTTTGAAGCGGTGAATAATAATAAAGTTCTAACTCAATTTATTTAATTTTTGACATATGCTACTTTGACTTGGTGACACAGATATATAATAAGTAGATTGAACGCTTACATCGATGATTCAACAAAATGATTAATAATTTTCTCAAATTTATCATACTAATTGAGATTGGATCCCTCATCACATTGTCTGAGGCATTAACCAACCTTTTCTCAAAAACATCACAAAAAAGATATGATGCTGTTAACGCCTAACATTATAATATCTCGCTGTTATGCCATTTTTCCATTACAAGGAAAGCTCTTACTATCATAGCGTTTGAAAAAAACGTCATCCGGGTAAGATGGTCAGTTGATTACGTTTTACGAATATCACACAAAAATGTTAAATATTTGTTTGCACTACTTTTGCTCTGCAAAATTGATAATCTTTCGATTTGTTGATTGCTCGCAAAAATTTTGGAAGATAATGAGAATTATGGATTCATTTTCAATATCGGACAATTTTGTTGTGAACAATTATCGATTTTCAAAACTATTGTGCCATCAATTGATAAATGAATTGAATGCATTTGCAAATACATACGTATAAGATAAAATTCGGCTTGCCAAATTGGGAGAAAAAGTTAATTCAAAAAAAAAAAAATTTGTAAAAAGTCAGAATTACTCGGAGAACCCCTAAAAAATCACAATTTTCATTTCTTGTTTATTGAAATAAAGCTCAAGGTATTTAGAAGAGATTTGTGTAGAATATTTTACATTTGCTTTTGCTCTTGTAATTGTGTTTTGTGTTTTTGTTGTGATGTCTTTTTAGTAAAATCTAACGTAAAAGTGATTGTCTTTCGTGGAGCAGAAACATTAAAGGCACCAGATAAATCTGATATGAGGGATACTCTGGGCTTAAGAAAACCGATTCTTTTAATAGAAGACGAAGCCTTAACATTTTTACTGGACAATTCGTTCACTAAAAGACAATACAATAGCATTCGAGCCTTAGCTGTGGTTGTGGGAATTCAAATGATGATACGACCAAATATTACAAACGCGATCAAGGAGAAAATTTATTTTAAAGTTATATTTGCCTTAACAAATATATGTGCCAAATTTCAATGCTGTAGCTTTCTTTTTGGAGTTTATGGCTAAAAAATGGGGATTCCGACCATTGTGCAGTGCAACATTCAACTTGAGCGAGAATCGCTAAAGGCCTTTGTATTATGTTTTCATCATAACATTGTGATGTTTTTGAGAATAGGTCGGTAAAACTGATACTAAAGCCACCCCACATAATTTTGGTTATACTCCTTAAATTGTAGAACATTTGAAGACATCATCGAATATAAACTTCAGAAGTTTGAAGTGAGGGAGGGAGAGAAGGCTCATTTGTGACGTCACATGTCAAAATCTAGAATATTAAAAATATTTAAGCGAAAAGAAAGAGGGGGTGAGTTTGTAAAAAATCAAGAAATTCTTGTGACGTAACATGTGGATGATCACCGATATGACAAAGGTTCTTAGAACAAAATGATCAATATGTCATTAATTTAAGATTATATAAAATGTCCAATTCTAACCAATGATATTGGATATGTTGTACATACTGACATAAGTATACTATATAAAGTATAATTTGTGGATACTTCAGTGCATGGACAAATATCAGACTAAAATGCTCATACTCTTAAAGCATGCATCAGTGTCAGTGTTGTAAAGTAGTTTGTAATAAAGATGTGATTATAAAAATGCCAAATAAACAATTTACCAAGAATTGCCATTAAAATTGTTTTCATTACCGACTAATTGAACCGAATGATTTAAGACTGTGAAATACCCTATCTACCTACCTACCTACCTACCTACCTTATTACCTACCTACCTATTTCCCCGCACAAGTACTGAGTAACTAAGTACTGTGTACTGTCTACAGTTCATCTAACTGACGGTGATGGAGTGATTGATTAAACAATAAACGACGGGACATTAAACGAAATAGCAAAAACAACAAGAACTCGTCAAGCTCATTCAGTTAAGCTCTGATCGGCCCACACATAATGAGATATATGTACATACGAGTACAAAAAAAGATAAAAAAACGAAAAAAAGTATCTTTGGCTATGCCGAAGTTGCAATACTCTTCACGCGCCAACCTAGTGGTCCGAGGGTCTTGAAATTTAGAAGGTTGGTGGATACGGGTCAAACACTTAAAGAGTCCCAATTTCAGTTCCATAGTACCCCCCTAGTGGTCCGAGGGTCTTGAAATTTATATGGTTGGTGGATATCGGGATCCTGGTTTGTATGAGGGTACCCCACCCCTCCTAGTGATCTGATTCCGCCTAATGTACTGCGTATGGTAAAAAAAAGCTCCATGCAGAATTTCAGCTCTCTAGCTCAAAAACTGAGGGACTAGTTTGTATACATACAGACAGACAGACGGACATGGCTATATCAACTCGTCTCGTCGCGCTGATCAAGAATATATATACTTTATGGGGTCTCCGATGTCTCCTTCTGTGTGTTACAAACTTCATGACAAACTTATAATACTATTCACTGCGTGAAGAGTATAATAAACCCAAACGGCGCACCTTAAAAGCCAACAAAACAAAAAAAAAAAAAAAAACTATTGTCAGATAACCACAAATAAATACCAAACAACAACAACAATAGCAACAAAAGCCCAAGACAACAAATATGGCCAAAGTGTTCTTGGATCGCGAGTGAGTATAGTTCAATTCAATTTTGTTTTTTTTGGTTCACTACGGTTTGGGTGCTCACTTTGATTTAAAAAAAAAAAAGCAAAAAAAAATATACAAAAAAATTAAGAGGAAAAACATATGCGGCACTCAGCATCCGATCAGCGCCAAGCGATAAGATTATTAGATACCCCACAGAGAAAGAAAGAAAAAAAAAACTTGTATTAAATTAACCATTATGACATTAAAACCCAGCAGATCTGAGCCGATCCGATCCGAAGGTATGAGACGCCCACATTAATCTACAAGTAGTATTCACTTAGGTAAAGATATTTTTTCATCTTGGTGGTGTGTTTTTTTTCTTTATATTTTTTGTGTGTGTTTTTGTAAATAGTTTCAGCGGGTCTGAAATAATTGTTGTTTTTGTTTTATGATATAAAGATATTATTAATAAGGAAGCGATTTTGGTTTGTTCATTAAAAAATGAAAACGAAATGAACGAAAATGTTATTTGTAGTATTTAGGTTTTTGTGTTTCAAGAACAAATTTCTGAAGTGCTCAACATTGTTACCTTTTTATTTATTATTATTTTGAAATTTTAATAATTCTTTTTTTTTTGCTTTTTGCATTAATCAATCAATCAACGGATTTGTGCTGGTTCAGTTAAGTTAACTCATATCCGTGGGATAAGTCTAAAATTGTAAACTTTTCCGTATTGAAATTGAATTCGTTTTTTTTTTTTTTTTTTATTTTCTTTATGTATCTTTGGGGCATGTTGAGATACACCAAGTTAATGTTAAGTATGTGGTACAATAGTAGTATGTGGTGAGGCAA
Source organism: Amiota mariae (assembly GCA_035041805.1). Lineage (NCBI taxonomy): Eukaryota > Metazoa > Arthropoda > Insecta > Diptera > Drosophilidae > Amiota > Amiota mariae. The sequence continues at coordinate 150,979 of JAWNKV010000943.1, read as the reverse complement.
AAGACAAAAGACTTAAGCAACAAACTTGCAAATGTTTAGTTGTCAATAAAAATATTAAAAAAAAAGAAAACAAAAAATTAGCAAAAATTTGTCAACAATCATTCATCATTAGCAATTATCTCAGTAATATGTTTTTACAAAAATGCAATATTTTACAAAAATAACAAAATATTTTACAATAATAATAATCATAATAATAATGCTGCAATTAATGGTGATGATTACGATTATAATAATTTCATCATTACTATAACTAATCTTGACAATGATACCTTGAATGTTCATAACATATTATTCCATGCTGATGCTTGCTTAGTTCTGATCTAAGTTTTCTTTCAATATACTGAAACAGAACGAATAGGAAAGGAGAAAATATTTCAATGAAATTGAATTGAATAAACAAATTAACAAACAAAACAAGCGAGTAATCAACAATGAAAATTTTACCACGAACAGCAACAAGATTAACATTACAATAAAATATGTGTAGTATTGCAGTATAGTGAAGTGGATCAAATGTATACTTAGGTAATTTGAAATACTGCAACATTTTGCCACGCATGTTGCCTGTCAAGACTTAGTCACGCATACGACAACTTGCAACCAACAGACGACAAACAAACGAATAAATCGAATGAAAATTAAAGACACCGCTAAAACCAACCGACTGATGTTGACAAAGTCAGACAGACAGACAGACAGACAGACGGATGACTATGACGACAACTCTAAGCAATTTCCGACAAAATTTTACTTGTTTTCCATTTAAAAGACAAGAAAACACAAATATATTTTCGAGTTTTCCGTATTTTGAAATGTGTCCACCTACCAGCCTTCTTTCTTTCTTTCTCCATCAGCAATAAAATAAAGAGTTGTGAGAAAGTCGAATAGGCTGTCAGTCAGTTAGTTAGTTACTATGTCACTGTATGTAACATAAATTATCAAAAATTATAGAAAAATCTATTGATAATTAAGAAAAAGCATACAACATGATGAACTAAAATACATACACGTACATTCACAATGCATTAAGTCACTCACTCAGTTAGAGTTCATTATGTGCAATCTTAGAATCATCAACATTTTTTTATTTAGATTCAAATAAAATTGTATAAGATATACTTAGATATAGAAACAACACATACACATTGATTGCATTATGTATTTACAAAAAAGAAACAATTGAAGAAGTTAAGCTTAAGTTTAGATGCATCAGTAGCATCAAAAGCATCAACATCTGTATATGCAGCATCAGTATTTGTATTTGCTGCAATAATGCTGCAAGTTCAAGCATGTCAAGGACATGAGCTTAACGTTGAAGAAATGATTGCGGGAATGATTGAGCGAATGTTTGACTGAAGCACATTTACATATTTGCAATTGTCTGAATAACAACAACTAAAATATTATACTAACTAAAATCATAAAAAAGGAAAAATGTCTCTCTCTTTGGCCTTAACAACCATTAGATACTCTTCATGTACATATGTGTATGTAATTATTTTTGTATCTCTTTGCAATAAAGGATAAGTTAATTGTAACTAAAATATTTTCTTTATTTTTAATATACCTTGGGTTATAGTACATATGATGACTCACTATACAGACAGCCCTCTTATAAAGCGGTTAATGCGTTCCTGGAACACCGCGTTATACAAATCCCCGTTTTATGAGGTTAAATTAAATTTAAAAATGCTAAAAATAATATAAAAAATTAAGAAATTCATTCAATGCTGTATATTTTAAGAAATAGTAATTTTAAGACTTAGTTATTTTCTTAAAAATTATATTTTTTGAAAAGAAATCTGTTAGCTTTGTCTGTATCTCCTTATTGATTAACGTTTTTTCTAATTCTCGATACGGCATTAAATTTTGATGGAAATTATTTTGAAATTTAAGTCGCCTTTCTTCACAAGGGCCTCCTTCTAAAATCATCTCTTTCAAATGTTTTGCCAGGGTAACTCATTGTTGTTTTCCGTCGGTAAAGATACTTCAGTAGACGAATGTGAATCAAATTCGAATTCATCATCTGTATTCGCTTGAGTAGTGTTCATCTTCCAACAGTTCATTGATGTCACCCTTCTGCATATCGTCAAATCCTTCTTCACCGGAAATGGTCACTGAAACGCTGGTTTGTGTAACAATTGGCCACAATTTTTTCCAGCAGTTACACAGAGTTGATGTCATTTACAGCTAATCCAATCAACTCGACACAATCCTTTATTGATGAAAGCTTCCAAGAATCTAATACGCAATAGACTTGTTTTCAGTTTTATCTAAAATCCAATTCATGGTAAGTTTCATTTTATATTGCTTCAGATTTAGGATAACAGCTTGATCAAGTGGTTGAAGCAAGGATGTTGTATTTGGAGTTAAAAAACTTCTTAGAAATACAGGTGGCTTAAATTCGAAGGATGGCCTGGTGCGTTATCTCTCAGCAGTAGACTAATAAAACAATTCAGATCAGTTTAAGCAAAGACAATGAAATGGTTTTAGTCTTTAGGCTTTGGTTTCAGTCAAAATTATAACAACCGAGATCAAAAACCGCATTATATAAAAATTAACCGTAATTTTTCAGCTGCATTAAACCAAAACCGCTTTATCCTAAACGGTGTTATACGAGGTCTGTCTTTATGAAGTAAGACTCTGTTTCGAAGAAAATCCCATGATATTCTTATATCAAATTTTGGGATCAAATATACAATAGATCTGATGATAGGATCTGGAAAATCTGTATACAAAGTTATCTTATAATATTAATTAATATTATAATATGGACACATCAGGCAACACTATAACTTTGAAGCGTCAGTCTTGGGAGATTTTTCCAATGGAACAGTACACACCAATCGAACGCCCTGAAATTATTCAACTTTACAATAAAAATAATTTTTGTCATCTAGTATTGTCTCTCTAATCCCAGGCATCCAAATAAAAAGCAACCGAGAGGATCCTTTGAAAATATCATGGTGTTTAAAGCTCACTGCGAACACCAAGTTTACTTCGTTCTGCGTAATAAGGCATCCCTTGAACCAATCCGTTGTGATTTAAAGCTATTCCCGTACAAAATTCATTTAACTCAACGACTCTTGCCAAGCAATAAGCTTCACATGTGAATTTCGTTGTAAAAATGGTCGAAACCCAGGAGGATTTTTGGCAAACAATCATCATCATGAGTGATGAGGCGTATTTCATTTTAAAGGGATTCCTCTACATACAAAATTGTCGGTTCTTTGCCACCGAAAACCCTCAAATTATTAAGAAAGTATATCTTCATGACCCAAAAGCGACAGTATGATACGGAATTTGTCCGGATATGATCATTGAACCATTAATATTGGAAGGCGACAGTGGAAACACAACAACCATACATCAGAAGCATTATTGGGCTATGATAATTGATTTTTTGATTTCAATTGTTCATGAAAATGGTATGGAGCATCAACAAGATGGCGCACCACTTTACAAAGCTCGTGCCACAATTTATTTTTTCATGTCAAATATCAAAAAATTTAGATATTGATTGGCCTACGCATTCGGCTGATTTGGCACCGTCGGACTTTTTACTCTGGGGCACTTGAAGTCAAAGGTTTATATCAACCAGGACCCTTGACGAACTTAAGGGCAACATCGGTTAGGAAATAATCTGCACAAAATACCAGAATACACAGAAGGATGGTAGAATGAAGTTACAAACATCTTACTAAAGTGATAAAGTGTAGTGAAAAATTTAAAAAAAAAAAAAATTGCAATTTCACAGCTTAAACAAATGTTAAGAAATACACATATCTAAAAAAAAAATAAACTTAAAAATGACAACGAGCGACAATTTGTGCGACCGTTAAAATGAATTTCAAACGGAAAAAAATCAATTGAAAATTATTACAAAGAAGAAGAAGAAAAAAAAAATAAACTGTTCAGAAACAAATCACAATAAAAAATATAAAATATTTACAAATTTCGGTTTCATTGATGGTTTCATACCTTTCACGAAAAATAAATGCTTTTTAAATTGAATAAATCAATGTGCATATTGCGCATATACAAATAGATTATTGATCGGTCATAAAGATTCTTCAAAGTGTATTAAATGGATTTTGGTTTGGATATTCTGATTTATAAGTATAATGCAACAATTGATTTGATCTTCAATTTTCATAGGAGAACTTAACATTATATTATCGATTATTATATCGATTTGTACTACATACTACAATATTATTTCGATCATGGTCAAAGTGGATATAACCAATTCTATATTGAATTTTTCGAATATCGTAGTATATTGATGCAGTATTTAAAAATCATTGAAATGAAAAAAAGGCAAACACAATATTTTAAGAAATGAATATGTCGAATTTTCAGGAAACCCATGAAAAGTTTGGTAAAAAACAATCCTCTGCATTTAAAATACTCGTGAGTATATTTGTGTAGAATAATTGTTCATAGTATTATTATGGTTAGATGCGATCAATTATCATAGCATACTACTTATAAGTCATGCTTTCCATAATAAAAGTTTTGAGAATGAGATTACCAATCTCTTAAACAGAAAAATTTGCGTAAATAAATTTGAAAATCATCAATAAATTTTCTATTTATTTAGGATTTTAGGATTAGTATGATGAGACAATACAAATACCAATTCCCATAGTTGTATGAAGGGTATTTGGTATTTGGTATGAACGAAAAGTACGTGAAAAATGGTAACTACCAAAACAAAGCACAATAAAGGTCTTGTCTTATGTTATGGTTGGCACTGAAAGATCTTTTGGTGCGCCGCAATAGCATAAAAGATCGCACAGCAGGAACTTGCAACATGCAATGGTAACACAACAATGACAATATGCATACTACAGCAGCAGATACACAAACAATAACAACAATAGAGTTCACACGAGTGAAGCGACAACTGAAATAAGCACATTTTGCTGGTCATAGACATCAAACATTCATAACAGATTTGTGTTTACACAAATAGACAGCATAATCGATATTTTCGGGCTCCCAACAATTTGATGGCCAAAAATAGGATGTCTGAATTCTACATAAATAGAAATACGTATTATGATTATAGATATCATACTACTACTTACTAATCATGTACAATCATCTTCTTCTTATTATTATATAAAATAGATTTAAGAAGTCTCAACACTGTGAATGGTTATTTTTGTGATTTTTTTCCTTTTTCATTTGGGTCACTACGATAGTAGATATGATGATGACAAGCTGCTCGCCACAGAATCGAGTTCATTGAGACTACTTACCGAACACTGTGTGATTGTGTGTATGATTTGATTTGCTCTTTGGATTTGATCGTACCAAGGGGCTCGAAAATGGATAATTCATACATAATTTTTTGTCTTTTCTTTACTCAACTGAAAGATAATAAAAAGTCATCTGTTTTTCTGGTGATATTTGGTTGATAATGTTTATGGTCATATGCAGCCAAGAAAATGTATGACATTCATATTTGATGTGTATGGATCACTTATCGAAATGCTGGATCGTGAAGGTGGTGAACGACGGTGGCTGCAATGGTGACAACATCATGAGGTGGAAAGTAACAGCAGCAACAGCAGCATCATCATGGGAGCAGTAGCACCTTGAGAGGTAAAGTAGTAGTAGTAGTACTAGTAGTATAAGTTGACAATATGTTGGTAACTTTGTTAACAATACTGTGGCTACTGAAGTGTTGTTGCTGTTGCTATTGATGTTGATGTTGCAGCTGCTACTGACGACCGACGCATGTTTGTTGCTCTCTTGTTGTCAAAGGCGGCAGCATTGCTGCGGCTACTGCTTTGGGTCAATCAGGATATTTATGCGCTCGACTCATGCAAATCAAGTTAAATATTTATTGAACTATTACTGTTGCTGTTGTTGTTGTATGTAAATGCATTTTGTTGCATGTAATCTTTTATTTCTTTTGTTTTTCGAACCAAGTTCATATATTAAATAAGAAAAATCTTGATTTTACGCTTTCAAAACCATAACTCAATGGTGTTCTTATGTTATGGAGTTGTTCACTTATATACGAGCATTTATGTATCCAGATATATTTAGTAAATATTTGTGAGCGAATGTGTTGTGGCATATTGTCATTTGTATATTTATGAAGCAAGTTATTGATGTTGTTGCCATTTGCTTTTTATTGTATGTATTTGGTTTCCTTGAGAACTAAAGATCTAAAATATGTATTCTTTAAATTATACAATATTGAACGGCTGAAAAATGTTTTTAGTTTTTAGTTTTTAGTTTTTTGAATATGAAAAGATGTTAGCAAATCTTAAGACAATGTATCATACATACTTAATATGTATATCTCATTAAGTACCGAAACTCATATCAACTTTGCTTAAATATTAAGATTTTTGTTAGATTAAAATAGGAGAGTGTGGGAATCAAGCTCCTCTTTATCAGGGGCTTGAGGCGATAGGGGGTTTTTTAGTCGGTAGGCTAATGAATCCGACATAACTTGTGGCACGGGTCATAGGTATCTTTGGAAGATTTTTACCTCCTTGTTTCGCACAACAAAAAAAAAAAAAAAAATATATAATATATAATATGTACAACAGGGCTGTCCAATCCTCGGCCCAAGTTAGTCCTGAATGCGGCCTAGACACGTTAATAGTGGTTAACTTTTTTTTGTGCTCGCCACGTTTGGTTTGCGACCTACCTAAAAGCGGATGATTCCTATGTGGCCCAGGGAACCAGGAAAAGGTTGGACTGCCTTGAAATAGAAGATAGATAGATTTTGCAAACTCTAAAAATGAAATTATACACACAATCTCCCGAGACTACCGAACCGTAGAGCATGATTGGCTTAAAAATAGATTTTAATATTATAAGCTCATTTTGATGAGACAATCTAGATTTCCGATTGATGAAGCTAAAATAAAGGATACGAATTGTATTGTTGATTTTTTATAGTTCTATGTATCTGAAGCCTAGATAGAAGCTTGATGTCGAGATAAAACATGAGGTAACGAACACAACACTCCCATTGCTGGATGGTAGGAAGCAGGCCTTGCGCTTCCTGGTAAAGAAGATGGAATTGGTTTTGTTTGGGTTCATTGATTTTTATACTCTGCACACAGTGAATAGTATTAAAAGTTTGTCACGAAGTTTGTAACACACAGAAAGAGACATTGTAGACCCCATAAAATATATATATTCTTGATCAGGGCGACTAGACGAGTTCATTTAGCCTTGCATGTCTGTCCATCTGTCCGTCTGTCTGTCTGTATGTATGCAAATTAGTCCCTCAGTTTTTGAGCTAGAGAGCTGAAATTTTACACGGAGCTTTCTTTTTACCATACACAATACAATTATCGGAGTAAACCGAATCGGACCGCTAGGAGGGGTACTCCTATGCAAACCTTAGATTCAAATTCATGTTCATATTAAAAACACTTATTTGTTTTTTGTACTATGGAACTGAAAATTGGATACTAAAAGTATCTGACCCCTATCCAATAACTATGTAAATTTCAAGATCCTCGGACCACTAGGGAGAACAATAATGAGAAGATATAAAAGGTGAGTGAAGAGTATTGCAACAAAGTTAAACCTCTTTTTACTGGTTCTATTTGCAATAGTAGGGGACTAACGTGTCTAGACCGTTTTGCAGATTATTTTTAATGCGAATAAATTCTTCACCACAACTGTAAATAGCAGTAGTATACTCAAATTATGGAGTTTTCGAAACACGGAATATCATGAGTGTAGATGTTATAAAGAAGAACTGATCTCTGAGGGAATTATGCGCTTATGAGTGAAAGGTTAGATGTTGAGCCATTTATACTCGTAACAGTATAAAAAAACCTGTATGTAAGGAAATCTGTTTGTATTATTTTTATAAGGTAGATTGGCGTGTTGATGACTAAAAGCTTGTTGATAAGTCCGTTATGCCATACAGTGTTGCGGCTTGTATGTCCAGTGTTACCATACCAACGGATTTTTTGTTATGAAGGGTCTGCTTAACAAATTGCTTGAGTTTAAGAAGTGGGGTACACTGGAATACAGCATAGCTGTGCTCTAAACCCAAATTTTTCGGCTGAAAGGATGTAGTGCTATTTTAAGTGACATATAAGTGTTTTGTAACTCTGCAATTTACTATTTTGTTAAGTTATTAATAATGAAACTGTGTTCGTAGTTCAACCGATAGTTCACTCCTATTGATTCATCTTTCGTTACAAATTTGATTTGAATTATTAGTTTTCTCTTAAATTTGTTCAGTTCCGTAGATTATTTATTTATATAAGGTATTGTATATATTATTTTCAATAACAAATGAATCGATTTTCATCAATTTGAAAATTTTCCTTTAGTTTATCTAGCCTTATATAGAAAAAATATGCACAAGCGCACTTTTTTTAAGGTAAAAAGAAAAGGGAAATGGGTGAGAGAAAGAGAAATGGTTGTAAAATTGAGGATGGCAAAGTAATGAGGATGTCAAGATATCTTTTTCGAGACAAAACAACAACAACAAAAAAGAAACGAAGAAAGTAAAAATAAAAAAAGTAATAGACAAATGAAAATTTCGACGCATTTTGAACGCAAATTGAAAAATAAATGTTAACATTTTTTTTTGTTTTTTATAAATAACGATGACAACAATAACACGACAACAACAATATTAAAAATAATACAAACAACAACAACAACAACGTTCAAAAAGTATCTACATCGACATTCGTTGAACGGAGGAAGACATTTGAAGGCAACATCATGGAGCAGGAAATATTTTTGCTGCATCTTGTTGCACTCAAATGTTATTATCGTTGTTATTATTGTTACAGATGCTGTTGCTGTTGCTATTGCTGTCGATAGTGTTGTTGTTGTTGTTACTGTTGTTGCTTATCTTGTTGGCTTAGTTGCATCTGTTGTTGTTGTTGTTGCATCAATGAAAGAGGAAATCAATGTTGAAGTGAAATTGCTACATAAACCAAAACGAGAAAAATCAAAAATAAAGAAATTGAAATAAAAAACTACAAAATTAAATAAATATATGTATGTATGTACGTAAATATATCATATTGGATGAAATAAACCTATATACATATGTACATAGTAGTTATTCCTAGATACGTTCCAGGAAAATAATAACTTCAAATACAGTACAACATTTTCTTTACAGACCACATACAAATTTATTGTGATCCATTGCATTTTCTTATAAAAATATTTAGTATATTAGTATAAGGTTGACACATAGATGAAATAACATTTTTCAAGATGATTTTTAAGTGATATTAATGATAGTAACGAGCATTGAATAAATGTTGAACTCGGGAAACTTTCTTCTCGGCGAAAAACTTATTAAGGGTGCACGTTGTTTAGGTAAGGTAAGCAGTTTTGAAAGTTCTCAAAGCCAATGGAAATTTGATGGAACAAGATTTGGACTACATGGTGGATATACTATATCATCACATCTTAACTAATTATGATATTATAGAACATATGACGAAACACTGTGGACATCAAATTTATTCATAACTAGTTGTGTCTGCGACTTCGTCCGGAGAAATAATTTTAAAAAAAGACTGGTTACACATTTCTTACAAAAAGATATTTAAAATTAAAAATGTATATAGTTTCATTCATGTAAGATGAAATTTTAATTTTAATGAAATAAACGCTATTGTTGCTCACAATAAAGGTTCTTATTATTCAGTAATTCGATTTTGAATCCAAAGAGCGGATTTTAAGTGATGCGCGCATAAACAAACTAACAAATTGACAGATTAAGTCTACACTCAATGTGTAAAAAATTCTATGAAATACAGTATATATTATAATATGCATTATGAAGGACATAATTTAGATAAAGGCAAAAGTGTTACCACTGTAAACAACTTGTATACTACATGTGCAAACATTTATTATATTCGCATGGGTAGCATCAAACCGAAAAATGTCACATATTATAAATACGTATGTTTCCTTTCTTAGCATCAATATATTCTCTCTGTTACAGTTTGAGTATCAACAAAGAACACAGTTTGAGTAGTACTATTTCAGTTAATACATGTATATATTTTTAGATGTTGTTTAAATATCCCGAATCTCGGGAACGGGGACACAACTATCCTATGTTTAAGCCGGAAACCAACCATACCATTTACAAAATTTCAATGCAATCAGATGAACGGCGTAACAGAGCATAACATACGAACAAAGGAAACACTAATTAGATTAGAAATATTTAGGACAATATATTTCTGATCAACCGCATCATTTGGTGTTAATTACGATCTCACCATTTAAGTAAGTAGGTAGATAATAAATCTATTGCACTGCAACAAGAAATTAAGATTTGGCGAATCACTAGAAAAATTAACCAGCAAAGAGTATTTCGAAATTATAAAATATTTAGTACAGTGTCTATATATTCTTAGCTATCCTCAGTATCCCTATTTTTTAAGATGAAAGTCATTTCGATTATTTTTTGTGTATTGACTAACGACATTTCAACCATGCAAAGTTGTTCTTGTTGGTACTGTGATGCAATCTTTTGCATTTCATGTTGCTGTGTCATCTGCAATTATTACTACCTCATCATTATTACCGACTGCTATATCAGCAGTACACTTCCTAAGTACAATACATTGCATATAAGTAGTGAATAGTGGAAAAATAGAATTTTGATAATTTCATTGCTTTAAAACGTCATCTGAGTAACATTATAGTTTCTATATTCATCTAAATAATAGCAGTATGAGTTTTTGATAGATCGGACATTAAAAAATAAAGTAATTTTATTGGATTGGATTAAGTGTCTTCAACAGAATTTAAATTTATGTAACATTAAATCGAATTTGAGGAACTTTTGTGTTTAATGAAATTTTGTACTCATTAAAAATATGTAGATAGAAATATTCAAATACAATATTAGATTCATCTCTCGATGTTATTTATGTTGTATATATGATTGCATCTAATATATACTTACTTATCTAAGTATTTCTCCAATGTTATGAACAAACATTGAACTAACGTGAATATGCACTTCAACTACTTATAAAGTGAAGTGAATTATAGTAAATGAAGAAAAGGAAACAAAAGAAAAAGTCACACGCTTTTGAGGAGAGAAACTTATTTAGTTTTCTTTTCCTTTTCCATATGTGATGACAGACAAAATGGATGTTAAATGGTGCTGTTGTTGTTGTTGTTGTTGTTGTTGGCGTGATGAGATGACAGTGTTTGTTGTACAATGAAGTTTGTATGTCGAGGGGATCTGAAAGTGGGAAATGCTACTTAAGTGTGTCTATAAGAGATTCATAGCAACAACACAAATAAAAACAAAGTAGTAACAACATCAACATCTGCAACATTTACTCTGACAACATAATAATGGCAATTGATAAAAATATGTCAAACGAAAGTGAATTTCAAAACAAACAAATAACAAATAAATATAAATATAAATATAAAAATAGACAACAACATAAACAACTAATAATTAGAAATTACTTCCTGTCCTCCATTTAAATTGTTGCAATTTGGTATTTACTTAGTTGTACTGTATTTTTTTTTAAATCTTTTCATTTGCATCATCTATGTACTATACTATGTATAATACATTTCTTGTAACTTTTTTTTTTACTAGTTGTTATACCTTATCAAAATAATATAAATAACATATTGTTGAAATATTTGTAGATCCCATAGAAGTTATCAGTGTGAGAAAGAGTATCAGTCAATCAGTCTATTAATTATACTAGATTCTAGTTTTTGAATTATCAAGCTGATATTCTGCATAGAATATATACTGATATCTTAGTGTTACTGAATATACTCGTTTGTTGAAATGAAAATCCTTCGATTACTTGAAGAGAACAAGGTATTCAGTTCCCAAACAAAAACCAAGGGAACCTCAGTTTTTAAATAATTTATCCAGATGCATTCTGGCACTTTTACTGCTAGATTTTTACATTTATTTGATCTCTTATTTCATTTTTTGGGGTGTCGTATCCAAAGGGTGCCAACGGAACCATATTACTAAGCTTAAGATGTCCATCAGTTCGTCCGTCTGACTGTTAGCGGCTGTTTTTCATGAATCGTAATAGATAGAATAATGGAATTTTAACAAAATCTATATATTTCTTTTGCCACTATAACAAAAATTATAATAAATTTAAAAACTTAAAGGGATCCCCATACAGAAACACCACGCTGCGCAATGATCTAAGAATCCCACAAGTGTTAGAAACAATGCAGCTCTATAGCAGTCGACACTTAACAAATTTCCAGACTCACCCCAACCCATTGACTTCTACGTTGTTCGAAAGCCCAACTATAAGGCGGAGGTTAAAAAGGCTCCACCCTAATGATCTTCCACTAAGAAGAATCAAATTATGACTCTAATTAAGTACCAAATAACTATTTTTAAAAAAGTTCACAACCCGCCGTCGGCTGAGAGAACTTCATCCCAACGATCACCTTAATAAAAGATTTTAAAATTCCTTTAAAGTAATGTTCGTTTTAAGGTCACGTTAATATCCTATGATGATACAAATGTTTAAAAACTTGCTGGTTGTTTAACATTAAAAAATAAAACAAAACAAAAAAAAAAAACAAAAAATACTTAAAGGGATCCCCATACAAGAATCTTGTAACATTTTTGGTTGCAGTGGATCAGTAGAGTAATTGGCGTCATCGTCATTGCTGTTTAAACTCAAGCTGTTTAAGTAGATAAAGTTCTGTGATCTCAATGGCGTAGTGGTAAGGGTGTAAGAGTCAGATGCGAGCTCGAATCCAGCGGTCGTCGTTTTTATACTCTTCACTCCGTGAATATAATTATATTATATATTATGAATTATAAGTTTGTAATGAAGTTTGTAACACACAGAAGGAAACTTCGGAGACCCCATAAAGAAAATATGTATCCTCGATCAGCGCGACGAGACAAGTTGATCTCTCCATGTCCGTCTGCCTGTCTGTATGTATGCAAACTTGTCCCACGGGTTTTCAGCTAGAGGGCTTTCTTTTCACCATACGCAGTACATTTGTTGAAATCAGCTGAATCGGATCACTATGGGGGGTACCCCCCATACAAATTTTTAGATCCAAATTCATGTTCTTATTAGTTTTTGTTTTTTGTACTAATAAGAGCTTTCATTTGGATCCCGGTTTGTATGGGGGGTACCCCTCCTAGTAGTTTGAGGGTCTTGGAATTTTTATGGTTTGTGAATATGGGTCAGAGACTTACAGTATCCAAATTTCAGTTCAATAAGTCAAAAACAAAAAAACTTTTTTCTGATAAGAACTTTAATTTAAAAGGCGGTTTGTATGGGAGGTACCCCCCTAGTGGTCCGATTCGGCTGATTCAGCTTGATCGGCGTTTGGTAAAAAGAAACCTGCTACAAACTTCATGACAAACTTATAATACTATTCATTAACGTGAAGAGTATAAAAAAGATTTATAAATACAAAAAATTGTTTACATAATTTAAATAAAAATTTAAACTGATTAAAGAAATAATTGATAGAGCTGCCATATATACTTATATATAATAGTATTTGTATTGTTTGAACAATTTGTTCTATTTATCTATTCATATATGTAGTAAAATCTGTCTACTAGTTTGTTTGTGCGGTCATTATATAGAAGCCACTAATTGGATTCTAAATCGAATTACTGGAAAATAAGAAGCTTTATTGTGAGTTGCATATAGCGTTTAATTCATCAAAATCGACCTACAGAATCGATCGACATTGATGGATAAAATTTTGCATATAAAACTTGGAGACATACATATTTTCAAATCAATCAATTAGTCAAGCATACATTTTTGAATTGTGAGTTATCAACAAAATAAAAATTTCGAAACTTCCAAATTGAACTGATTAGACAAATCATTCTTATACTTAAGTAGTTGCCATATAAATTGCCCTTAATAGTATTATATAGTAATGTTTGCGATGCCAACAGTTTAACAATTTCTCAGTTGCGGAAGGGTGTCAAAAAACTTCGATAAAGCAGAATTATAAGTATATTTGTTTGTTAATTATAATTTTCTTTCTTTTATCTTTTGCTAGTCGGTCACTTTTTCTTTTTGTAACAACAACAACAACAACAACAAAAGCAACAAACAACAAATTAATAAATTTATTTACTAAGCTTTAATTTATTATATATAGTGACTCAATTGTTGTACGTAAACATAAAAACCAACAGCAACTACAACTAAAACAATAACAAAAATACAAATTCAACAACAATTCACAATTAACAACAATTTACAGGAAATTGTTACATTTTATTATATGTATTTCTATAACATAAATTTGTTATTGTTATTGTTATATAAGTATTTAATTATTTTTTTTTTTTGTTAGTGTTTAAAAAAAGTTGTAATATTTTATTTAGAAAGGAAAAATTAAAAACAAAGCAGAACTGAACATTAATTTCGGAAGCTTTTTTATGGTACCTTTTACATCTTAATATTTGCATTTAATTTTATGTGTATGTGCTATAATTGGATGGGCCCCTCAAAATCCTTCATCAAAGATTAATTCTGGAAAGTTCTAAAGTAAATTAAATACACTATCAATAATTAAGTTAGAAATGTGCGACCTGTGTCTGACCAAATTTAATTTCTAACTAATTTTTTTATGAACAAGTTATATTTCCAGATAGAATGAATTAGGAATACTTAAGATCAAAGCCCGTTGGTGATTGTTGTTGGAGCAGGGGAAAATCACAGGAGTTGCTTAAGCAGAACTACTAGCATGGGCCAAGAGAACTTAGTGTTGTTCAGGGTGAAATCCATGCATTAAATCTATACTTAAGTGTGCTACTATTAACAGTCATATCTACATTCACTCTAATTACAAGTATTCAACGGTATCGAAGCTACTAGTCTGACTCTGCTTAATATTATTAATAAAATACTAGCTGCACATAATTGTGTCCATCTTATTTGGATTCACTGGAAAGGAAGAGTCGGAGAAGAACTCACGAAGAAAGTAGCTCAAAATGTCGGTCTTGGACCAGAAAATCTTACAATTCCTTATGTTAATATACATCAGAATCTCAAAAGAGTTGTAATTATGGAGTTTCTTACAATATTCACAATCCATTCCGCAGTGATGAGTTTACAAGCACCTGCACTGTCCTTCCAATAATGTAATCTTATCTTATGTAATCTAATCTAGTATAATACGATTATTGTAAGCGTTTTTGTGAAATACAATTATTAAATTGCAGGACTTTAGCTCAAGGGATGTGTAAACAATCTTAAAAAATCAGAAAAACAGACTTAATTTGTAATACTCATCACGCCCCTCTTAGTTGTCCGAGGGTCCAAATTTCAAGTCGATAGTACGAAAAACAAGAAAGTTTTTCTAATACGAACTTTTATTTGGATCTACGTTTGTATGGGGTGTATCTTCCCTAGTGGTCCGATTTGGCTGATTACGATAAATGTACTGCGTATGGTGAAAGAAAGCTCCCTGCAAATTTCTAGCTCTATAGTTCAAAAACTGAGGGACTAATTTGCATACATACAGACAGACATACGAACATGGCTGAATCAACTCGTCTCGTTGCGCTGATCAAGAATATATGTATGTACAAACTTCATGACAAACTTATTTGCTAAACGCTGCGTGATGAATATAAATTCGACATTAACATTGTGCAAAGAAAACAAATGAGAAAAAAGAACAAGTGAGTTCATATTAGTTTTTGTTTTTTGTACTATCAACTTGAAATGTAGACAATATAAGTTTCTGTCCCATATCCACAAATTTTGAAAATTTCAAAATTCTCGGTGCACTAAGAGGTTCGTGAAGAGTATTATAACTTCGGAAGAGTCAAAGTTAGTCTTTTTTTACTGGTTTCTGGTTTCTTTAACACATATAGTTCTCTTTCAAGCACATGAGCTTACTTTAGCGCCAATGTAAAATAAAAGTAAACGAAACTTTCATTTTTACCAAAGAATTCCCAATGAAGTAGGGAATCAAAATTTATTTTATTGTTTTATATTTTATTTTGTTATTTAATATTAATAATGAATTAATTAATAATCAATCATGCTGAAATATAAATACATACCTTATTTGAATTAAAATATAACTGCTATGCTGTATGTCATTTTTGAGAACAGCTGTGTTGTTCATAAGTGACCAAGTGAACAACTGAGCAAAGTGAACGAGTTGACTCACTTAAAAAAATGAACGAGTGAACATGTTCACCAAAGTGAGCAGTGTTTACCCAACACTACTAAGTATCCATATTGGTAAATATCTTTGGGCCCCGTGCAGGTCAGGGGTCTAACGGCTCATAAGTAAAATGAGTCGTATTTTTATCTTATTTAAGGGAGAGGGACCCATAGATTTGAATTGCCTGTAGGCTTAGTCTGACTGGGTTTTGTTGTTGTTTTTTCTATTGTATGAATATTTACTGTTAATATTAATATAATGCTGTCGCTATAAATTATAGGAAAAAAGAATTAGACGAAAATAGTATCACTCGTCTCTTTTAAAATGTTTTAAAGCCTTTGTTCAAAATAAGTAGTGTGAGTAAGTAACATCATTTTGGTTTGAGATTTGTAACACATAGAATCCCATTAAGAATATGTATATGAAAATGATAAACGCTAAGAGTGGATTAAATTAAGCCACCGAGATGTTATGAAATCTGTGATTACTGGAAGAAGTAACCCCTATACAAAATTCATCTATAAATGGAACTTTTGGATATATTCAAAATAACTGGAAAGGTATGTTGGCTTCGGTGAACTAAAGTTAATGTGTTGTCTTAATTTTTATTTATGAAAATGTTAATAGGTTGTATAGGTCAACATTAATATAAATTTATTCTTGAGCAGCTTGCTAAATTCGCTTAGACTAGGGAGGGCATTAAGCACGACGGGGTGCAATAATGCAATTGCCTATTTTGTGGCAAAAAAAAATAACAATAAGTTAATGGTAACCACAAATTTTGTATATGTGGCAATCACAAATAGTCAACAACAGCAAAAGCAATTGCAATAGCAACAGAAACAGAAACAACATCAAATGAGTGAATGAGTTTCACTGCCAAAAGAGCAAAAATGAAAATAACAGAAAGAAATATTGAAGTCACTTTGGAACTAAGTTAAAGACGACAACGACAAAGTCGGAAGATTGATGAGGCAAATGAATAAATGAAGTTGTTGTTGTTGTTGTCATGCATCAAGGTAACAAGGGCTAAGTGACGAGCAGTGGGAAGCATCGAATGGCAAATGGTTTCCTTTTCTTTTTCTTCAATTGGTTAAAATGGCATTTGCACTGGCAAAGAAAAAGGCAAAAGCAATAAATACAATAGTACAATAACAATGAATAAAAATAACAATAACAATAGCAATAGCAAAAAGAAAATAAATAAATAAATAAATGAAAACGTGAAAGGGCGCAATTTTCCATAATAGAAACATTTGCCGCTTGTGTCTCATAGTCAACAATTTTCGATTTAGTATTAAACTGGAAAAAAAGAAAAACACTAACTTTGGTCTTACCACAGATTCCATATACTTTACATAGAAAATAGACTATATTCTTTTCCTTGTCTCCTATAAACAAAAGCTATGAGTTCGTAAACCGATTTTAAAGTAAAATTACCTAAAGATTTCGTAACAGGTTCATGGTTAATCTGAATTGGTTTAGAATAGAACTTAGATTTAAGATAAATAATAAAAAAAAAAAAATTGTGTTTTAGTGATCCGATTACGATATAGTTTACAGGATGATTGCGGTGATCGGTTCCATGGTTTCAAGTTTGCAACCATTTATAAAATATTATTGCAAAATCTTGATATGTGTCGAACTACAATAATTGGCAGGTTTAGAATAGAGATTGTGGTTGGATTCAATGATGGAGTTTCGTATGTACAAACATCAACTTAAAGTAATAATACTCCTATACGTCAAACCAGTGTGATGTGATGTGTATATGAAATTATTTGTTTTTTGTATTTTTTCTGTTTTTTTTTTTTAAGGAGAATCCATTGAAGAAACGTGATCTTAGACGATGAGGCTTAGGGAACGAAGCTCACACTTGCTGCTTGCCACACCAAACCAAACTAACTGCAACATCTTAACTGATGCAACATCAATACTACACTACAAACAACAAAGGTAAATACATACATAAACGTATATATACAGACACATAGAGAAGATCTATACAACAACGTGAAATGTCAGGAAAGAAATAATTTTTAACGTAATCACTTCCAAAACTGCCAGAAATCCCCAACATGTTGGCAGCAATGGTGGCAACATCATCAGCAGCAACATCACCAGCAACATCAGCAGCAGCATCGCGAAACATGCTGCTATGTTGCTTCCTCGTCTTACCCCCTTAGACCCCACACACCCATGGATATGTATATCTAAGCAAAATAGGTTATTAGAGGCACCCACTCGTTGCATGGCGGCACAGCTTGGGCCTCTTTGAATTACGCTAAAGTTTAGAAATATTTTTATTTATTTTTTCATATTTTTTTTTTGTTTCTTTGTATTTCTTATTTTCATTCATTTTGTTGTTGCTTTGGCGGCATTTAGGTTTTGTTTTTATTTTACTTCTTTTCATTATACTTTTTTATTTTGTTGTTTTTCTGTTTTGTTTTTTTTTTATTTATTTTGTTTTTTGCTTTTATTTTGTTTGTAGTTTTTCGTATTTTTTGGGTGGCTCACATTAAGGTGCTTCGCAATGAATTTGATTTTTCTCTCGATTGCTTCCTCAGTTACCGCTGCTGGCTGTTGCTTCATGCCACACCATGTCATGCGATGGCAACCATACCACACGGTGTGGCTCCTCGATCGATTTTCGTTGACCTTTTCCATAAGCAAAAACCTTTCAGATACAATAATTTTTCTTTCAAGGTTTGGTTGGCTTCAACTATCATCTAACTTAAGTACATTTTCTTTTGACTTTTAATTCGAAATTCAAAATTAAATTTCACAAATTTTGATTTTTTCTTTAATTTTTTATTTATTTTTTGTTTATTAAACAGTTGAACCTCGACTATCTAGTCCTCCGACCACATTATATTTGTTAACCGTATGCTGTGTTGTTGATTTTTTACTTCTATTAACATTTTGTTATGTAGTCATATTTATTTATCTGAGCCTCTTATATTTAAATAGAATAGAATCAAATGCAAAGGAAAGAAAAGAAAATAACAAAATAAATAATATAAATAAATAAAATAAATAAAATAAATAAAATAAATAAAATAAATAAAATAAATAAAATAAATAAAATAAATAAAATAAATAAAATAAATAAAATAAATAAAATAAATAAAATAAATAAAATAAATAAAATAAATAAAATAAATAAAATAAATAAAATAAATAAAATAAATAAAATAAATAAAATAAATAAAATAAATAAAATAAATAAAATAAATAAAATAAATAAAATAAATAAAATAAATAAAATAAATAAAATAAATAAAATAAATAAAATAAATAAAATAAATAAAATAAATAAAATAAATAAAATAAATAAAATAAATAAAATAAATAAAATAAATAAAATAAATAAAATAAATAAAATAAATAAAATAAATAAAATAAATAAAATAAATAAAATAAATAAAATAAATAAAATAAATAAAATAAATAAAATAAATAAAATAAATAAAATAAATAAAATAAATAAAATAAATAAAATAAATAAAATAAATAAAATAAAATAAAATAAAATAAAATAAAATAAAATAAAATAAAATAAAATAATAAAATAAAATAAAATAAAATAAAATAAAATAAAATAAAATAAAATAAAATAAAATAAAATGAAATAAAATAAAATAAAATAAAATAAAATAAAATAAAATAAAATAAAATAAAATAAATAAAATAGAAAGCAGCATCATAAAACCTTTTCACATCTTCCAGAAATTTATAAGTCATTTCAGCTATGAAAGAAGTCTAAAGCTTCAAATGTGATTACCGTAAATTAATAGCAATTGTTAAATCTTGGAAGATCAAGTATATGATCTTTAGTTGAGTCCCGAGGAATAAGACAGAATATATACAAGAATCATCAAATAGTAGTGTTCTATTAGAGTAGAAAACTACAACTTCAGCTGTCCATATATTTCCGTGAAAGGCAGGATAGCATCGCTTATAAACTTATTTACTGAAAGAATGAAGTCTATATATATTTTCGATTATTTGTATGAACTCATGTGACTAATATGCCTCACACATTCTCTATGGAAAGTCAGTTTCTTCATAGCATGGATAAAACTAAATTTATTTTGTGTCATTGCTCGCATGAATGTAAATACGGTGTTCTTTAATTTAATAATGTTTAATTCAAATGTATTATATTCGGTATAACAAAAGAAATAATTAACAAAAATAATGGTAACTCTCATAACAGCTTCTGCGACACAACTTCAACCTGACGGCTTCGACATTCTACGTTCGACCTTCGACAACTTCCCCTTTCTCAACGACCTTGCTCCTTTTATATCCTCCCCTCCTGCCATCGACATAGGGCTAGATTCGCCAACCAGGAATACCACATTTTACACTCAGTCAGCCTGATATTTATCTGCCTCAGATGAATCAAAGTCTTCATCCAAATCGACACTTCTCCATTGCTTCATGTAATCACTACTGGAAAACGCTTTGTTCGGCCCTTCAAAATCTGCTGCTTTTCCAACGTCATGTCGCCCATTTCTCTTGACCTTCACTACTTTATACGGACCCATGAACTCACTCGCCATTTCTTTCCCCGCAACAAATTGCGTTCGTCTTATCGCAACCAGGTCGTTCAAGTCGTACTCAATCTCACTTTTGCGCTTCTTGTTGAAATTGCTCTTGTACAAGTTCTGAGTTTTTACAATCTGCATCTTAGCATCGCTTCTCAACTCACGTCTTTCGCTGTCCAATGCATATAATTGTTCATCCTGAAGAACCCTTAGCAGACCACTACTAATGTCACTTCTCATCTTGACACCAAACATCACTTCGAATGGGGTAAATTTTATTGCCTTCTGTACTCCACCCACATGTCTGAACCACTTAGACGGATCATCCACCGACATCTTCGAAATAATTGACAATATCAGCCTGTTAGTACGCTCCACCTAACCGTTGCCCCACGGTACACCTGTCGTCACCAACACCTGCTCAATAGAATTTCTCTTGCAGAAGTCAAAGTTTGTAGATGTGAAAGCTGGCCCCCTATCACTGACAATGCGGCATAGAGTACCAAACGTGTCAGATCAATTCTCCAGTCGCCGTATCAGCTCGTCACTGCCTGTAGACTTTGTCGGAAACCACTATACAAATTTTGTGAATGCGTCGGCGGCTGCCAATATGTACCTATAATGCTTTAAAGTAATATCCATTAGACCCAGGGTATCAACGTGCAACGTGTCCAACGGATGTTCACCTTTTCCTACGCAGTGTAAGAAACCTTCTTTCTTCCCCAGCTCCTTGTTAAAAATAATGCATTTCACACAATTACTGACAACTTTGTTCACCTTGGCTTCTAAATGTGGTATAAAATACGTTTGATTCACGGAATGCATCGTCTTCTGTGTAGCAAAGTGCCCAACATCATGTGCATTCCTAATGACTTCAGTTTCCATTCGCTTCGGTACTACCAACAACTCACACTTGACTGCATAATACTCTGTAGTATTTCCACAATAGCTTTTACATGATCATCCCGTTGTTGCGCCTGCTTGAATCTTGCAGACATTTCACCTTTCCCAATCATCATAACATCGCATGGGTATAGACTTAAAGCATCAACAAGTTTTAGTCTGTTACCAGCACGATGCACAATTTTATAATTGTAGTCCTGTAAACACAAAATTCATTGCGTAATAGCTCAAGGCATATCAGTTTTCGTTGTTGTCTGTTTGAACCCTTCACAATCAGTCACCAACTTAAATTCGATGCCCAACAAATAATATCGAAAAATCTCCAACGGGAGATATGCAGCTTTTACCTCAAGAATATAACTATGCTGCACTGACTCTTGCGGCGACGTCTTCTTACTCCAGAAAAATATCGGATGCCACTGATGTTCAAATTTCTGCATTAGCACAGCTCCAAATCCTTCTTTTGACGCATCTGTATGCACTTCAGTTTCAGCATACCTATCATACATATGCAAAACAGGTGCACTTGTAACAGTCCTCTTCAATTGATCGACTGCAAATCGTTCCGCTTCTCCCATTTTAAAGACTGCATTCAGTTCAAGTAATTCAGTCAGAGGATACGCCATTTGGGAATAATTTCTAATAAATTTTCGGAGGTACCCTACTATCCCCAGAAACGACTGTACTACTTTCAAGTTTTTCGGGTATAGAAAATTCACAACAGCACGAATCTTCTCATCACTTGGCGCCATCTTCCCATCCTCAATCACTTGTCCCAAAAAATCAATTTTCGTTTCTAAAAATACACACTTTCTCCATTTGATCCTCAAAGCATGAGCTGCAGACAGAACAAACTCTTTCCTCAACTTTTCCATCCCTTCTTCCGGATGATATATAATTATATCATCCATATATAATTCCATGACATCATCATTAATTAAACATTGGAAAACATGTTTAATGTACCGCATAAAAACATTCGGCGAGTTACAAAAACCAAACGGTGCTCCATTGAACTCAATCAAACCTTCTTTCGTAATAAAAGCCATATACTTCTTGCTTGATTCTTTTAATAGGCACATAAAAGAATCCATTTTCAAGGTCCATAACAGAGAAATACTTCGCTTTCACCAACTTTTCAATGACATCATTCACCAACGGCACTAGAAAGCGATCCTTAAGAACCATCGAGTTCAGCTGACGAAAATTTACGCATACTCTAAACGATCCGTCTTTTTTATTTACTACTACCACCCTACTTGCATACTCTGACGTTAATCGACATATAATTCCTTGATCCAACCATCCCTTTATCTGTTCTGTCACTGCATTCTGCTGATGCAGCGGCAACCGGCTGGGTGTGTGATGAAAAGAAAGAATATTGTCAGGAACAATTTCCAATTCAATGGGGCATTCAATTTCCTCTGCTGGTGTAAATGATGCGATCAAATTATTTACGGCATCTTTGTATCGAGGAGGAACTTTAACTTCATTGGCCACTTTGCATACATTATAAATATGCGGTTGCAGCCATTCGTCCTGCATATCCAGAGCTGCAAACTTAAAGCCATCGGGGTCTGAAATGAATATAAAATTTCTTAGTGAAATCAAAACCTAATATCACTTCATATTCCATTTTATCATCTGGAACCACCAAAAATGTCTGCTCCGTCCGTTGCTCATCAATCATTACGTTCCCAGTAAAACTGATTATCACCGCTGTTTTCACATTTCCCAAGCCATACAACTTGGTTTCATCATTCATCAAATGTACTTATGTGTTCCAAACGGCTTTTATAAATCCCTTCTTGCATCAACTTTATATCCGAGTCCGTATCAACCAAACATATAATTCGTGCACCGTTTTAAAAAATTGTTTTTACGTGACTATTATTAATAACGAAATGTATACTTCACGCGGCATCATGGCTATTTGAGCTACCAGGGCAGTTTCGCGAAATATGTCCACTTTTGTTGCACTTGAAACATTTCATTTCATCTTTACCATCACTACGCTTATGATCAAGCGATCCAAAATTAAAGCAATGTATCTGTTTTTTACCATTTGTTTTCATTTCAATTTTCCCTACTTTGTTGTCAATTTTTTTTGCACACTGTTCATTGCTCTCTTAGCTGTGAGTATGACTTTGCATTGTATAACACATATCGAAATTCAGCTTTCACATTAAGTCCATCAACTATATATCGTATAACCGCATTGTCTTCATATTCAACTCATACTCATGAAAGCTCATGAGCGGTTTTCGTCATTTTGCTCCTTGCTCCACAAACATTTGCTTCTCATTCAACCCGTATGCGTCCGCGTTCAGAACAAAGTTTTCGAACCACATTTTAATTGGTATCGATTCACCATCACACTCCGGTATAACCATCCCAAAATCTGCCACTGATACACTAGCTTTATTGTCACTCGCTTCCTCCTTTGCCATCTATACTCGTAGAGTCAGCAACATTATTATTTCCCGTAAGTCATTATTGGAACCACTACTACCGGCAACCTCGCTGTATGGTTCCACTTTGTTTTGCGACATATTGTTTTGAAATATACCACTTGCAGCAACTACACAACTATATCTCTCAGTGTTCGTTTTTTATTCACCGTTTCCTTTTCTCGCAATTGCTTGTTCTGCAATTAACGCAATTTCTTGTTCAGCAAATACCGGAGTTTTTGATCGCGTCGCGTATGTCTTTTTCACTTCTTCCGATATTTCTTCTTTCGCACTGATTAAAGCTTTTAGTTCTTCTCTTTCCGAGTTCATTGTCCGTACCTTTATGTTTTTTTAAACTTTTATTCTTCGCACTTTTCGAATTTAACACACTTTCCTAAGGTTGAGCCCCCAAATGTAAAGATGGTGTTCTTTAATTTAATAATGTTTAATTCAAATGTATTATATTCGGTATAATAAAAGTTATTAACAATAATAATGGTAACACTCATAACAGCTTCTGCGACACAACTTCAACCTGCCGGCTTCGACGTTCGACGTTCGACTTTCGACAACTTCCCCTTCCCCTTCCTCAACGACATTGTTCCTTTTATATCCTCCCCGCCTGCCATCTATATAGGGCTGGATTCACCAACCAGGAATACCACATCTTACATAAATGTGAATGACAATCTATTTATTCGAAGATTAATGTCATCCCCATATTTGCCTTAACAGGAAAAGGAGGGAAACTGTTTCCAAATAGTTAAACGTAGTCTTTAATTTCCATTCAAGATGACTTTCGATATAAAAGGACTTCTTCATCAATATGAAGACCATCTTGGTCAACAAGTTTCCACATTACCTCTTTAATGAATAGTATCAAACAGATGAGATCAATATTGGTTTCTTCTTTTTTTCAATAAGTGATTAGATGCTTCTCTGCAAATTAAAAATTCGATGTGATGCTTTCATAATGTGGGACGATTGTATGTGGTAAGAGCACACAGGGTACATCAAATTGTCGTTTTTCAATTCAATTTCACCTGCATAAGTCCAGATTAATTTACAGATTGGATCCATTCAAAGCATGTATCATAATTTATGAACGTTTATTTACTGTTCAGGATGTTCATGTATGAGATAAGTTCCAAAGCACAACCCGTTTAATCATAGATGCCAACTGCCTTCTCTGTATAATTGAAATAATGATTTCAATCGTTTATGTATGATTGGTTTAAATTTTTCGATCAGTGTGACTGAAACAAATGATTTATGACTTATGTAAGTTGAAAGGTGCAACATTATTTTTTATTTTCAAAACTGTTATACTAGTATATTATATACTACGTGTAGTATGTACCAGAAGTCGAATTGAAATGGCTTTGAAGTCCCACAAATGTGTGGTTAGTTTATAGTACTTATAAACTCAGGTGGAATTGTTAAGATATATGTAAATGGACATGATCAAATCTGATCGATTATCACTTTATAATAAATTAGATGTCAGTTGTATTATATTAAGTATTCTATGCAAATGCACACATCATCAGACTTAAGTGATAATAGTAAATTTTACACTAAATATTGTTTCAAAGTGATTGTGAAGTGTATTACATAATAATCGTAAATAAATTGCATAACTTGGGATGTGGAAAATGAGATATAGAGGCACTTCAACTCATTGTTGTCTCTTTAATTTAACTTATCTTAACTAAACGTAACTGTCTTCTTCATCAAAATCTTATTGAATTGACTTACATCAGTGTGGCATGCAACCAAATAATATATGTACAACCAAACCAATCAACCGTATGTTTATTCAACCATCGAACCATCGATCGATCGATCGATCCATCCATACATTCTACTCATCAGTTTATCGTTTATATAATAATTGACATGAGTAATCATCATCATTATTATTATTATCATCATCATCATAATTACAATCAACATAAACATCATCAGTGACCATTAACACTTTGTCTGTTGTTGTTGTTGTTGTTGTTGTTACTACTAACAAAACTTTTCAATTTTTATTATTACAGCAAAAACAACAATCACAAAAACAAATGAAAACTTTTTATGCAATTCCAAATGTTATTCAATGAACAAATTACTAAGTGAGTCAGTCAGTCATTCAGGTAGTCAGTTACTAACTGACTAAATGAATGACTGACAGAGTGAATGAACAATGAAGTCATGGAGGGCTCAAAATGCAGGTCCACAAATATACTAGAGTGTTGTTGATTAAGAGACGGTGGGGGAGTTCTTTAGTGTTAGTCTTGTAAAGACAATCAGATAATCATAGACAGACACTTTTCAAGTTACGCACGAGTGCGCACATAAAACTTACAATATTGTATATTCCCTCTAAGCAACATCACTTCACTTTAATACCCATACCCATACGTATCTGTACATAGATAAACAGATACTTTTGAAACTCTCAACTCTTGAAGAAGTCTCAGTATTACAATGCCAGATAAATATGTATTATTGTGTGATGAATGATTAAAGCCATCATCCAAAGATGGCAATTTTTTTCATTGAGTTCCATTTGCATAGCGAATGACCCGGAGAATAATTAAAGTAACATTTGAGGTAATATTGGCAACCAAATTAAAATACTTGGTATATCACAATAATATTCTTGTTGTTGTTGTCATCATAGTACCTTATAAAGAGATTTTTTCGTCAGAGGACAAGAGAAAAAAGCTATTTACATAATGTTTCTGAAAATTATACCAATAGGTCCAGTTTGGATAACTGAGTGATTCAGTAGTCAGCGGTCGTTTCACTCGTTGGAACCTAAAGTGATTCATGATATGGACTGGCAATAGTAGTTCAGTCTAACAGTCAACCCTCCGTAGAATATTGCTTGCAGTCTCAACCACTGCTTTCCACTTGATGTATCAAAGTCCCTGCTCTGGCACAAAATCCAACAAAGGAAGCGATCACTAACTATGGATTTAACTCAGTTATTAAAACTTCTGTAATACTTCAGCAAAATTATATATCAGTATAATAAAATAAAATAGCAAAGCTTATGCTTAAACTTCGTTATGACAATTTTTTCTTAAGCATTTAGATCGTGATAAATTGATACATGAGTGATATAGATCACTTTATAGCCATACACTTCGTATTGTATACTAATAATTACTAGTGTTTACAACTTTTTAGTATACTTAAAATAATAATTAATAAATTTGCTGTGGAGAATATAAATATGTAATACTATGTTTATAGCGATTCCCAGAACAATGTTCTTTGAAATGCAAATAGTTGGCGATGTTATGACGCTAGTATCAGGAGTTCCCGACGTGACAAAAAATTATGGATAAAATATCTACATTTCTCTGTATATAATACGAGAGTGTGAAATGAATTGATTCGTTGATTTTAGCAAATACGATAATAAAACCAAATTTAAACTCTAGCAACCCAATATTTTTTGTTGCAAACGAAGGATAAGATTCTCCCAGAGTAGAGAATCTATCTCATTTTTGATATTGGTTGGATTAAGGCCTTTCAAATAAAAGTAATGTATCACACAACAATGACCAATTTTGTAAAATTCACTGATAGCGTTCACTGCCAAATAAATACATATTTCAAAGTTTTATAAGGTTGCTACTTTCTACCATAACCATTCTTTTTCTTAAAAAAGCGCCATCTACAAGTTAGGTCATGTATGTCTGGGACTAATTTCGTCTCAGTTGTGTACGACGCTACCTAGCGCTAACACAACTGTGACACAATAGATGAAAAACATTATATTGAATGTAACGCATCATTATAGAATAAAAAGCAAAAATTGTACTGCAACGAAATTGGGCAATTCGAAAGTTCCATTCTTCGACTGTTTATCCTGTGCTTGCTTAGTAAGCGAGTTGTCATACGAATTAACTATAATAAGGGTCTTCACGATAACGCTCAATCCTTAGAAATGTATAAGATCACAACATTATAAGGTCGTTTTCGTGAACGACCCGATTTTGTTTGCACCTCATAAATCGCACAAATCACAATTGTGATTGCCAAGTCTTTCCAAAAGTGAAATGATTTAACAATTAAATTCAAATATTAATTGATTTACAGCAAATAGAAGGTCGAATAATAAATTATTCATTGCAATTTGTGTATTTATTTCAATGAATTCACATTCTTCACTTTTTTTTTTTTAATTTTCAATTGTTAGTTTAAATCGAACCTGACAGTTCTGTATTCGAGAAAAGTTGAGTTGCCAATTACAAATAAATGCATAGTGCTACCAATGCTCATTTTTGTGAGGTTTTTACTTATCAATAGGCTCACAAAGTTATCAGAACGCACACATTTTTGTTTGTATGGATCAACTGTCAGTTACTTTATGAGTTCACAAAGCTGTGAGGTTTGTGCGTTATCGTAAAGACCCACAATGTGTTTATTCCAAAAGAATCATATTAAGTCAAATAACGACAATGGGTTCAAAACTGCTCAAGTTAAGTCATCTGACTCTGTTTAAAGCGCAAGTCTTTCAGAACAAGACAGGATGCACTTAGTATGTTAGGAACTGAACAATGCATAGAAACGTGAACGTGGCGATAGTTGAGGACCTGATCGCCTTTCACACTAACTGGTATAATGACTTACTGTTGCTACTGACCAATGCAACCCCAATCCGGAGGCTTTGGCACTTTAATGCAATGGAGCAGACAAAAAATTAGGCGCACTATGTTCTTAATGTCAAAACCTAGCGATATTTTTAAAAAGATATTAAGCACATTATAGAGCATAATTTATTTATTTATTTATACTAATAAATCGGGCTTGTACCATCACATAAACTGTGTATAAAATAGTAAACAAAAAAGTGTAGGTTTGACATTGCTTTGGATTCTTAGTTATTGGATTAAATGCTCAGACATATTCGTTATTGCTGATTGGTGATCGTTAATCAGAGAATACTTAGTAAGTATTTCATCAGTATTCTCTTATTCTTGATTTCAAGAATTTGTAAATTATTGTATTTTACTTTGCATCACATCAAATGTCTGTTTATTTACAATATGTATGTGTACTCGTATGTACGTGTATCTTATTTGATGAAAAAATTTGATTGCTGTTGCTTGCTAGATGAGTTGCTGTCACTGTTATTTTTCTTGCTGCTGCTGTTACTTTGCTACTTTTGTGATACTTAAAAACTTATTTCAATTGTTGTGCTAATTGTTCACTGAGCATGCAGTTCAATTGAGTTGAATTGGAATGTTGTTGTTGCCACAGCCACTGATGAGTGACTCACTGATTGCCACTTTTTTTTTTTGACAAATCAGCTGCACTCGATTGAACGAACATCTGTTCTTCACAGATGTAGTATCTATGTATGCGCATAGATGATTGTGATTGTGCCTCAGTAATCGAAGCAACGGCAAAATCAACACTAATAATAATTACAAGAGAAACAAAGAGATAAAAATAAATAAATAAATAAAATTAAAATTTACAATTCCAATTCCAATTTACAGAAAAAGAAGTTTTGCATTTGATACTTATGAGCAGCGTAGTAATTGTCGTCGCAACAACAAAATGTTGCAATCAGAAATAATTGTTTATGCTTTGGCATTAAAAATCATTACAAAATCAGCAGCAGCAGCAACAACAGCAACAACAACAACAAAACCAGCAAAAACTATTTTAAACAATAGTTTGATGTTGTTGTTGTTGTTGTTGTTGTTGATGATGATGTTTCTTATTGTCTTCTTCTCTTTTGCTATTGTACTTAGAAATAACATTGACAGTAATAAAGAGGAAACTAAGGTAACCCAACAATATCAACAGCAACAGAAATGGAAACAACAAAAAACAAGAGCGATAATCATAAAAATAATAGCAACGACAGCAACATTAAGTAAACAGTAGCATTGCTTTTGTTATTTACACTCATGAATAAAATAATAAGCACATCTTCATGTCATAACTTTAATGCTGCTAAGAAACTAAAGGTAAGTACTGCATATAACACTCATTTGTTTCTTTAAGATCTATTTTGGCAGACTTCGGGAATGTAATCTCTCCCCTTATGGCTCGACACACCACAACATACCAATTAACTTGGACACATTCAAAGAAAAGTTCCAATGATAAACAAAAATAAAATTTAGATTAATTTTAATAGATTCGGATCAGCAGACTCTTTACAAAACAAAGAACTTTATGCACGGTTGAGTTAACATTAATATTCAGTGATGGTTTTCATGGTACAATAACGGACCAATGCATTTGATTTCTAATACTAAGATCGGATTACATTAGAAAGATAAAATGGAGAAAACAAGGCTGGTGTGTGTACTTAACAATGTATGTCTTTAAAGCTTAAAACACTTTCGGAATGTGTTATATTTAAAAGTTGGTCACGACCCATTAACATCATAACACGAAGATGCACTTATTATTTTGCCCATGAGTGTATGTATCTGTATTGCATATAAGAAATAATGTCAACGTAATCATTTGTTTAAGATGTTGTTACCATTGTTGTCGATAGTTTTTGCAAATTATTCATTCTGAAGATGTTGCTAGATGATTTCAGTTCACTTTACTCGACTCGACTCCATAATGATGAGGATGATGACGATAGCAACAACAAACAATGACTGATGAAAATGTTGGTGGGTGATGTTACTGGTGATGACGCTGGTTGGTGGTGATGATGATCGTGATTATTTGAAATCATTTCATTTTTCTTGTTATTGTTTATTATTGTATGTATTGTATTTCGTGTCATCATGACATGCTGTGCTGCTGCTATTGAGAAATAATTATTGAATAAATAAATAAAATAAATGAAAACAAAGAAATCTTAGTTTAATCAATAATCGAAATACTATACTTGTATCCTTGACAGCAGCACAACACTTTTGTAATTTATACCATGAGTAGAAGAAGCAAAATATTAACTATAAAACTATACAAAGAATACTTACACATTCATACATGTGTATGTGTACGCCCATTATCAAAGCATCTCATAATAAGAAAGTAATTCTCCTCAAGTGGAATAGAAATCCAAATTGTAATCAAATATGGTTATCTCTATAGAAGAACTATGTACTATTAAAAATATATAAAAAAAATACTAACTTTGGCTATGTCGAAGTTGTAATACTCTTCACGACCCAGCGAGTGGTCCGAGGATCTTGAAATTTATAAGGTTGGTGGCTATGAATTAGACACGTATAGTGTCCAAATTTTAGTCGATAGTACAAAAAACAAAAGTTTTTCTAATAAGAACTTTCATTTGGATCCCGGTTTGAATGGGGGTACCCCTCGTAGTAATGGTTTGTGGATATGGATCAGAGACTTATAGTGTACAAAAAAAGAAGAAGAAGAAGAAGACAAAAAACAAAAAAGTTTTTTTAATAGGAACTTTAATTTATAAGGGGGTTTGTATGGGAGGTGCCCCTCCTAGTAACCCTAGGATCATGAAATTTATACGGTTGGTGGATATGAACCAGAAACTTATACGTATTTTTCTAATAAGAACATTAATTTGAAAGGGGGTTTGTATGGGAGGTACCCCCTAGTGGTCCGATTCGGCTGATTCACGAACTTGGCCGGCGTTTGGTAAAAAGAAACCTATGTACAAAATTTTAGCTCTCTAGCTCAAAAACTGAAGGACTAGGAGTGCGAACAGACGGACAGACGGACATGGCTAAATCAACTCGTCTCATCGAACTGATCACAAATATATATACTTTATTTGGTCTGCGATGTCTCCTTCTGTGTGTTACAAACTTCATTATAAACTTATAATACTATTCACTAACGTGAAGAATATAAAGAAACTGATTTCTCACAAGGTGTAAGGATTATAAGTACTATACAATACACTACATAAATAATTTCTAAGCCATATTGAGTGCAAGCTGATTGACATGGTCGTCTAGTAGGATTAAGTATTTGATACTGTGCTTAACGATGAACGATCGAATTTTTCATACGCACACCGACAATATTTCACAAATTACTGGAGGACATGTCATGTTGTGTGGATTTATCAGATTTGTTGCATATGTTCCACATTTTTGACCAATGTTCAATGGGAATAATAGATACTAAAGATAAGCTGAAACTGCTAATGTCTCATTATCGATAATCATTAGAACTGTTTCGTCAGCATATGTACTTTCCCATCGAGAGTTCCACATCACTTATGCTAGTATATCCTGATGGTAGAGCTTTTATATCGATCTCTTAAGCTTCAAATCTGACATAAAAGGTATTTTTGTGGAACATTGAATATACAATAATATAAAGCTGATAGCAATAATTGATCATCACATCACATCCAGAAGAAACAACTACTAATCAGGAGTCGCTACTCTGTACTTTGAGGGTATTTGATCACAAAATGAGGCTTCAATTGTACAATGTGTTTATACAATTTTCATAAATCGATAAGTTTAACAATAATATTTCTGTGACTGTTTATTGGGCTCCGCTCTGAAGTACTACAAGTTACAGACGATTTATTCAAATAAGAGTTTCCCGATTACTGGAAGAAGTCGTAACCATACAAAATTCAATTCAAAATTTAGCCTTTTGTTGTTTTTATTTCATTTTTTTTTTATGTGTTTAAGTTAAATTAGCCAAAAAATTTAAAAAGATTAAATCGTAAAAACAAGTAAACTATTTTGAACAATGATACGTAAGTATTCGGGTATTTGAAACGACTGGATGGTTTAATGATCCAGTAACACATTGGATACAATTCTGATTTGTTTCAGCAATTCTGAGTTCATGATTTTTGTTTGCTCTTCAAATGTATTACACATTTCTAGCAAATTGGGTAACTTATCGGCTTTCATGTTTAAAATGTTGGTGAAGAATGGGATCCACACATTTTTTTTGAGATAGCGATGTAATTTCCGAGTATTGTCCCATTTACCATTACGATTCTTCTGTACTTTCATATAATCGCCAAATAATAATACATGAATAGTAGAGCCAACGCAAAAAATATCGGTCTCGTATGACCACGGGCGTTCCTCTTTCATTTCGATGCATGTGAATGCATCTGTTTCTATGACTTTGCGAAACTTAATAGTGTCCGGATTAGGAAATAGTTGCATATCGATGGAACGACCAAAGTCAATGAGACGCAAGGATGGTTCGCTTAGGTCAGTACTTGGTAGGCTCATCAACAGGAAATTATCGGGCTTTATATCAGCATGTATAATTTTGCTCATATGTAGGTAATGTATTATCTTACAGATTTGTGCTGCGAAGTGCATGACCAATGATTCATGCATTAGTTTTCCAGTTACTTGACGGATCTTATTATTTGCAGTAAGAATCGTACCAAATTGAGCAACATCGGATATAATAAGGCTACCATTTGGTGCTATTATTGTGGATGATACATAGATTAGACCAGCCAAGACACTTGGTTCCTTCACACGTTGTAGCACCTAATTGAGAAATTGTATTGTATTGTATATTTCGAAAAGTCATTTAGTATTCAATAATCTTTTATCATACACATACCTGATCGCATATATAAATTTCCCATAGATTAGGCGGCTTTTCACATTTCAATGCTACAACCCTATTGGTACAAGCATCTGTTGCTTTATAGACTGTAGCATAGGCACCGCGACTAATCTCTTTTTCAATGTTAAACTGTCCGACATCCGGCAAATTTATTGAATGCGTATTCGGGTTTTTTGGCAGTAGCGTTTCTGTGATTTTGTAATTTATACGCGTAGTATGTTCTCTGGGAAAATTCATTTTTGTTAATAAAGCTTTGCGAAATTTATTGTCGAATGGATCTAAAAAATCCTGTGCCATAAATTGCTCAATAGTTCTAATTGCTTTGCTTAGATTACGTCCACCAGGAGATTTAGTTGTTGGCTTCGGTATTGGTGCTCGTGTTGGTCCCGGTGTTGAAAAATTGGATTTATCAGCTACAGACTCCGTGTATGATGGCAAATTGTCATTGGCATTGTATTCGACATTAGGAAGTGTTTCAGATAATGAGGCTTTTGTATCATCTGTAACGGAGACTGTTTCGGATGTCACACCTAATGCTATTTGACCTTCAGATGGTGTATTGTTATTATCGCTATAGAGATTTTTAAATCTGGAGCGATGTCTAATTGATCGACGCAAGTCGTAATGACCATTTGCATTAGATGGTTTCATATAAGGTTGATATCGCTTCCCATATTTTTGATTATCATTACATTTATTAAATGTGACCGCTTGTTCTTCTACCTCTATAGTATCTTCTGCCTCTAGAATTCCTTCTGAGTTTACGAACTGATTATCAATACCCGGAGCTTCTTCTTGGCGAACACGAAAATCCGACTCCTCTAGACTTTGTTGCTGTTGGTGATTTTGTTGCACATTTGGCTCAAGTGAATTTAAAAATTCACATGATAACAACTCTTCTGGACTATATTCGATGGTTGCACCCGTTGGATAAACCAAATCTTTGGGATAGTGGCACACTTGATTGGGATTAATGGGTTCTTCAATTGTTAATTCTGGTTTCCAATCCTCGTGGTTGTTAGATGCATATGAGGCAAAGTTGTCTGGCAATTGAATGCCATCAACTTCTTGGTTCACATTGACCAGTGTTGACTGCTCTTGATGATATTGGAAAGGAAATTGTTGATTCGTCGGAGTTTCCTGTTGGATTATCTATTGAAAGAGAAACAAATAAGGATGAAAGGAATTGAATGACATGTAGATTTTAGTTCAGTTTACCTCATTACTAAGTATTGACACTTGATATTGACGATACTGTGGCTGTGGCTGAGTCTGGTACTGATATTGTGGCTGCACCTGGTACTGAATGTGTTGTGGTTGTTGTATATTATGGACCAGATGCGGTTGCTGATAATGTGGAATATTGGAGTTATGTTGTTGCACAATAATTGGTGGTTGTGCAACTATTGGTGCCTGTGGAACTATTTGTGGCTGTGCAACTATTTGTGGTTGTGCAACTATTGGTGGCTGTCCAATTATTTGTGCCTGTCCAATTATTGGTGATTGTCCAACTATTGGTGGTTGTGCAACTATTGATGCCTGTGTAACTATTTGAGGCTGTCCAACTATTTGAGGCTGTCCAACTATTTGAGGCTGTCCAACTATTTGAGGCTGTCCAACTATTTGAGGCTGTCCAACTATTTGAGGCTGTCCAACTATTTGAGGCTGTCCAACTATTTGTGGCTGTCCAACTATTTGAGGCTGTCCAACTATTGGTGGCTGTCCAATTATTGGTGATTGTCCAATTATTGGTGGCTGTGCAACTATTGATGCCTGTGTTACTATTGGTGGCTGTCCAACCATTGGTGGCTGTCCAACTATTGGTGGCTGTCCAACTATTTGTGGCTGAACAACTATTTGTGGCTGCATTTGTTGCTGAATATGCTGAGGATAATGGTATAGGACCTGGACTTGATGCATCTGCTGCAATCCTGAATTAGTTTGTTGTTGCAGCAGCGCATCCATTGAACGCCTCTGCTGAAATTTTTGGTGCGCTTCTTGTAAGTCAGCCAATGGTTCGGCTTTTTCCTGGAACCCTAGGCTATATATAGATTCACATTGATCAAACGACTTCATTGTTTCATAGCAATTCGCCCAGTTTGTATAAAATTCTGAAGTCTGACGTCCTGTTCCACGTTTAAAGAGCGCTTCATAGAAGTGCAACGGATCTGGTTGCATCCCAATATATTTAACCCATAGTCGCACCAATCGCACATCGCCATAGAAATGTCTGTTATGCTCATAAATTCCCAAACAACGCTCAAGAGTTTCACGATATTTGTTTTCTAAATCGCTGTAGGCATGATGTTCATACCAGCATATATATTCATACCAGTAATCAAGCGGATCGACACCTTTATAACCTGCGATTGCATTCTCCCATGCCTGTTTGCCCTTGACAAAGCAGCGAATTTGATCCGGATTAGCTTGGGGGTAGTATATATATGTTGCCATATTCGTAGTCACTGCGATCACACGTGCACTTGCACTTGGCTAAATATTACATACAAAAAATCAAAAAAACAAGCTTACTTACCAATATTTAGATAACCTCGATGTGCTTCAACTCAGACTCTTTGTTTTTACCTTTTGGTAACCCTTGTATTTGCGATAGATTGCGATAAACGTATATGCACTCAGCTACTACCGTTCTTATTCTCTACAAATTCTTGACACCACAGTGTGTTACTGTGATCTTATTTTAACACTTTATAAATTTGGTATTTGCAGCGTTAAACAAAATTTAGACTATTTTAATTATACGATTTTTTAAAAGAAAAAAAAATAAAAAATTTATAACGAAAAATCACAAATTTCGCTGCAAGTGAAAAATTGATTTAAAAATTATTCTGAGATGTGTTCACTGAAATGAACTACCAGTACTGCTATGATTTTTCTACTAAAATTTGACAAAATAGTATTAAAAAGCGTTACTTTGTTTTTAAAAATGTTACAATACTTTGTATCGTAGTCTTATTTATTTTTACTTTATTTCATTATGATTAAATCTATATAAGTAACAGTAAACTAAATACTGAAGTAAAAAGAAGAGTAACTTGGACGTACATGGCTAAATCAACTCGCCTTGTCCCGCTCATCGAGAATTTATATACTCTATGGGGCCTCCGTTGTCTCCTTCTATGTATTACAAACTTCATGATAAACTTATAATAGTATTCACTGCGTGATGAGTATGAGTATGAGTATAAAATGGGTGACTAGTTGTTGGAGCCTTCGACTCGACATTAAATTAATGGCATCGGTGGTTTAAATTTTTATATAGGATTTCTTAATGTAACTATACTGCTTGGAATGTTAATGAGTGAGGAACTTTTTAAAAAATGGGATGGGAATTGGGAACCAAAAAAAAAGGGATCCGAATGCTTTCCAAGTGTTGGCAGAAGTCGCGAAGATGGTCTATAATGTTGTTAGTCCCGCAAAGATGGCATGATAGACGAACTGATCTATTGAGGAGGTGTTGATGCGTGATCCGAGTATATCCAATATGCAACCGGATGAAAGTACTGCATAGCCTTCTGGTTATGTTAAAAGGTAGATGGATTTTTGTACACGTTGGGTTGAAGGAAGATTGCCGGTGAATGATTTGCTCGCATTCTGTCAATTTCTTCGTTTGAAGGTTACTGGTAATGGGGTTCTTTAAATTTTTGGCATTGGTGGAAGTAAAGATGATGCATGGGACAGTGCTGATGTGTCGGACTGCCATGTCAGCGTATTCTTTGCCGCGAATACTTTGGTGGCTGGGAGCCCAAAAGATGGTGATTCTGTTGTGGTGTTGAGTACATATTTTACGGACGGTTTTCATGAATCGTGAGAACATTATGCTCACGATTTTGTATGGCTAATGTGGAGCATACTGTGCAGGGTTGTCCTATGTACATATATATTACAATGCTGTTTTTCTAGAAGAAAATGAGATCATGAAAATGAATGCAACAATAAATAATCAACGAATAATGACGTTGATGAAAACATATTTTTCTAGTAAATATGTAGCTTACAAAACTATTATACGATAAATACAACATTTTGACCAGTGTCACGCAAATCAAAAAGTGCAAGTACGGTCAGCAGAGCGCTTCATTAGAAGCTATTCATATCGAAGGCGAATCAGAGCAAGCGTATGGAAAAAAAAAATATATATTATACATAAATTGTAGACTTGTTCTGTCTGTTTGTTTGTTTGTTTGTTTGTACATGCATTACGTAAAATCCACTCATTTAATTCAAAATCGAATAACTGAAAACAAAGAAGATTTATTGTGAATAACATTTGGCGTATATTTTATCAAAATTGACTTACATAATCGGTCGAAATCGATGAATCAAATTTTGCATATAAAGCTTGGAGACATATTCTAAAATCAATCAAGTAGTTTTTGTCATACATAAATTTTTGAATTGTGAGTCATCAACAAAATAAAATATATATCGTCTCATAACAGTGCAAAGCTGGGCAGGGTACGCTAGTGTATTAACAACGCTGCAACTTTTTAGGAAATCATTCTTTACACGGATGAAAGCAAATTTAAAATACTTGGTACGAAAAGAACAGAAAAAATATAGCGTATTTTAATAAAAACTGTGTAGTCAACACAGTTAAACACAGAGGAGGCTTGACTCAGTTATAGTTTTGCGCTATGGTGGCATCAGGTGTTGGTAATCTTTTTTTCATTGAATCCACAATAAATAAGATGGATAACTTAACCATTCCAAAGCCATTGCCCCAAGCGTTGGCAAATAAGGCCGGCAGGCAATAGAATCTTTCGGAAAATACAGAGAAAATTATTAAGGAATTGTTACTGTACAGAACTCCTAAGACCCTTGATCATCTGCCGCAATCTCGAGAGCATTAGTGAAAATATATTGGCAAGCAGACCAGCTATACGATTTTCAGCACGGATAACCCAAAGAATGCTGTAAAAAAAGAATGGAGATTTTTTTTCCTTATTTGTCAAAATACCTTTTGGTTGTGCCAAGAATAAAACAATTCATGATTTCTACATACCCAATTTTTATTTTTTATTCAGTATTTCATAGTAATTTAAATTTTAATACAGGAAACTAAGGTGTCAACTTTCTTTTTATACTTATTGCACTATGTATAACACTATTCAAAGAGAAAATTAACTTCGGCTATGCCGAAGTTGAAAAGCTTTTTAAGCACCTCTAAATGTTTTAAGCTCATGTTTTGTGGGAGCTGCTCCTCCAAGGGTCTTCAAATTTAAATGATTGATGGATATGAACAGATGCTTATAGTGTCCAAATTTCAAGTCGATAGAAGAAAACAGTTTTTTTTAATAAGAATATGAATTGACTTCGAAATAGAGAGGTAATACTATATATAAGACTTCGACACAATATATTTGAGGTTCAAGGAGGTTCAACATTAAAAACGCACTGTCTTCAAATTGACTTTATTATAGAGAGGAAATTCGATATAGAGGATTTCGACTGATGAGTATTTTGGAACTATGATATATATAAGTACTATATGCCTGCTTCTGTTTATTACAAACTTCATGACAAACCTATAATAATATTCACTGCGTGATAATTATAAGAAATATAAAAAAGACTAACTTTAGCTATGCCGAAGTTGTAATACTCTTCACGCCCCAGCTAGTAGTCCGAGGGTCTTGAAATTTATAAGTTAGGTGGCTATGGGTCAGACACTTTAAGTCGATAGTACAAAAAACAAAAAATCTAATAAGAACTTTCATTTGGATCCCGGTTGGTATGGGAGGTACCCCTCCTGATAACCCTAGGATCATGAAATTTATATGATTTGTGGATATAGGTTAAAGACTTATAGTGTACAAATAGTGTACAGTTCGATACGTCAAAAAACAAAAAACTTTTTCTAATAAGAACATTGAGGTAAAAAAGGGGGTTTGTATGGGAGGTACCCCCTAGTGGTCCGATTCGGTTGATTCACGAACTTGATCGGCGTTTGGTAAAAAGAATTCTATATTCAAAATTTCAGCTCTCTAGCTCAAAAACTGAAGGACTAGGAGTGCGAACAGACGAACAAACGGGCATGGCTAAATCAACTCTCCTCATCGAGTTGATCACAGACATAAGTATATACTTTATGTGGTCTGTGATGTTTCCTTCTGTTTGTTACAAACTTCATGACAAACTTATAATACTATTCACTGCGTGAAGAGTATAATGAAGCTTTATCCATCGAGAAACCTCTTGAAAAGAATTGTACGAAATTTTTATTATTTTTTAGGTAATTAGATTGCTCTTGACGATTTGGTTTATAGCTGAGAGACCTATTGAATAAAATCCGAGCCAAGTGTATAACGAAACAGACACATAGGCATGCCCCAATTAAAATTCCTAGTAATATGTGGTGCTGGAGTGAAGCTGAATGAGCTGAGATATTTGCCAAAAAATGTTCAGGACACGGCAGAAATGACGTCGAAGTGGCCGAAGCCCTCCCCTGTAGGAGATTATTGTTCTTAGTAACGCTGTTCAATGCAATATCGCTTATCGGCATTTCCAAGGTGTTGAACATGACCATTGTACATATTCAAAGTGATAAAAAAAAGTGAGAATAAAACACATTTTAGATTCGTCTTTTACATAATCTTATAGATCGTTAATAGTACTACCATTCGTGTTTTAGTCTGTTTCAGGCGAAATATTGGATACAAAATAAGGATAAAAACATCAGATTCAAACCAAACACAATATTTTAAAAGAAACAAATTTTAAAATGTTAAGGAATAAGAATGCTTTAAAATCCTTTTAGTTTGATAAAAGTATCATATGTACTTTTTTTAAATTTAATTTTTTACGTGACGTGATGAACGTGACATTTTTTATAACTATTTTAAAATAGAACTGTAGGTTTTTTTTTTTATTATTTTTATTATATATTTAAAGAAAAGCCTTAAATCTATGAAAAAATGAACAATGCTTTTCAATATATAGTTTTTTTTTTTTTTAAATATGCAGTCCGAGATGCTTCTATTCGGCGACCATCGCAAGAAAAGGTTTGCAGTTTGTGGATAGTATCTACTGATTACCTGGAATGCTTTTTACATCTTTCCATTTTTCATTTAATTTTGAGGACCCATTTTCAATTTGCTGTGAGGAGATGTAACATAACTTTATGCCGTGAATGTTATTTTTTTCACATTCAAAAAATTATTGAGCGTTTGATAATAACGCATTGTTAGACTTTGTTATTTGCCAAACCTTTATTTTTATAACCGCACCCACTTCATCAACAGCACCCTTTCCGTGTGAAGTTGCAAAGAAAACCCAATGTATAAAATCACGTTCTAATTTTTTCATAAAATCTGGTGGACTCGATAAAATGAGTTTGTATTTAAACTGCGAGCTACTTCCGTCGGAGAATATGACAATTTTGGATAGGTTACCGTAGAGGACTTGGAACTCCGCTAAAAGCTGCATCAAAAAACAAATAACATCGTCTTTGCTGTGGCTTAGGTTATCACTGATGGTGGCGAAAGACTTTGCTTCTCCCAAAAACCAAGTCACAAAAGTGAAAATAGTTACCTGCCATTAACTGAAATGTGCACTCTGCACCTCATTTTAAGTGGCAAGGCGGTAATTCTTGGAGAAATCGATTTGAATAGCTAACTCAAAAGGCTTTAAACCTTTTTTGATCTCCTCCAAATATTTTTGTTGGGCTCTTTTAATAAAATAATA
Source organism: Amiota mariae (assembly GCA_035041805.1). Taxonomy (NCBI): domain Eukaryota; kingdom Metazoa; phylum Arthropoda; class Insecta; order Diptera; family Drosophilidae; genus Amiota; species Amiota mariae. The sequence continues at coordinate 109,656 of JAWNKV010000943.1, read as the reverse complement.
AAACTTATATGTCGAAAGCTGCGCCTGTAGTTCGTACATGAGGTCTGATAAAGGGGCAACGCTATTTGAAAGGGTTATGTGATTATTTATTTTTCGCCAATTTTGCCACTTCACATCATCTTCCATTTTTCTTAAATAGGGAAGAGGAACTAATTCATCTTCTATGTCCAAAACGAATTTCTTGCAATCGCCTGTCATGCAATTTTCATTGCTTACGGTATCGAACGTGACAAACTTCAAATGGCTCCATGAATATATACGAGTATATATATATATTTTTTTTTCAATTCATTTTCTATAATAATGTTTATAAATGCAAATTCTGCTTTTCTGTGTTGAATGTGTGATTTTTTCCCATCCAAAAGCAAATAGCGAATTATCGAACGATACTACTCTTTTTCCATCTTAGCGAAAATCATGCAACACGTCTTAATCGAATGGCTGCCAAATCCAAACTAACCTATCAATCAGAAATTTGTTTTGCCGTCGTTTGATAGATGGCACGATGATAACACCAACTTTCCTCAGGAACGCCCTCTGTCATCAAACACGGGTACTTATTGAACTGCCCTCGTATTTTGCATATACTCAACCGACGCCTTAGCATCGGCCAACGACTACTATTGTCTGAAATAGTCTTAGAAGATGTTTTGAGTTTACAGAAATATTACTTTATTGTTTACTTATGCGTAGCTTCACTATATTTTCCAACTTATCTCAGTTCGATATGTGAAAAAAAAACTTTTTCTAATAAGAACATTAATTTAGAAGGGGGTTTGTATAATAGGTACCCTAGTGGACCCCTAGTGGTCCAATTTGGCTGATTCCCGAACTTGATCAGCGTTTGGTAAAAAGAAAACTATGTACAAAATTTCAGCTCTCTAGCTTAAAAACTGAGGGACTAGTGCTGCGAACAGACGGACAGACGGACTTGGCTAAATCAAATCGTCTTATCGAACTGATCACAAATATATCTACTTTATGTGGTCTGCGATGTCTCCTTCTGTGTGTTACAAACTTCATGACAAACTTATAATACTATTCACTCCCGTGAAGAGTAAAAAAACAGGGAAAATCAACTATACAAGCGAAATTTCAAATAAATTTAAAATAAAATATATAAATTTTCTGTCTAATTGACATTCATGAGCTGAAAAGAATTAAAGAAGTCTAAAAATCTAAAATTCTCAAAGACAATAAAAAAAAATAAATTTTTTTTTTCTTTATTTAGGTTTTAAGTTTAAATAAGTATTTAGGTAGGTACTACGTACTATTTATATTTTGGTATTTGATGTACTTGTTGTTTTTGGGTTTCGTGCTGCTGAAAACTTTATTAATAACCAAATCGTGCACATAATTGAAATTTAATGTTAATGAAATCAAAAATTATGGCAAAAATAAACGTCAACCGACTTCTGCACGAAAGCAATAAGGCAGTTTTCATTCTTTTTCGTTGTTTTTCCTATATTGTTTTTTGTTGCTATTCTTACAAGTAGTAAGTAGTTTGAGGCATGAGTCTCAAGTTTCGGTATCTTGTGACTTAAGTCGACACAACACGACACGAAATGACTCAACACATGACACTTGGCGAGGAGGCTTCATCACTCTTTGGGTAAATTACAAAAGTGAGACGCAAACTTAAACTCAATAAACTCAGACGCCCACACAAAACCGTCACACTTCAACAGAATTTGTGCACTAGATACTTTTGGGGGGCCCTTGCCACTTCAGACGTGTGGCATGCTGCATGCACTACAAATGAATAAAAATAAAAGTATACAATTTTCAACGAAAAGGAAACGCGACTCAATTAAAATAACAACATTTAATTGATCATTAAACTGACAGTTGGAAGAATTTTAAGACACCCAACCATGCAAACAGACAGATTTGGTAGATAAAATAAGAGGTATAAAAGATAAATATGTAGATAAATTGATAGTTGGATAGAAATACAATAAAATAACTATAACTTGTTAGAGTGACAGTTACAATAGTAGAAGAAGAACTTGCGAAATGTTCATGTTGTATTATTTTCGTTTTTGTCTTGAGCTAAATGCAATAATTCTTGGAATTTCGGATTCATGAAAGATTACTAAAATACAGTAGCATAGAACACTCCACTATTTTCTTTTCTGAATTCCCTGAATGAAGAAGAGACTATAACATTTGGTTCAGTTTGTATGTCTGGTATATGTCATGTTAACATATTAATCTTTTTCAAATTAGAAAGAATTTTCCAGTCCAATTTCTAAATACAATGCCAGCGAATGACGACACACTAAGTGCAAAGTTTTAGACCAACAATGATATACTAATCAAACTTATACGGAAGGTATTATAAATGGTGTCCCAGAATTAACGCAATATTCGAATTTGCTACCATTTGTGCAGTAAAGTGCTGCCAAGCAAAAAAAAAAAAAAAAAAATTAACAGTTCACAGTTTAAGGTTAGTAAAAATGGAGCGTCATGTGATAGAACAACGTGTTGAACATTATTTCAAAAATAATGAAAGTTTGGCGGACGTAGTTCGAAAATTTCATACAAAATATGGTCGGAATAGTGTTTTGACTTCATCAATTGCGAAAAAAGAAAAAAGAAAAAAATGCAGTGACTGTTACTGGTGCTCGATATCGCGGCATGATAACACAGTTCTTTGTGTCGAAATTGGATGATATTAATGTGACCAATATGTTGTTTTATAAAGACGGTGCCACATGCCATACAGCCCGTGAAACTATTCAATTACTGCATGAAACAAATCCAGGTCGTGTACTCTCTCGTTTCGGTGATCAGAATTAGCCCCCTAGATTGTGTTTCTATTTAATTCAAATCTTGCATTTATTCTGGGATACCCTTTAATATTAAGGGTCTTCACACAAAAGCACAAACCTCACAAATGTATAAAGGTACAAAGTTATAAGGTCGCTTTCGAGAACGATTTTGTTTCCAACTCATAAATCGCTCAAATTAGTGAGTGTTATCATCACTGTTTAGTTATTGTGATTGATAAATCTTTCCAAAAGTGAAATAATTTATCCATTTAATTTAAATAGAAATTAATTCAATAAGTAAATAGAAGTTATGTATTTATTTCAATAAATTCACTTTCTTCACTTATTTTTTGCCATTTTCAATTGTTTGTTTAAATCCAACCTGACAGTTCTGTATACGAGAAAAGCTGAGTTGCTAATTACAAATAAATGCACAATATAGGCAAAATTCACTTTTGTGAGGTTTGTGTGTATCAATAGGCTTACAAATTTATAAGAACGCATACATTTATTTTGTATGAAACAGCTGTCAGTTACTTTATGAGCGCACAAAGTTGCGATTTCTTGAAGACCCACATTGTAATACACAAAATAAATATAAATGAGATAAAGGCATTTCTTGTCAGATTTGAGTTATTGTTGCATGGCAAGATTAATTTAGATATTCTAGTTGCAAGTAAAAAATAACCCCAAATATTAAACATGGTGGGCGAAAGATGTCAGAATAAGAATAAATGAATGAAATGAATAAATAAATTAATTTTTGAAATTATTAATGATTGACTCATTTTATCCCACTCTATTTTATTAGTGATAACCTTTCGTCATCTTTCGGTTAGAACCAAAACCGGTAATCAGATGATGACTAGGTTCTCATTAACACATTGCAGCCGAGTTCCCTCAATTTTTGCGGAACCATAAGAGAAGTGTGTGCCCTAGCGTTGTCGTGGTGAAAGACTATGCCTTTCTATTGTCCAATTGTGTCATTTTTTCATTCAAAACTTCGTTAAGTCTTGCTAGTTGCCGGCAATAGAATTATGAATTTATCATTTGCCCAAGTGAATGCACATGATCTTTATAATTCCTCCAAAAACTCTGTAACAACTACGAGACAAAGGATCGGTTTTATAATACATTGCCTTAGAAATCCTCACCATGTTTGGACTATGACTTTTACCACACATTATTGTCCTATGTTACCAATTTTAAATATGAACAGAAGACAGTTATATACATAGTTTTCGACCAACCCAACATATTAATAGCTTTTTTACACTATACTGAATCACGATGATGTATCTTGTTGTTCAGATTGATTGATTTTAAATCATGAACATGTGTTTTTTGTTTTAGTTGCAATTCCAGTGTATGCAAATTATTCTTGCAGCTTCCTTTTTCATTCCTGCTACTAATTTTATTAAAATAAAAAATAAAAAAATTACAATTTAAAATTTACTTCAAATTGTTTTGTGCAATGATCAGCTATTTTATGTTGGAGCGCAACAAAAAAAGAGAAAGACATTCGAAAATGACATAAAACAAGGCACAAATTGCCCAACACTAACGCAACTGACCATCCTCAATTCTGTATCAAAGGCATATCAAATTTAATACGACTTTGATTTGCATCATATTCTACAACAACAACACCGGAATGAAGTAACTTTTCCTTGTGGTTGTTGTAGTTTTTGATACGGATCAGCGCTGCATCACCATTGATTTGAATCATGCCCCAGGCTGCATGCAATTGTTCATATGGTTGTTACAATATATGCCTATATAAGCAAGTCCCTAAAGCTAAAATCTTACAAACGACTTCAACGATAAGCTGCAATATCGACAAACGCACCATTGCAGCTTCAAACTACACAAACGACGTCGAACTACAGAAACGACTTCAGCGTTATTGACTTTAATAAACAAAAAACAGTTGTGAATTTAAAATTTAGAGAAAGTAATTATGGAAGAAAAACGAATTGAAAGTTGAATTATTAAAAAAAAGGAAGTATGTATTTTTATTGCCATATAATAAATTGAATTGGAATAACTTTTTAATTAGATAGGAAATTCTGCCATTAAATTTAACATAAATACTGCATAAAAATTGCCATTTAACAAATCAGTTATTTTGTCATTCACCATGTGATCAAACAGTTCTTTTGGTTCACAAACAGCTGTTTTTTGGTTCACAAGCCAGTTCTTCTTCTATTTACCAATACTGTTTTCTGTTAAAGTCGAATTTGATCAACTTTTGATGTTGTGGCTTTCGCGACGAAGCTATGTAGTTCGCTTCATACGATTTCATACATTTCAACTTTAGTATTTCGCTGCACGAACGCACCAAAACTCGATTTGCAAGATAACGTCGTGTGTGTATTTCCAGCTTTAGTCTTCAAAGTATAATGTAAAACGTTTACTATTGTATCTGATGTTCAGATTTCTGGAAGACTTAATGAAATCAATTAATTAATTACCTTCAAATCCACATGAAACTAAGCTTAATAATATTGATGATGACTGATTAATTGATTGCAAAGGAAAACATGATTTAGATTCCAATTCCAAATTCAATTCAGATTCCGAGCTATCACTAGTGCAATTACAACATAAAACTGTATTTCAAAAGTAAAATATTGTAGTATTCTCAAATATTTTATACAATAATTATGATGTTTTTTATAAAAATTACAAATCTACAATTTTTCAAGGCAAGTCACGATAGTGAAGCTTATATGATACAACAAATTTTAATAAGTACTCCAAGTTTGAATAGAAACAAATTGTTTAAATTCTTTCAAAAATATAACAATAATATAATAATATAAATATATTTTATTTATATACATTTACACAGATGCAAGATAATTTTGAAATATGTTTAAAATATTGTCTTACGTATTTGCATGATACATTGATGGAGTTATTACATTCATTCTAACGTTTAGTAATCAAAAATATAGAATACAAACGCTATATCACCTGCTACAAAGAGATTTTCTCGGCAACACTTTAAAACACCTTCAGAAATTGTTTCAGTCTTCTTAACATTCCCACATGGAACAAAAATGTTATCGTACTTTATATCTGAAGTGCTATATATGGATGTGTCAGTATGATTGCTGGTAGCTTTAATTCCTTCAGGTCCCTCGAAGAAATACCCACATAAAATGGGACTTTTGAGAATACGCACAATATCTGAATCGTCATCAATCTTTAGGAAATGTTCAGATTTGATTTTTTCACGCTTTAAGAGTCTTGGTCGTTCTTCATCCATTAAATAATATATTCCATTTTCTTTAGGTACCCAAAAACCAGCACGCAAACAACGCTGCATATGTTTTAAACCTTCCTCGGGATGCATGTCATGTAAGGCTTTATGCAACATTGAAACATTCCGCATCACGAAGGCATAACACAAACGATTTGGTAAGTTGTCGAGAATAACAAATACGTCAGTCTCATTTGAACCTGAATATAAGTTGCATTCCTGTTGTATACAAATTCTGCGAGTGATGTCGAATGCGAGGTTCTCAATATCTCTTCGAAATTTTTCTCGATATGCTTCCGTACATCGATTTATTATTTCAAAAAAGTTATCCATGCAATCAATAGTGCACAGATTCAACCTATTACCCCACATCAGCATATATAGGAAAATTTATTAAACTTCATTTAACCACACAAATACTCACTTCTTAGGGTTCCATTCCCATAGGGAGCTAACGGGACCCTATTACTAAACTTACGATGTCCGTCCGTCCGTCCGTATCCTGCTCTATCTCATGAACCGTGATAGGTAGAGAGTTGAAATTTTCACAGAGTGTGTAATTCACTTGTGTGTAGAACGACAAATACTAAAAATACACATTTTTAGAAGCATTGTTCTTTAATTTAACCTTTTGTTTAACATTTTTTTTTTTTTTAGTATACTTTTAAGCTGTTATATGAAATTCACTGAGTTATGTTTTAGTTGTTTGCGAACAGTCGCAAATAACTATCAACTTTTATTTTCAATGTGATCGGAGAGTAACTGAATTTCTCCCTCTTTCTCGGAGTATAGTACTTCATTTTGGTGTTCAAAAGTCTCAACGAGAAAATAACCGTCTGAGAATAATAACATTTTTTTTGTTTTATTTTGTAATGTTTTTGCAAATAACCAATTACATAAAACATTTATGATTTTGTTTTGCAGGATTTCTTCTCGCACCGTGGGCATTCTTAAGTTAAGCTTGTATTCCGCACAAACCAAGGAGCCTCAGTTAACCGACGTAGTGCCCTGTTTTCGCAAGCATGGCTCTCTGAGCGCTGCTGGCAGCTGCGGTTCCCCAGATTGAGATTCCGCAACGCAAAAAAGGGCCACTACTTGTCTGTAAATTGTTCTCTTGTTGTTGAGCGACAATTTACAGGACGGCCGGAGCAACCAGTCAAGCCTACGCAACTTTGCATAACAGCATGCGGTAATGGTGAGGCATTTGTCTAGTATTAGTCCGGGGTAACGAACTTGGTCCACCTGCGGAATGATGCTGGAGTTGACAACTGGACAAGTGCCACGCCTCAATGCAAACACGCAGTTCGCCGATTTTTCTGCGTTTATTCCGATGTTTCAATACTTGGCCCAGGCGAGGATCTTTGCAATAAATCCTGTAGTATCTCTGAAGATTCTTGTGCCGAGAAAGAGTTTACTAGGACGGCTATGTCGTCCGCATATGTAGCGATGGTGGTTTCAACTGAATCAATCGTTGGAATGTCTGCCGTATATAATAAGTAGAGAACGGGAGCTAATACACTGCCTTGCGGTACGCCAGCTCTAATTTTTCTTACACTACGTCGCGCACATTGACAAAGAAAGTCCGACAACATGTATAGCTTTGTAGTAGGGTAACTGCTTAGCTGCAAGGAGGAATTTGATCTTGAGAGGCAGACTCGTCGATCCATACCCTGTCAAAGGCCTGCTTAACATCCAAGAAGATTGCGGATCAGTATTGTTTTAGCTTAAACGCAGTGAGAATGTGCTGAACGACTCGATGTAGCTGTCCTAAAGCTAAAATGGTGGTTAAATAAAATTAATTATACAATAATTAGATTAATAATAATAATATACCGCTTAACGAAACTAGTCATGACTCATGAGTCATTTTGAAAGATGCTTCTATTAAAAAATAGCTGAATAGGCGTGCTTTGCTACGTCCCGGCATAATTTTATCAAAATCGGTTTTGCACGGAAATGATAGCAAGAATGATAAATTATTTTATTTTGTTGTGACTCACAATTTAAAAATAGATGTTTGACAAAAACTACTTCATTGATTTGTAAATATGTCTAAGCTTTATATACAAAATTGTATCCACTAATTGCGACCCATTTTGTAGGTCGATTTTAGTGAAATAAACGCAATATTGGGTATACATGTAAGTTTTAAAGGATTGACAACAGGGGGCGCCAATAGTGCCCAAGCATACAGGACTATGTTGTAATGAACTTTATGTGAAAGCTTTTTTTTCATTTCATATTTTGTTCGTTCGACAACTATGTCTGTTTTGTGCCTACAAAACTCCATTCGCGGGAAGCATTGGTATTTGCATCGTATCGTCACCGACGATGAAAAATGGATCCCTTACGACAATCAAAAACGCAAGAAGGCGCATGTTAAGCGCAGCGAGTCCGAACCATTGACGCCAAAGCTAAACATCAATGGCAGCAAGGTTATGCTATCCATTTGGTGGGATCTGAAGCGAACCGTGACAATGCTCGGCTACATGTCGCAAACGTGGTCAAATCCTATTTCGATGGGAACTCCTAACCCACCCGCCTTATAGTCCAAATCTTTCACCATCAGATTACCATTTGTTACGGTCGTTGCAGAACAAAAAATTGCCTTGATGCTTTCTTGACCTCCAATCACGTACAGTTTTATTGGCGAGGAATCCATGCATTGCCAGGAAAGTGGGAAAAAGTCAAAGCTAGCGATGGTCAATACTTTTAATAAAATACCGTGTACCAATTTTGTACAATAAATCTTCAAAAAAGAGAAAAAAAATCATTTAAAACTTACTTGCACGAGTATAATCAATATGTTAAAAGAAGCTTGCTACAATACACCAGTGAAAACCGCATTCAAAGTAGTAAAGACGTTTCTGAGACTAGCGTGTACAGACTGAAATATTGTACGTTCCCGATATTGTATATGTATAGATAGATAGATATAGATATAGATATAGATTAAATAAAGTTTTTTATATTAAAAGTGGCATCTATATCCCAGTGTGTGTGTAATCGATCTAATATGCAATTCTTATAATTTTTTTTTTTGCATTTTTTTCTTTATTCATTTTACGTGTGAATAAATAATACAATATGTAATAATTACATATTCGGTAGCTTGTTGTTTCTGTTTCTGTTTCTGTTTCTGTATTTGTACTTGTATTCATAATTAATTTATTAAATACTTATTAGTTTGCGACAGCAAAAGGTGAGAAAATTATTAAACATTGGCAACTTTGATATCAAAATGAATGAATGAATTATATAAATCAATAAAAATAAAAAATTAAAATTACATTTAATAATAACCATATTCACAATGCTTTCGTTACCAGATGAAAGTACATAACATTTATTGTATATTGGTAGCATTTGTATTTCAAATACAAGAAATTTCAAGTATGCAACAGTAGATAAATAAATTTGCCAATGACCAGCAATCCAACAAACTAAAAAATGTTTGAGCAAGAGACTCAAATTATGTAAATACAATGTGCAATGTAGTATGTTTATAGTGTTTTATGAATATGTTCTGTAGTGTATTTGTTGATAAGTTGATTACTTTGATAGTATGCATACGCAGCGTGGGCTTAAATTGCATAAATTTAATGTAAAATGATCGCTTAGTGGCCTCTGCATTTATAGGTAATCCGAATCTCTGTACTTTGGTTCTCATTTGATTAATCGATCAATGATATTCAACTTAATTGGCCAATCAAGCCTTAAGTGTTTTTCGTACTTATAATGACTGAGTGAAGAGTGAAATGATTTGCAAAATACTACTATAAGTGAAAATAAATTAAAATAAAATTGATTTGTTAAGAAAATGAAAATGCAAACTAGTAGGTAGCAAAAACTACTTATTAATATGTAGTACAATAAATTTCTCACACTTTTTACAATATTTTTTTCTAATACTATTATTATTCCTGTGAACATTTAAATTAATTTGTAGTAGAACAAAAACATTAAACTATTGGCAAGTTCATTAATTGAATGTCAATTTGAAGTTAATTATGTGCAATTGAAATTGTTTTCTCGTATATTTTTTCAATTCCTTTAATACGATAATTTTTTTTTATCATATCAAGTATACGCACCCATTTCTCGTTTGGTAACCATAATTGAAGCAAAATAATGTTAGGCATTTTAATTTTAAATTCACTAGCAGTAGCACTGTTACTAGCTAGCACTGCCACTGGCACTGGCACTAGTAATATCAGCAATTCCAGCCTCCAAACGTCAAATCAAAGTCGTGTCTGCATTGTAGATACATTTATTTATAACATAGATACTCGTAAATATATGTAGATACATACGTATTAAAAAAAATGTACACCATACATAACATATAGACAGATGCATAAAACAGGAATTACTATTTCTATTAAGTTTCCTGTACTCTTACAAAATTCAAAATTCTATATTATATTAGTTTTAATCAAATGATTGCAACAATAACAAAGAAAATCATCCAATTAAATAATCAGTTGACTTACTAACCAAACTTTAGAGTATTCAATATCTCCTATGTGACTGCCCTGCATTTGGCATTTACCAAACACATTGAATTATTTCAGTTCTTATTTACTCGAATTAATCAATCATATTGGAGAAGAGCAGATCAAAGCAGATAATTCGACAATAGAAATAAAGTCAGAGATGTGCTTCTACTATTTCACTTTCTTTCAGGTTATCTTGTATTGTTTGCTTTACAACATCAACCATCGTTTAGGTAAATAAGGCCACATCTTTACGATCTACTTACTTACTTCTCATGTCTATGTATACAATATACAATAGAAGCTGCCTGCGCGCGGGTTGCTACAGAATTAACAGGGAAACTGATCGAATTATGGGAGTGATACTTTCGTCTTGTCATGATGGAAATGATTAAATTTTTTTTATCCGATATACACGAAATTTTAGTCAAACACTCTTCAGACTATGCTAGAGTTTTCCTGAAACTTTCATCAAAATTGGTTAAGTGATTTCGGAATTCATAAGGAACAGACACACAGATCCACACGTAAACTGACATACAGACATACGTGTAGTTCAACTATATATATATAAAGATTTTTTAATTGGGTATATGATTATTCGTTATTGCCAATCGATACCAATGATATATTTGTTTTCATATTTTTCTTTCATTTTCACACGATAAGCAAATAGTGAAATCAAGAACTGCTAGCGGACAATGACCATGACGTGCATTTCTTGACTAAAAAAAAAAAATAAATAAAACAATAAATAAACTACTTATTTCTGTTGCTTTTACGGTTGCAATTACAGTTAGCAACTTTTATTGTGGTGTATACTGTTAAGTGACGACGTCAATGTGTCAGAGTACAAGTAACTAGTAAACGATGGCCAAGACCAGCAGACTCGTATATTCATAGCCCCAGACATAGATGCAGTTTAACATGAGGCGCGGCGAATAAGAACAGCAAACCAATCGATAGTTCCACCAGACGACCGACCGACGGACCAACAGATGTCAAAACTATAGACGTGTGGATTGTTGAACCAACGCATTGAATGAGTAATTAAATCATTCTGTTTGCATTTTGAACAAAGTCAAACATTATCTCTCTCATATATAGATACTTACTTACCTACTTGTATGCATGCAGATATGTGAGAATATACATACTTACGTTCGTTTTAATTACGTACTTTCGTTGAGTATCGATTTTCGTTGTCATTTTGTTAGGGAGGCTTCCATTACAAAATTCTTACATACTTAATTAATTTTTTTTTCCTCCTTATTATCACTCCTAATTGGAGCATAGGGCCTCCACAAGGCATGTGATGTTTTGCATCGGCTAACTTACTCCATTGTCCGGGTGCGTGGGCCAAATGTCGTCATCTTATTGCTCCTTTTGTATCCGAGGCTTATCGTTGTATTGGTTTCGGTAATCGATTGGTTTTCACTATAGTAGGTGATTGGCCTACTGCTATTAATCAAGATAATTAAATTCGTTTTGCAAGTATAATTTGTACGTTTTGTTTTGTATATTGAACTCATGGAAGTTATGTTTTTTTTAGATTCGTAAAAATTTTCTCTTCTCCTTTTAGGTAATATTTTATTCATTCCCTAATTCTTTTATTCTATTTTTTGCTAAGAAAATTAAACTTCATTGTGAGTGATTTACTCCTCGAATACTGCCCAGTTTTTACTGCAGAGGCTTTTGGAGACCTACATTTGTGCTGACGAAAACAGAAAATCATTCTCAATCTGCACCGACAGCGTATGCACCATATTAGCAGAAAAAAAACTTAAATTGTTACAACAATATAGTCACGGACATCCAGAAGCATTCAACGCCTAAAAAACAAATCTCTTTGCTTTAGGTGCCTAGCTATCAAGGCATCATAGGAAACGAGCACGTAGATAACAGAGCGTATACCATTACTAAAGGACTAGCGACCTTAATCAACCCTACCACTGAGAAAGACCACCATTACCAAAAGTATACCGAGAACTGGACAGACTTCCACCATAGGTACAAAAGATTCAATCGGGACGACTTGGCCAACTTGTTGGCCACCACTTTGGTCTAAGTTTATTCGCCTCCGAATAGAATACACTCACAAATGATCACCTATTAAATGGAATTCCTGCTAAATAGTGTAATATAAATTGACTAATAGTAACCATAGATTGGTGGGCCTCAGTAGCTAGTACTCCTTTATCATTAGGTATTTTATTGTTTAGAAAAAAGTCGATATACTCGAGGATATACTTATTCCAACAAAAAGATAATCATACTGACTCTCTTTCAAATAGTGTTACCATCTCCACAATAAAGACTTTCGTGGTCGTACTCAACAAGCAGCAACTTTTCGATCCACCATCTGTGCCTTCTGACTGATATTGAAAGTCTTCACTCAAGACGAATAAATCTCCAGATCCGGACAGTCTTCTCAACTTCCTATCTGTATAAAGAATCTACCACTTAGAGTGATTCGTTTTCTTGATTCCATTACTTACAGCAAGCATGCAAGCAACTCTTAGCTTGCTAAACCTAATGATTCACCTAAAAAGTACCGCCCTATCAGCTTACTATGCTGTTTTTTGAAAAGATTTGAAAAAATCTTAAAGCAGGTGCTTAACTTTCATTTTGAAGCATGAATTTCATATAACCTTTATAAAAGAGAATTTGCAAGATAAGAAATTATTTTGTTTCGCCGCTTTAGACATTCAAGCACAGTGTGGCATGACGGCTTAGTACATACGTTAATAATAACGAACACAAAAAATATTCAAAGTTTTTTCACCCATAGGCAATTTTACGTCAATAAAATATTAAGTACATAAGTGCTTGGGTACCGGAAGAATCAATATTGGGACCGATATTATCTATATATGTAAAACAAAGTGGCAATAAGCTCCGTTTCCCTCTGCAGACCGTATTTTTCAACCAATTTAGTTGGTTTTTTGTTTTAAATGTAGATAATTATGATACAAAGGTAATGGCATACTTATTTTTTTTAAGACCACCAGAAAAGGAAAAAGAAATTAGTCTTTGTCAAACATATCAGATATATTATTAAAAATCTGTTTTTGAATTATGAGGAGGACTAGTGCAATTTTCTTTACAAGAAAGAGGAAAAGTATATAATTTTTTACCCAATACAAATCTACATATCCACAATACTGACATTCATTGGACAAATGTTATCTCGGAATAACTCACATTTCAATGTAATGTCTGGTAGAATTAACAAGACTATTTGCATACCGAAAATCCCAACTTTCACTGCCATAATAAATTTATCATATACAAATCGATATTTAATCTTGCTACTTATGCTACTTAATAAAAATACAAATTAATCAAAATGTTATTAAACTTTATATCCATTCTAGCATTTCTCAACAACCCGATTAGATGAAAAAACTAAAGTTCAAAAAGTTCAGGAATAGATCTATCAATACTCGTATGATACAAACTTCAATAATAGTAATTCACTTATATAGTGTATTCTTATAGTATAAGATTGCTTGTAATTGGCACTTCTTCTCTAATCTCTCAATATTTTAGTTGTAATTAGTTGTAAGCTAATTTGCCATTCTAAAGGTTTTCCCCCTTTATATCTTCACGCAGTGAATATTATTATAAGTCATGTCATGAAGTTTGTAACACACAGAAGGAGACATCGGAGACCCCATAAAGTATACGAGTTGATCTAGCCATGTCCGTCTGTCTGTCCGTCTGTATGTATGCAAACTAGTCCCTAATTTTTTGAGCTAGGTAGCTCACGGAGACTTCTTTTCACCATGCGCAGTACATTTGTCGGAATCAGCCGAATAGGAGCACTAGGGGGTACCTACCATACAATCCGGGATCCAAATGAACTACTACGGACTACTATCAGGTTCGTGAAGAGTATTACAACTTCGGCATAGCCAAAGTTAGTTTTTTTTTTTATATATTTTTCTTAATCACCAAATGTATGTAACAATCAGGGTTGTTAAAATTAAAAATTAAACTCCTAAACGATCAAAAACGTACAGAGTATATACAAATAATGACATATAAGTGATGACCAAAACTCTGTAAGCAAGTAAACAAGTAGTCGATAGTCGAAATGCCATGAAACAGAATTCCATTTGTCACTGATCTGGGAGTTATCTCTTAATTTCTTCTTTGCATCTTGGATCTGAAAAATACATTTATGTACATTAATTTTTTAAATTAGATTTTAGATTTACATGACTTTTCCTAGGCTAACTATAATACTTTATGTAATTTACGTATTTTACATGTATGATACATGACCGAGTTCCTAACAATAACAATCCAGGCAACAATAACTAAATTAGTCTAGTCATTTTAGATGCGTTTTGGGTAAATAAAATAAAATAAATTAATTAATAATTGTCAGACTTTCGATATAGAAACTGTTAAATTTTTAATTATTTTTTATTAAATTTTTACTATGATTAATATTTAATAAACATGTGTTTATTCATATATGTACATATGAACTTCTTAAAGGTTTCAGTCAATTCATTTGAATTGAATTAATCGTTCGTTCTTTGTCATGCGTCGTTGCCCACATGTCATGTACTATAATGATCGACAATTGTCGATCTATTGACTGTCACATTAAATTGTTTAGAACAATAAATATCTTATAATCAAATGGTAACAAAAAATATGAGTATGGTGTCTCTCTTATAAGTAGTAATAGTAATTATTCATAATTTTACACACAATTAATCAATATTAATGTTTATCGCCTGCAATTGGGTGTGACAATCACTATATATAAGTAGGTATATCGACTGTTCTCTGCATATAATTGAATTTTAGTTTAGCCGATTGCTGCGTTCAATTGAGCATATCAAATTATTTTGCATTGTAAGTATTTGGTCGATTATGTTTGATGTTTTTGGACTTAATAACTTAAGGTGTTCGATTCAACCATGAATAATTATTATTATTAGCAGAGTGAATGTGTGCTTACTAGTATTGTAAATAAAAAATCGTTAACAATTGGCTTTATTTCCAATAATCATCATCATCTAATCTTATACCATAGTTTACGTATTCAAAGAAAGCAATGCAATAATACAGAGATCCATTACTCTGGGCTGGCTTAATAGAGTTTAATACATGGGGAACAGTGAGATTTATGTAAAATTAATATCATTATTATGAAAAGTTAAACAAATTATGGATAATTCGAAAAAGAAACCACTGATTACAACACAAGACTCAAAAGATTCTACAACTGCTGTTGATCTTCTTCATTCTGATATTCACCCACAGCAATTGCTACTCCTCTTTTTTTCTCTGTCATTCACCTACTAAAACTGCTACTCCTCTTGTTTTCTCTGACATTCACAAACTGCAAATGCTTCTCCTCTTAGTCTATCTGTCATTCACTCACAACGATTGCTACTTATCATCTTTTCTCCACCATTCACAAACTGCAAATGCATCTCCTCTTCTTCTCTTTGACATTCACCCACTGCATCTGATATTCCTTTTCTTTTCTCTGTCATTTACCTACTACAACTGCTACTCCTCTTCTTATTTCTGACATTCACCCCTTGCAACTGTTATTCATTTTCTTTTCATCAGCATTCACTCACAACATATGATGACTATGTGTTGCTAACACTCCTACTCGTTACATTCATAAAGTTAAACTAAAAATGAAGAATGTTGGACTTGTGCATAATGTATTTAAATGATTTTTTAATTTCACATATAAAATTAATTAATTTTACCATCGTTTATATTTTTAAACTTGTGTAGAGTGTGATAAGCCAGAAATGACACATAAAAAGTGGAAATTAACTTAAGTTCTTGTTGATTATTAGTACTTTCACCAGGAATCCTAATCAATTCTTCTTCTAGAATATCAAAAGCAACTTGCAGAGATTCCAAGAAAAGCAAAGACGCACAATATTCCAATGCTGTCAAGTAAATACAATTTTAGTTTTTGCACGAGCTAAAGTTACAATATTTGCAAAAATGATCTGTGCTTGTTGGATTGCACATAAAATATCGATATAAACAAATAATGATGGGTTTACAAAGTGCACGAGATGATTGATTCACTTGCTGCTTGTACTGCGTTGGAAGCTAAACCAATTTTCGTTAAAACAGATTTAGCCATCACATAAACGGAATAAATGTATGAATGAAATCATCTAAGATTATTGTTAATGCAGTGCCTAAATAATTTTTTGCTAATTCAATGTTTTTGTTTATCAGTTTATTTATAAGAAAAAGAAAAGTTTTATCAAAACAAATTAATTTAATTCACTTGGCTTTAATAGACACAATTTGCTTTAGTTCTTTAACTTAATTTAATTTACAATGTCAACTCCATTGCCGACAATTAGATAATTGATTGATAAGTAACCAATGATAAATAAAATAATATACGGTCGATTTAGACTTAGAGTAAAATTAATTAATACTTTCGAAAATAGAAAAAGAAAATAGCTTTCGTCTTCTTCACATTTCCACATGGCACAAAACTATAGTGAATAAAAGTGGGAGTGTACGATCACTTACAAGTCTGATTATTCTTGGCTCATGAAATACAAAATTTGTATTTCCGGAGAGATTTCCACAACGCTTTGACTCACTTTGACCTCTGTTATAGGATGCATGCAGGCTCTTATTAAGTTGTCGTCGAATAATGGCAAGTCGAATTTGTTATCAGTATCATGTTTTTTAACCCACAGTCCAACATGAAAGCAACATCGCATATAATAAATTGCGGCCGCCGGTTTTAACTCATTTAGAGCTTGACGCAACATGGACTCATTTAGGTTCATAAACGCATAGCATAGCTTAGTCGGCAAACTATCAAGAATCTTAAAGGTGTCGATGCTTTTTGGAGCTAGAAAACCAACAGATGACATCTCCGTTGTTGGAATTAAGGATACTTCAGAACACGTGATGAGTTCCTCGGCTTCTTTCGCTGTTTCTTCATATTGTTGAGACTTAATTCGAAAATTGCACACATACACAGATTCCCAAAAATTTCTATGCTGCTTTACGCGATCTTTTTTTTATGGTATTTCAACCAAATGGTTTTCTCTTTTTTCAAAATTTTTTGCTTAAAATATTAAATTATGTGCATATTTGATAGCCTAAAAGTATACTACAATTGACAGCTTATATGTATACTAAAAAAAAAAAAAAAAAAGATTAACTTAAAGAAGAATGCTTCTAAAAATGTGTATTTTTAGTATTTGTCGTTCTACACACAAGTGAATTACACACTCTGTGAAAATGTCACTTCTGTACCTATTACAGTTCATGAAATAGAGCAGGAGACAGATGGACGGACGGACGGACATCGTAAGCTTAGTAATAGGGTCCCGTTAGCTTTCTATGGGTACGGAACCCTAAAGATTACATGTATCAAAAGTCAAAAACAAAGGCTACTTGATCAAATCAATTTTAGTAATTTCGTTTGAATGCAATAATTTTCAAGACAAAAAACTTACTTGTGGCGGATGTTAAATCGGGTGAACATTCCAATAAAATTTGTAAGTGAACTGTCTCTTTCAGTAATCATACGTTTCTAATTTTAAAATGTTGCATCTAAAGTTTAATCAATGCACGTCAATATCATGATCTCAATACTTTATTGTACTCGTTTAAATAAAACAACTTCTGCAATATTCGTGCTATGATGAGAAAGAAATACCCCGAAGAAGTTTAAAATGAGTTAGAAGAAGTCCATGATAAATATACATCAGTGTTTCCCAAAATGGGTGGCAACTTTCCCTTATGGGCGCTGGAAGATTTCGAGAGATCAGTAAGTAGAAGGCTTAGAGAATTTTTTAAAATCTCAAAGTGGGTGGTACCATTTATTTTTAGGTAAATGAATTTAAAGAATTTCTCTCTGAAAAATTGTTTGAAAAAATCTGAATGATTATTATGATTGATTGAAGAGTGAAAGTGCACGAAGTAATTGACATGGTAAACATCTCAGTAGAATTTGTGTGTCATTTATTCCAAGATAAACTGGGTTTGAAAATGCTATCCGCAAGATGGTTGTCCTGATTGAGGACAAGAAATGTTGAAATATGAAGTAGAAGCAAGCTCTAGTGTAGCGATTGCCCGTCAAAGAAGAGCTTTGAATATGTTGGCAATTGTTGTAGTTGTGCAGATTAAAGAACGTAACATGGTTGAGAACATCAATCATCATCATTCCCATTTTAGGAATTCTGTGAACAAAACCAATCTCTACATAATTTTACAACGAAAATGGCGTGAAGAGTATTACAACTTCGGCATAGCCAAAGTTAGTCTTTATTTATTTTCGTTTTAGAGGCGATTTTGTTAAATTCTCCATTATTAAAGAAAAATAAGTACTAAAATTTTAGTTGTTTTTAAGCATAAATTTGCATTTTATCCAAATCTATTTTCTATTAAAGTAAAATAAACAAAATAAGCAAAACCATAACCAATGCTGAATATGCCAACCTGCTAGCATATAAATTTTCACATTAGCGAAGATTGAAATTAGTCTTTAATTAAATTAATTGATATATTAAAATAAACTATAATTGTTAATAATAAAGCTGTGTTGCTTTAATTTTTCTTTAAACATGAGTAGAAAGTATTAAGTTTAATAAGAATTTTTAATAATCGCATTGGTGAAAGTCTGCAAAGTGTTAAACGGGGGTATTTTACACGATTTTTGTTTGTTGAGAAGGAAAGTTTTTTTCTTTCCGCTTGGTTTTTTGTTGAGTGAGGGATGTGAAAGGGAGTGAGCTGTGTCAAAATATTTGTTGGCATCTGTGGCTGAGTGTACAATACTAGCAAGAAGATCCAAAGAAAAATAATCGATAAGCGTTGCCATAAACTCGATACGTGTAAGACGGACCTAAAATGAACAGTACGCAAGCAAAAATAGGAAATCTTCAGTTATGAACGTTTTCATAAATGAGCGCTTTTAAGCTTTCGTACTAGAAAATTTGTGTACCCTGCCTTTATTCTAGTCAAGAAAAGCCTCCTTAAAGATTGGCACGTGGCACATGTGCTTTTTATATGTTTGTTTTTAGAATTGTTAATTAAATAATTGTTAAAAAGAATCACAAAATAGTAGGTATAATTGTACAATTTTAATTTTGATTATACTTAATAATCGTTTTCTTTGAAGGTTCTTCATTTGAAATTCTCCAATGAATGCCTACCGAACTTGCATTATATAATTATTTTGAACCTTGAAATATAGAAAATCCATGCCATTTTATACCCTTCAGTAGCAGTGAATAAAACGGTACAATATATTTTTGGAATTATATGTTGTAACTATTTATTCTTAATAAGCAAAGATGAACATATCGATTTTTTGTGGGAATTTTTTTCTGGATCTAAAAACTTACATTTATGTTATTAAATATTAGATTAAATAAAATCAAAATGATTAAATACTGCATGCTTAGCTAAGCAACATCAACTTTAATACCAACACTAGGACCACTTCTTTGTCAAGTTTCTTTATCTTTTACTCTTCTATATAATACATATAATAATAATTAATAATAGGGTGTAGGGTAAAGGGTATCTAATAGTAGAATCCATACGACTATATCCTTTTTTATTTATTTGACACATTTCACACACTGGCAAAAACAATTGTTGCACCCATTTGAATACAACACATTGAATAACACACTTGAAGGTCAAATGTAATGTGATTCAATAATTGTAGTCAACCATGCATAATCAATTTGAAAATGAACAGTTGACTTTTCCGATATAAAACCAAACGTCGAGAAATTTACTCAATCAGAAAAGTATTTGGTTGATTGCAAAAATGTTGGGCTTCATTAAGCGGATACCAGAAAATCTTTATGCCCAAGAGTGGTCCTTCTTAGGAATGGGTCTCAATTTACGTGCTCGACCTGACCAATCACTGGTCAATCAACCAATACGTTGGACTATAATGGTATTGTGTAATACCTTCGAATGTATTGTAGTCGCATCGTTCGTCTGGACCAATCGACAAGAAGTGCCTATTATTACAGATGCCATGTTGCAATGCATACAAATGTTTTGCTCATTGACCAAAACATTTGTATTCATGTACAAGGGCAGACGATTGATTCGACTTATTAAGGATATTTACGAACCGATTTTAGAGGAAGTCAATGGTTTGTATACTTGTATTATAATACAATTAAAAACTTCAATTTCATTTTCAAACAAAATCAAATTTTGGCGGTTTTTCTTTTTAGTTAAAGTGACATCTAAGGAGCGTGAAGCCTTCATAGCAGTCAATCGTCAGGGTCAGATATTTAGTGCCATCTATGGACTTATGTGTATACTTTCATCACTTTCGTTTAGTGCTTTGCCATTTGTGGACTATATTGTTGATTATACGAACACAGGCGAATTTAAGCCAGAAACGATTTTTTCAGTGAAGTGATATAATCAATCAATGATAAATAAACTGATTGTATTATTTTATTATTAATCCAGGGTTCCCTACGATACTACAAATATTTGGATGTATCTTTGTGATTCAATAATTGCGCTTAACGTTTTGTTTTATCTGACATATGCTACAACTTCGGTAGATGCGCTCTTTTGCTGGTATATTTTTAATATCACAGGACATTTTCGTATTTTAATGACACGCCTGCGTAGTGCCATAGATGATACATTAAGTTCAGGAACAGTCGCAGACTGGGATACTTTTCAGAAACGTATTTCTGAGGTTTTTAACTATCATCTTATTATTTTGAGTTTTATCGATCGTTTCGATGAAGTCTTTCGCGATTTTATACTTGTTGAAGTTCTTACAAGTTGCGCCCTTTACTGCACGGTTATTTGTCAATTCATTATGCCACACGCAAAGCAAAATAAGGCCTTTGTGGTCTTTTATGGAGTACTTATCACCTGGCAACTTTTTATTTATGGTTTTGGTGCAGAGAAGCTTAAATCAGAGGTAGGAACTTACGTAACCCACTTTCTACTTTCTACCTTCACCTTACTTCACATATACGTATACTCAATTTTTAATTCAATTAAATTTACATTACACTTAGGTGGAAAATTTCTCGAAAGCTTTGTATTTATTATGTCCATGGCATCGTATGACTAACCGAATGCGTCGTCACATGATATTACCAATGATGCGTGCTCAAAAGGATATTATAGTTGGTGGTTACTTTTTCGTAATGGATAGAGCTTTACTTGTTTGGGTAAGAATGTAACTATTTGTATACCCTGTACCTATATACCCTGCATTTTTAAATACACATTTAGCTGATTAATCATGTGATTAAAGAGATAAAGCGATGTAGCCATGTTCTTTTGTGCGGTCACCTGATTTTAGACCAAGTTGATCAAAAATATGATTTTGCGAATCAAAAGTCTGGTTATGGAAAACTACCAGCAACTTGCACAATTTTGGAGTTTTGGGTTATATTTTCAGTTTCTTATTGCTTCCAAATCAGGAAAATCCTCTAAAGACACCTAATACGTGCAGAAAGTGTATGTGAGATGTAACAAATTTAGTATTTAGTTAAGTATGATGACTTTTAAAAAAGATTCAATGGAAAAAACAATCTAAAGTTTCTTTTCCATTGATGTAAAATAAACGAAATAAGCAAAACCAACCAATGCCAACCTGCTTGCATATAAATGCGAAAACGGTAGTGTAGACACCAAACCGCATCTCGCTTAAAATGTACATTTTGACTTCATTATTACGATAAATGCATTTGAGTCCAAAGAGAGTGAATCTAAGAAATGAATTTCATTCATTTATTTTCCGCAAAAAAAAAAACAAAAAAAAACTGAAGATGATTCAGTGTTAAAACATCGATGCATCGAATAGATAAAAAACATCGAATGCTAAGATGACGTATCGTACGGGTAAACATCGTATGGATTGATATATCGATCTTTAGTGAATATCCATTGGAATGTCTATCTTCATCATATATTTGCAATTCTTGCTTTTTGCGCTACGTAATTTACACATTAATCATAATATTTATATCTTCCATCTTAAAAAAAGGTCTGAAATTAATCTGCCTCCTTAAATTATCCAGTCTGTAGAACGACTCTTGGTGTCACATTCTTGCATATTCTAATTGTAGGCAGCATCTTTTTGC
Source organism: Amiota mariae (assembly GCA_035041805.1). Lineage (NCBI taxonomy): Eukaryota > Metazoa > Arthropoda > Insecta > Diptera > Drosophilidae > Amiota > Amiota mariae. Next base: position 86,996 of record JAWNKV010000943.1, on the reverse strand, counting down.
CCATCCTTCATTGATAGTATAAATTTTAATGGTCCTTCTCGGGATACAAGGAACTATCCTCCTATACTTGTTGGTAGTACCTGCAGCATGATCCAATCATACAACCTATACTACAACCTTGTACCTAATTATATTTCTTCCGATCAGCTAAAATCTAATCTCTTAACTCTCCTTAACATATATCATTCTAATAACTGATCAACTTATATGCTTGACCTTAAATGTAACTTTATAGTGCATGATGCTTAGTATAAATAGCTGATGACGTTAGGTCTGTTTCCAGCCGTAAAGTAGTCATTTAGTTTGTATTGCATGTTCAATAACTTTAGTACAAGTTCAGTACCGCAATGACTTGTGGTCGATACCCAGCCTTGTTCGGCTTTTAATGGACAGTGGGATAGAAAGTAGTTAGAAAGTAGTTAGAAAGATAATGAATTGATGATCATAATATCAGTAGTAATCAGATGTATTGGTCCGTATGGTGGTTTCTAACGAATCATTTTAAATCTGCTGAAATGGCTCTTAAAATTACTAGTGAGTGCTTTTTTGGCAATAGTGACAGTGATGATATCCAATTACCATGTGTTGAGTAAGACACTATTTTTATTTTAGAACATTAGAGAGCGAAAGCGATTCATCATCGGAACCATACGTTTTTTAGCCTTAAGCCCATTTACCTCTCTTCGGGAGTACAATACTTGATGCGCACCATTTTCATAAATATTTTTTTTATAACTTAGTACCTAGTACTACGAGGCTCTCTAGCAACAAATATGTATGAAAAAAGCCTTAAGAATATAAATAGTCAGTTCATATGATCGCATTAAAGGCATGACAAGAGAATGTGCCTATTAATTTGTCCATGAGTGTAGTAGGTATATACGTACAAGACAATAGTTGTTGTCTTACATTTTTGCCAGTAGTGTTTATTTTGTCACTTTATCACTTCCCTCGAAGTATGTTTGCGGGCATAGAGTGTACTATATCAAAGTCGGGCAATGTCGACTATAGTGTGCTAACTTGTTTTCCTTTGTGTTTCTGTTTTGCAGATTTTTAAAACTGCTGGCTCTTTTAGTACTTTGCTAAATGCTCTTCGGGATTGAGGAAAAGACATTTGAAATAAGTTTTAAATTTTTTTTTTTTAATAAATTTTATTTAAAATTAAAATTATATTTACAAATAACAAAAAATTAAAAAAAAAAACACATTAAAATAAAATTTAAAAAATAAAAATTAAAACTAATAAAAGAAGCTAAGTAGTAGTAGTAGAGAGTGTGAAGTATGTGAATTGGAAGTGAAAGTCGGAAGATAACATATATATATATATATAAGTATGTATGTTTAATTGATTGTTCGATTGATTATGAATACAAGTATGTGATCAATCGATCGATCGATTGAGTGTGTGAGTGATTGAGTGAGTGAGTAATTGAGGAGAAAAGAGATTTGGTTTCTTTTTGTTGAGATATTATTTGAATGATTCAGTGATTGATTGATTGATTGATTGATTGATTAATGAAGCTGTTTTGTAATGAAAAAGAAACAAATAAAAAAAGAAAAAATAAATAAACATAGTCATACTTTTGATTTGATTCGATTTGATTTGATTGATTCAAACAATTGCTTAATCACTAAATTGCAGTTTTACAATTATGTTATATATATATATATACTCGTATATATATATATATATCTAATATTTATATGATAAAGAAGTGAAGACAGTGAAGAGGTAAAAGACATAGAACGTAATCGAGAGCAATACAGATATCATCTTTCCATCCTTCCTTCATTCGTGAAACATATTAAATCCTAGCGAGAGCAACAGCAACAGCAACATAGATATGTGTGTACTACTATAGTATAAATAGAAAGTACTATAGTAAATTCTTTATTCTACATATAAATTTTTGCTGTAAACTTCAATCAGGCAAGAAGGCAAAGTGGCCCTCTCCATTCCCAACCCAAAGTGAAAAAAAAAACGATCCATGCTTAGCTTAGCTCAGTGCCAATAGTGGCTCATAGTCCAAATCTTTGGGATTGGATTTCTTTTTGTACTTCTTTAGCAGCTTTGTTTTGGATAATTTCGATTTGGATTTGCTCGGTCTTTGCTGTTTCTTTAGTTTTTTCTTACCAGCACCAACACCAGCCGGCGCCGCTGCTGCTTGCTCTTCGAGCGCCTTCTCACGATCAAGTAATTCCAATTGTTCGAAAATGTTCTTTGGGTGCGGATGTGAAGTTGAGTTCGTAGCATTCTTTGCCGCATAGACAACAACAAATTGTGAAAAGGCGGAATCAGCTGGCGTATTAATGTCCGCAAAGTCACGGAAATTGGCAAATTGTTCTTCCGGATAAGTGTATTTTTGTATGAAGCCCTCGGTTGGACGACCATGTCCATTATTTGCCGCATCGCCGTAGATATAGTCGCTATTGTCCTCCGGATGATATGGCATCTCTTCTTCTGGATAGAAAGTGCCACCGCGCAAGACACCAAAATCACCGGACCCTAGTATTGAGGTATCGAAGCCACGTTGTTGTGGTCCTTGCTGCTGATGATCAATTGAATCGATGCCAGCAACTGCGGCTGAATACTTTGACAATGGTGCATTATCATGCGTTGGAAAATAGGGACGTGAATGACCCAAAGGTGGTGCTTCACGATAAAAAGGCGGATAGAAGTTCTGTGCTGCTTGGGTATGTGAATCTATCGGTGCTCCACCGGCAGAAATAATGTCGGATCGTGCCAAAATTTGAGCATTCGGATTAGGTATGGGTCGAAATTGTGTTTGTTCCAAATGTAACTGCTGCTGTTGTTGCTGCTGCTGCGGATGATGATGAAGATGCTGTTGCTGCTGTAATGAACGCTGTACTTGCGGCTGGTGGAAGCGTTGTTGGGTTGATGCTATCGATGATGTTGTCGTTGTCAATGGTGACTGCACATGGAAATGTTGCTCATGCGAGCGCAACACTGTGATCGGCGTAAAGTCATTCGGTTCCATTAACATATCACTGTCTTCCTCAGGAAATCCAACTGGAGAGTAGACAATAAAAAAACAAAGACACAAAGATATAAATATTGCTTTGATTGATTCAACATAAATAGTATTGAAAAATACAATATAATAAAAATTATAATTATTATACTGAAGTTTTTGTTTGGTTTCCGTTTCAATATGAAAAAACAAACAAACAAACAAAAACTTAAATTGAAAGTTGCATAAAGTGGTGTTTACTTCCACTTCCACATCCAATAACAACTTAATGCTTTGATTCGCTCCTCTCGAGGCAAATACTGGCTCAAGATGTGTTGTTAAAATAAACAGATATTCGTTCACCGATACATAAATACCTTTTACTCTCTAACTAAAATATATTATTTTGCATAATATTCAAGATACATAAATCAAATATTGGGGCTACTAGTCCAATTTTTATATATACGATAAGTATTATATCTTGCGAATTGTCAATAAAAAAAAACAAAAAAAAAAAAAAACAATTAAATAAACTTTATTCTTATGTATAAATATTTCTATTATAAGTAGTAGTAGTAGTAGAAAGTAAATTTTGTAGAGAGATTAAATATTTTACCTTAATTTTACCTTAATAGCTTAAAATCTGAAAGGTTTGTTTGCAAAGAAGACATACATGGCTTAATTGCTTATTCTTATTTTGTTGTACAAATCTTTATGGGTTTCATAATTACCTCTAATAATACCAGCCTAGCTTAGTTTAAAATCTAATGAAAAATACACAGAAACTATAATACTAAAGGATAGGTAAGCATGATAAATTCAACTCTCCGACCAAGTCACTCACATCATTTCTATGTATTCTTATAATACTATGTTAATTTTACAGAGTGTCGATAGATGATTCTTGGGTTTATGCATTACAAACATCGTGAAAAAGTTTACTTTCCACAACAATGAGAAAGAAGTGTATTTAAAACGAGTAACAACGATGGCTTGCCGCTTTTGCTTTCAATGGATGATGATAATGATGATGAAGATGATTATGATAATGTTGATGATGATGATGATGATGATGATGATGATGATGAATTTGACAGTTTGAAGTGGCAAACATTGTAAGATGAACAACTTTCACTATCAACAACAACAGCAACGATAGTAATAATAACAACAACAGCAACAACAACATTCACAGGAGCTTGAATCGTGACATAAGGAGTTGAGATCGCGACGAAACACTTATTTGTCTCATTTGGAGTGTTGGTGAACATGTACAAATTATTGGACTACTGTCACTTTGATTGTTCAGCACTTAAAAACAAAAAAACAAAAACAAAAACAAAAATATAAATAACATTCAGCTAAACTTAACTAAAACTAAACTAAACTCAACTCAACTCAGTTCAACCTGGCTCAATAAAAGGCCACAAGCGACATTTGCCTGTTGTTTGTATGGTTGATTGTCATGGACGTACTCAATGGGGGAAAATCAGGAATTTTCTGTACACTTAACAACACTTTGTAGTCAGTATAAACATACATATTTTGTCAACTCGAATGGATGCAGTATACTAGGTACAGTAGGCAGACAGTTGGCCCTTACCTAACCCCCTAGGTACAACCATATTAGTTGCTCTTATTGTTTATGTCATTATTGTTGTTGTTCCAATATTGCAGTAGCTGTAAAATTATTTGTCAGGAATTTGTTGTTGCTGTTGTTGTTGATGTTGGTGGTGGTGTCAATGTTGTTATTGTTGTCGTTGCGGGCGTCATGAAATAAACGCCAGTTATCGGACAATAAAAATGTTGAAAATAAATCTTATTCAGCGTTTAAGCATTTTGCTCATGTTCTCAATAATAACAGCAAAAAAAAAATGTAACAATAAGAACAACAACAACACCAGTAACAACAGTAACAATAAGTTGTTGCTTTACACTTAACATTGTTTATGGTTCCTACTACCTTTGTTGTTTGTTGTTTGTTCTCCAATCTCCATCCATCCATACATTCATTCATTCATTCACCCATCCATCCTTCGATCCCTGCACCTATTACTACTTAAGTCTAAATCTATTGTAGTAGATATGGCGCGTGTTTATGTCTGTGTCTGTAACTGTAAATATTACTATTACTGTGGCTACACAACATTTTCTTGGATATTTTTTGTTTATAAGATTTTGCAATAAAATACCAGATTTATTCCCCAATTGGCAATTGCAAATTGTCTAATGGAAAGTGGGTGGCGTTAAAGAGTAAAATTAACTACAAAAACTACTATTGATTTTATTCATAAAAAAAAAAAAAATAAAAAATTAAAAAGACTAATTTTGGCTATGCCGAATTTGTTATACTTTTCACGCCCCTGCTAGTAGTCCGAGAGTCAGACAATTATGATGTCCAAATTTCAACTCAATAGTACAAAAAAACCAAAAAAAAAAAACCGAATAAGAACTTTCTTTTGTATCACGGTTTGTATGGAGGGTACCCCACCAAACAGACAGGCAGACGGACCGACGGACAGACGGACATGGCTAGATAAACTCGTCTCGTTGCGCTGATCAAGAATATATATACATTATGGGGTCTCCGATGTCTCCTTCTGTGTGTCACAAACTTCATGACAAAATTATAGCACTAATTACTACGTGAAGAGTATAAAGAAAAGAAAAAAGAAAAAAACTCGGGCTGCATTTCAGACTTTTGCTGTTTTATAGTGAAATTGATATCTGCTGGCGGTTGCATTATACTAGTATATTTTATTTATTATAATTTATATATTTTTTATTTTTTCATGTTTTGTTAGAAAATTGTCTACCATTACCCAATTAGAGTATATTAAGTTTTTATAGAAAACTGTACGAGTATTTATTATCTTTAAATGAGATTTTAGTAAGATGATGAAATTGATTGATTGATTGATTGATTTGACTATAATCATCATCACTCTATGTATTATGTAACTGTGTGACGTTCCTTAATAAAATTTTATTCATTTAAAATTATAAATTGCGAATGTAAAAAATCGAAAATACCTTTTCAACATTGAAGTATCATAGTCTGTGTTTTAAAAAAAAAAATCTCTTAGTTTAAGTATTGTAATTTTTAAAAATTTATAAAATATATAAATTTTATTATTTAAGCTTTGTTCAGGGAGTTGATATACGATTGTTTTGGATTGGTTGGTCTAAAACAATAAAATCTGAAATTTAAAAGGTAAAAGAATTTTATTGTTCCGATCACTGTGAACATTATCACACACAAAAAGAAAAGAACGAAAAGCACATTAAAATAGTACAGTTATCTATAAATATTATAAAACAATGTACCCCGCCACATCTGTCTGTCTGTCTGTCTGAACGCGATAAACTCAAAAACTACCGAACGGATTCTCATACGGGTTTCACCCATGTACGGAGTAAGTCATGAGGAAGGTTAAGAAAAATTCAAAAAACCCCAAAGGAACAACCGAAAAATCGAAAAAAAAAAAATTAAAAGATTATGGCTTGCGAGTGAGATGCATATAAAGCTCGGAAACATATTTTAAGATCAATGAAGTCGCCTTTGTCAATCATCTCATCAGGTCAACCAATCAGAGGGAGGATTACGTCTTCCCGAGTTTCTAGTCAATAAGTAAAGGGAATAAGTACAACAATAACAAAAACAACATAGAATTCAAAGCATAAACAACGAAAAAAATTATTCTTTGGTTTTGTAAGTCGACTTTTATGAAATAAACAAATTTTAATATTTAATTAAAGAATTAACAATAAAAAATAAAATATTTCTTAGAATTATTAACACTTTCGACTTCGAATTTTTTCTAGTGAAATGATAATTATTATTTTTTAATTTTATTCATTTTGTATTTATTCAATTTCAAGAAGCCACGCCCATCCGTTTGGGCGCTAGCGTAAGTTGCTTATGGTAGCATATAAAACAAATATCATATCAAAAATCAATGAAAACTGTTTACAATTTTATTGAATTATTTAAAAAAATTGGTTAAAATTAGACAAAAAACAGTTTTTATAGTTTGGACATAGGAGTTCCTCTTTTATTAACCAAATACTATCCAACGTTGCATTTTATTATACCGCAGTGAGTCAGGAGGATTCAGATAGAACCTTTTTTTTTTGCAAAGCCACAGTACTCAATGAAACGGCAAGGGATGATATCGGGTTACCACTTTCTGCATGCGATAGTCGTCCTATTTTTCTTTGGATTAAAGGAAAGCCAGTAGATTTTAAAAGTGCATCAGCAATTTAAAGTTGAAATTTTATAAGAGGAGGAATATGCTTCTGGCTCAAATACAACAAGTGTAAATCTTTTCTATACAGCCAAGCATTTGTAACAGATATTCCTAGGTATCAATAGAAGATTCTTATGTACTATTACACTTTCTTGAGTGGTGGTGAACCTTTTAGAGCTCCATGAGCATATTTACCAAATCTACTCCTACCATGCCCTTATTGTAGGAAACAACAATCGCAGGTTTTAAAACATCAATGTAAGCGTATTTTTTTAAGCTCCAACATTTGTACATCCAATTTTGATAAGCCCATTTCCTTCTTTCCGGACGTAATCCAGTTATCGAAATAGAGCTTTAAGTTTTTATGTTTCAGGACACCTAGGTATAATAGAGCACCAAGCTCTATGCCGAGTTCTTCCATCCCATACAAATTGATTTGCTATAGATTAATTATTTATACTAGTGTACCATTGGTCGAACGTCCAAAAATATATTCCCAGGGATTGAAATTGCATGACTATTTCTCCAAAATTTTTCATTCATAACATTAAAGCTCATCAATAGCTACAAAACAAAAAAGAAAATCGGTAGACAAACAGAGGAGATAATGGGGTTGAATCGATAGGTAACCGTTATTTTACTACTGTTGCTGCTGTGGTTTTATATAATTTTGTCTTCTACTCTGTGACTAGTATAATGATTAAAAGGGGTACGATGTTTGTGAAGATGTTTTTAGAAAGAGGACAGTAAGTGGATTTTAATAAAACATATTTTTTATTGATTAGCATAAAGACCAATCAATCAATGTGCTAAGTATGCCTTCGTTACATTTTATTTGTTAAATTGATTTATTATGAAAAAAAAAAACGAAAGTTAGTTTATTAAGGAATAAAGTTACCTTCCGTCCAATCTCGTCGGTATTTACGATACTTTGTAAGTCACAAGTCCAGTTGACTTGCGTCTAAATATATAAACATTCTAATCGCAAGTGAAGTTGTTAAAAGGTATCTATTATGTTACCGTTTTTTTTTTTTTCTGATCTTAAGACTGGTATTCCACCAAATCGGTTGTCAATCTCCGATTCTACTGATCTTTCCTCAGACCACCTCCCATTGATTGTTGAGTTTAAGGTAGCCGCCGATCGCTTCTCATTTAGCAAAAGATTACTTCCCCCACATGCTGACTTGTTGCGCTTCAGAACTGGACTAGAAGAACGATTAAATCTAAACTTGGAAATATCATCCTCAAATGATTTAGACGATGCTGTGGAATTGTTTGCTCGCAATATTTACTCTGCTGCTGCCCTTCCATCCTCCAATCGGTCCCCTCCTGTACCCTCCGCTTCAGCCCTGCCTCCTTTAAAAGCAGCGACCCTGGATCTGGTAAGGTACAAGAGGAGCCTTCGTCGCAGATATATGCGCACTCGTAACATCTTGGATAAAGCGGCATGGCGCAGAGCTGAGCTTCAACTAAAAAACCATCTCGCCGAAGAAAGATCTCGTTATTTCGATGACCTCTTGCTAAATGCTGATCCAAGTAAATCCTCAGGCTTCAACCTGTGGAGAGCTACACGGTGTGTCAAACAGCAACCACCACGTTTTGCACCCCTTCTAGACGCGAATAATCTCTGGTTCCGTTCAGATTTTGATAAAGCTACAGCTTTTGCGAACGAGCTCTCCCAGAGGTTCACACCCCATCAACTGACAGCTTCTGTCGATGTAACCTACACCATGGCTCGCTTGCAAGACCCAAATGTATCCTCTAGTCAAATAAAATCAGTCTCGCCAACTGAGGTGTATCACCAAATTAAAGCGCTCAAACTGAAGAAAACTCCAGGGTACGATGGCATTGACGGCAGAGTGGCTAGGGCCCTCCCGCATAAGGTGGTGTTATTCCTAGTATTACTCTTCAATGCGATGTTACGATTAGGCCACTTTCCCTCACAATGGAAATGCGCTACAATTGTAATGATCCTGAAGCCTGGCAAGCCGGAGAACCTTGTCGCGTCTTATAGGCCGATAAGCTTGTTGCCTGTTTTCTCCAAAATATTCGAAAGAATATTTCTTGGTAGATTGCAGGTTGTATTGGGCCTCCAGAATGCCATTCCAAACCATCAATTCGGCTTCAGAGAACACCATGGTACCCCGGAGAAAGTTCACCGGGTCGTGCACCACATTTTATCTGCACTTGAGTGTAAGCAATATTGCGTCGGCGCTTTCCTGGACATTGAACAAGCGTTCGATCGTGTCTGGCTTCAAGGACTGTTACACAAATTAAAGGACAGCCTACCATCTGTTCTTTTTAAAGTTGTAGAATCTTTTTTGTCTAATAGAACCTTTTATGTTAAGTACAGAGATGCAAGATCTTCAATCCGACCTGTTCAGGCTGATGTTCCTCAAGGTAGCGTATTAGCTCCGGTGTTATTTACCATTTATACGGCAGATATACCTCAACCGACTTCCAATTCCATGATCTTAGCCACATACGCGGATGACACTGCGGTTCTCTGTTCTGACAAATCGCCAACAGTAGCTGCCTCTAACCTACAGTCATATGTGAATGGATTGGAAGCTTGGTTTACAAGGTGGAATATCAAGGTGAACTCAGGTAAATCACAACAGTGTTTGTTTACCCTCAGGAGAGGTGAAATACCTCCTGTTACGTTTGGTGGCCTGGCATTTCCACAGTCCACAGCTGTGGAAATATCATATTACCACCATTGCTCGATCCTGTTCCTATAAAATGAAAAGGTTGAATTGGCTTCTCTGCAAAAGAAGCAAACTTAGATTAGAAAACAAGCTTTTAATTTACAAGCAGATAGTTGCTCCTTCGTGGAAATATGGTATCCAGCTATGAGGTACATCACGCCCATCAAATCGTAGAAAAATACAGGTCCTTCAAAATAAGGCCCTCAGGACAATCACGGATGCTCCATGGTTCGTCAGGAATACGACACTTCACATCGATCTCAGCATACCTACAGTTTTACAGGAAATAAACTTTCATAGTAGCCGATACAATGACAGACTTGTCTACCACCCAAATCCTCTCGCAGAGTCACTAACCAGGACGGTGATTCAAAGGCGGCTAAAAAAGCTTCATCCAAACGACTTACCAACTCTCAATTAAATAAAATTTACCCTTTACTAAACTGATTTCAAATCAATCCCTGTAACTGTTTATAGTCCTAACAACAATATTTTATAACTTTAAGTGGTTTAATGTTCCTAATAAATAATATAAAAAAAAAAGATCGAGTATATTTAGTTAAAATTAGTAAAATTGTTGAAATTGTGATGTTTCCAATGACGCTTAGTTTGTTTCAGAGATATCTTCTCTTCTTAGTAAAAACAGACCCAAATACAAAGTGACCATTTTACCACGTACGTAATATGCAATTCACAATTCGATAGCATTGTTTATGTTTCGATAAAATATTGTATTCAATAAATTGATGATTGATGTAACAAAAAGTGATTTAACACTATGCAACATAAGAAACTAGTACTGTTCTACAATTACAAGAAAATTGAGTCAGAAAGCACAATAAAACTCAACTCAATATAGTAGTACGCTGTAAATCAATGATTTGATAGATCAATAACATTCTCACTTTTTTCAGTTCCAAACTTAGTATTAACTAAGGTTAATTACAGTCATACATGACTTGACTGCATTTATACTCTTCACGCAGTGAATAGTTTTATAAGTCATGTCATGAAGTTTCACACACAAGGAGACATCGGAGACCCCATATATTCTTGATCAGCGCGACGAGACGAGTTAATATATGTCCGTCTGTCCGTCTCACTGTCTGTCTGTCTGTATGTATGCAAACTTGTCCCTTAGTTTTTGAGTCATAGAGCTGCAATTTTGCACGGAGCTTTATTTTTATTATACGCAGTACATTTGTCGGAATGAGCCAAATCGAACCACTAGGAGGGGCACCGCCAATACAAACCTGGATCCAAATTCATGTTCATTTTAGAAAAACTTTTTTTTCTTTTTTGTATTATCGACACTATAAGTGTCTTACCCATATCCACCAACTTTCTAAATTTCAAGACTCTCGGACTACTACAAGGGACGTGAAGAATATTACAACTTCAGCATAGCCAAAGTAAGTCTCTTTTATATACAATTTTTTTTGTTTTGTTATTTTATGACTTTCTCTTCCTCTCTCGTATGTGTACAGGTAGATAGATGAAGATAGATAGACTTGTTAAAAATAATTGATTTAATACTTTAGGCTATTTATGCATTAAAAAAAAAATTAACATTAAATAGCAAACAGTGAAATACTGAAATCCAATCAATCAGATTACTACTGTAAGTAGTACGAGTATGTGCTTAAAGATATATTTAAGATATTTTTTTGATTTTGTTTTCTTATGAAATTCCACAATAATTTCTTTTTTTTCTTTGAAAATTTCCTTAAGATATTTTCTTTATTTTTTGTATAATTTCACATTCAATAAACTCATCATAACATGTTGTAGTATGTGTTGGTATAATTGGCATCGCATGATATGGATATTTTGCGAACGGGTCTTATCATCATCTTCTACTTCTTTGATACATTGATATTTATTTTTATTTCATCCTTTTCATTAATCATAATCTAAGAAATGTATGTCTAATAAAATTATTTATTTATAGTTGAGTATACTCGTATGATTTTTGGTGAATATTTTTTGTATTCTTTTCTTAATTTTTAAGATGAAAGACTTTTTGGATTTAATTTTTTGCTGTTGGAAAATTTTATGCAACTGCAAATTTTGTATTTATAAGTCACGAAAATAAATAAATAAATGTATGTTGTATTTCTAAATCTCATTTGTTTAAGCAATTCAATGAACTTCATTATTATCATCGTGTTATCATAATGATGATCATCATCATTATCATTATTAACAAAATTAAAATCATGTTGTTTGTTTGTTTGATTGTTTGATTGTTGTTAAAACGCTTTGTCTTGTTGATTGCTCATGAAAAGGCAAAATCTGGCATTGAGTGAAAGTTTTGAAATTGATGAGACTCATACTATCAATACACAGATTCATACTTACAGATACAGTCTAAGTATGTGTGTATTAACTACATATGCACATTTTTATGTAAGTTTGTAGTACATACATGGACATCAGTATAAGCAAATAGTCTGTGGAGTCACTCTGACTAAGTGTTGCTGCAACAAAGCAATTTATTACTTTCTGCATTTACCCTTTTAACACTCTTTCACTTTGGTGTCAATCTCTTCATTCTTCACTCTCCACTCTGAGTTTCAACTTTCCTAAATTTTTCTTTGATTTTTGTTTTCCGGAGCGTTGCACAAACATGTTAACACGCATGGATGCAGCTATAAGTGCCGTCAAGTGCCGGAAAAATATTTGTCTCAAGTTGTGGCTCATAAGATGTGATAAAGATCATCAACGCCTCATTTGGCATATCATGGCAGACATTTAAAGTAGTATTAAAGTATAGTAAGGGGAATGGGAAGTTGAAGTGAATTGAAGCGGAGTGAAATAGAGAGATACATATAAGTTGCGGGGAGGGGGTATTAAAATTCAAGGAATTCAAGTTTAGAGTTAATGGTTAATGGTTTCAATGGGTGTTTGTTGTGGTGAAAGCGTTGACAATTTTGCAAATTTAAGTACATATATACAATATTACTTATACGTCTCGTCATGTTGGTGGCCTTAACTATGTAATTTTATTTCATTCACTTCAAAAGAGACAAACGCCCATTACGATTGCAACGCACTGCGCCCACAATATGACACAATAACATGACATTCAACATGATGCGATGATTGACTCATGATGTGTGGGTGAGTAACTAAATGACTGGATACTGATATTTTTTATACAATTCAACAGATAGATAGATAGATATGTTAGATGACTAGTTGGATGGTTGGATATATGGATGAACATAAAGGCAAATATACAAGGTCATTAGTTAATGTGATTATTATCATCAACATCACCGCAAGCTCCACCACCACTACCACCACCTTCATGGTTTCTTTTTAAATAGATTTTCTCAGTAATTATAGAGATTTACCTTTTGTTTTTTTTTTAAATTTTTTTTCTAACAATACTTTATTTTACGACTCAATTACAACAAAATATTGTACATTTAAATTCATTCAATCATTCATTCACTCATTTTTCATTCATTCATTTGTCCCACCAACTATTGTATGTACTGTCATTCTAACATTTAGCTTTGTCGCATTTCAGTCTTTTGAGGTCAAAAATTGATTTTTATTTTTTTTGGTTATGAAATCTTTTCCTTTTTCACATTTTCATAAAACACAAAAGCCGCTGAGGGTTAAATGAGTAGTAAACATAAGTAAATAATATCTGAATAAATAGTGAAACATCACAAAAAAAAAACAAGGCTCCAAAAATGTTCACATGAGAGCGAGCGAGCATTAACAATTAAACTGTTTGCCAAAATTTATTTGATTTCATACTTTTGTTTTAATGACTTCACGCGAAGAATGTATAACTTTGATATTTTTCAAAGTGCGGCACATGATTGATGGATTTGGTCAATTGATAATGGATATTGTTTTTGGTTTTCTTGTTTGGAAATTTTAATTTATGATTTTCATTTGTGTCAGCTGATGAACATTTTCAACATAATAATAAAAACAAATCATGTGGTTGAAGTGGTTTTTATTATTTGATTGATTAATTAATTGATTCAGATTCAGTTTGAAGCATTAGAAACGGCTCAACTTAAGATTTTTCATATCGCTTAGTACCTACTTATCATTAACCACAGCATAAAACCACATCATCTATACATATAATAAAATCGTAGACTTTGTCTGTTTGTTTTTGGTTTGAACAAGTATCAATTAAAATTCACTCATTCCATTCAAAATCAAAATACTGAAACACAAGAAGCTTTTTTTGGAGCACAGCATAGACTTTATATCATAAAAATTGACCCATAAAATTTGAAATGCGTTTTTTCTAACAAATGTCATAATAAACCATACAAAAATTAAATGAAATACCTCAGAAAACATTTTGTCGCTTCTAATCGCTTCTAAGACCAATTCAGAGAATAGTTAGTAGTCGTTGACCGAGCGTGCTAAGGCGTCGATGCAGTATATGCACAACAATACGTGAGAGATCGCGTCACCGGTTCGATCCTAAGGTTTTAGAAGTCAGTTTCTTTTTTTCTCGCTATTTTATTAACAAGATAACGTTACTTACGAATGCACAAAGAAGTTTGCCGGGCCAGCCAGATTTAAATATAATCATAACCACTTGAACTACTTATTTTCCCTGCTGTTGGTTGAATGAGAAATTTATTAATTAGTTAATTCATGCATTGATGCTACTCTATGCTAATTGACCCAAACAACTTATATGAAGCATATTTTTCCCATTGCAATATTTATTAGTTTTAATTAATTAATTGCCATTTATGAAATATAAGCAATTTTAAAACAAATGAATGGATTTAATTGTGAAACGTGTCTCTATAAAATTTCATTTCTGAGAGAGTTGATCATTTATATAAGCATTTTATGAATTTTCGAAATTTATAGTTCTATTTATTACTTATATTACAAATACTACAACAAAGTGATATTTAATACAATTTATCTTTTAAAAAACGAATACTATGCAGGTTTAATAGCTACATTGTAATGCCACATATGCTAAAAGTTGAATCATCAGTTGTGATATTCCAATGAAGGAACTTGTGAAATTTGTCAAATATTGGAAAAACTCAGAAGCATCGAAAAAAAAAACTGTCTGAGAGCATGCACTTCCCTTTATAGAACTCCGGAAAGCGAATATCTTAAATACTAGTCTAATAAAGTCCTATATAACAAAACCAATATTATTAGAATAAACATAAACAAAGCAACTTCGACTGTGAAGGAAATAGTACTTAAGGAGCCATAAAAATCTCTTAATCGAAGTAATAATAACTGTTGGAACGACAAAAGTGTCTATCAACTATAGATAGTAAATTAAGTAAAAAATTTAACGAAAACAAACCATAAAAAGTAAATATATTAATAGGTAATCTAAATTCTTACTTCTAATTTAGACTTTCTACCCAACCTCTTTTCCCTGTATTTATACTCTTTACGTAGTGAATAGTATTATAAATCATGAAGCTTGTAACACACAGAAGAAGACATGGGAGATCCCATAAAGTATATATGTATATTTTTGATCAGCGTGACGAGACGAGTTAATTTAGCCATGTCCGTTTGTCCGTGAATCTGTCTGCCCGTCTGTCTGTATGCGAACTAGTCTCCCAATTTTTGAGCTATAGAGCACGAAGCTTTATTTTCACCATAAGGAATACGGAATGTCGGAATCTGCCGAATCGGACCACAAGGACAAATCCAGACCCAAATTCACGATCTTATTCGAAAAACTTTTTTATTTTCTGTACTATGGAACTGACACTGTAGGTATGTGACCCATATTCACCAGCTATGTAAGTTTCAAGACACTCTGACCACTACAAAACATACAAAACATGAACTTAGAACTCATACTCACATACTCAGAATATATAAAAGGAGCGTGAATAGTAAACTTCGGCATATAAGTAACTACATAAATACCCGGGCAGACGTTGTCCTGCCTCTTCTTGGTGGATTCTGATTGGTGAGAGATATGACAAAGACAACTTGATTGATTTTAAAATATATCTCTAATCTTTATATGCATCACACTTGCATACATAACTATTTTCGAATTTCTTTAGATTTTACGGTGGTTACTTTGGGATGTTTTATATTTTCTTTTTAGTAAACCTTCTACATGAATCACTCTGTCCATTGGTGAAAACTGTATGAAAATCCATTCAGTAGTTTTTGAGTTTAAAGCGGTCAAACAGACAGACGCAACGGGGGACTTTGTTTTACAATATGTAAAAATGTTTTTCCTTACGTCTTTTCCTTACTACAAAACTTTAAAAAAAAGGATCGTTTAAAAAACAAATTAAATATACCAAAGATTCTCCAGACTAAAGGACTTTCAAATCAAGGAATAATCACAGTTCTCGAATCTGTTTCAATTTTTTTTTTTTTTTTAACGATGGTACATGGTTACATGGTAGATCAAAATGTCATATGAGTATTAATCTCTAAGCGATATATGATGTTCAAATTTAATCTAAAACAAACGAAAAAGTTGATGATCGATTTTAGAACGAATTTTTTGCTTGCCATCCATGGTACCTTTGAAGACCATATTCTCTATATGTAACAAGACATAATTATTCTTTCTATTACTAAAAAGAAGAAGAAAACAAATAGCAACGAGAAAGTTGTATAAAGTACAAAGCAGAAATGTTATTAAAGATGATCACTGATGGTGATTTTCATTATCATCATCTTCATCATCATAGATACACATAGAATAGGAATTGAATAAAAAAGGTTAATATAATGTTAGTTGAATGGAAGTAGAGGAGTGGTTGGCATTTTTTCTCATGCTTTTGTTTTTGAGTTATTTGTTATAAATCTTTTTTTTATTTTTCTAAAATATTTTTTTTTTGGTATTTTCGTTTTATTTTTAATTTACCAAATTGGCAATCGATTTGACCTTTGCTTAGCATATTGCAACAATAATACTTATAATCATGAAAATCGTGGCAAATACCAACCCAAAAATGTACAATTCCTATTGTTGTTGTTGTTATTGTTGGTGAGTATCGTTTGCCATTTTCACATTGCTTATTGCTTAGAATATTGCGAAACAGATAATAAAAGCAAATCAAAATCATTGAAATACAAATATTTTGCTGCACTATAGATACTTTTATACTTATATTAAAAAATACTACATCACATGCATGACTATGTATAGTATATGAGTACATATTTATATTTGTATCAGTGTGCAAATTTGTGTGTCTGTGTGTGTGTCTAAGTCTTCTTTAGGCAAAAGTCAATGTCGTGCCGATTGCTTATTTGTTTATTGTAAGTATTTGTTTATTGGTATCTTTTTGTCAAATTCATGTGATTTTTGTCATTGGCATCATTGATAACTTTGATGACGATGACGATAACTTTGACGATGACAATGTTGCCGCCCAAAAATATATAATATACAAAATAGCATATGAACGCACCCAGTTTGAAGCCAACAAAGTACAACAAAATGGGGCCACTGTAGATGCCTCATCATCATCAATGTATTAATTTTTGTTGCCGCTTCTTCATAATCATCATCATCATCATCATCATCATCATCATCATCATCATGATCTCCATCTTCATCTCCTTTCTATTGAAGGTGTTGTAAGTGCAGATACATTTTAAAATTAATGATTTCTTTCTTTCTTGGAGTCTTTCATACATTTTTCTGGGCGCAGTTCGAAACATTAAAAATCAAATCGCATTAAAGCGAATCAAAGCAGCTCAAATGCTCAATTAAAAATTGAAAAGAAAAAAATAAAAAAAAAAAAACAGAAAGAAAAATAATTACGAATTTTAATTTCTTTTCTTACTTCACTTTCATTCGCATCGAATCTGATACACATGATGAAATATATTTGTTTTTATGTTTACCTACACATATGTATATCTATCAGATATCTTGATAATCAAAATTATATATAAACTATCTTAAGAGAGGAGAGGAGTGGAGTTATTAATATATTCAGAAAAATATTTGTTTTATAAGCAACTGGTAGTTTTAAATATTGAATATCATCTTTTTGGCCAAAATGATCATCATCAGTGCATTGTCTTGATAGAAGAGTAATTTCTTTTTTCTTACCGAATTTATTAAAAAGAAGTTCTCACTCTGCTTATAACTTGTAATCCTATTAATTTAGATGTTCTACGACTTTTGTTTCTTATGTAAGTATTTTCACTGACATCCAAGTCACCTCATCTCACCTCACATTTTTATATCGTCATAACCATTTACATTTGCTAGGTGGACATGAAAACATTTTTGTTTTGAATGTGTATGACAAATGATAACGATGAGGATGAAAAATTAGTGTTTTGTTTGTTCGTATGTTATGCGCTGTCATACCGTTCATCTGATTGCATTGACATTTTGTGAATGTGTATGGTTGGTTCCCGGCTTGAACATAGATTAGTTTTGGTCCCGATATGTGCCCCCGTTCCCGAGATCCGGGATATTCATACAACACCTAAAAGTATACTACAAAAAATCCACTTAAATAGTACTTTAATTTTCTGAACTGATAAATTTTTAGTGGCAAGTAACAAGGAAACTACTGTCGAACTCTGTAACGAATGCAATATATGCTCATGAAGTATTGGAAAATCTTTTATGACTGGGAGCAATTTCATTGGAACAGACAAGTTGAAATTGTTTGTCATTGGTAAAAATAATAATCCTAGATGCAATAAAGTACTGAATTCCTTGGATATCCATTATGAAAATATTGTGAAAGCATGGATGATGCCCAGTAATATTCATGAGAAATGGTTCATGAGTCCTGCACAAGTGTCAAAGCTAAAAAATATTAATCGTCATTACGAACCAATAGCTCAAGGGCATTATATGTATATACAATAACTTGAAACACCACTAGAGAAAATTAATATTTAAGTAAATTTTAGAATGAGATGAAATTTCATTTCTTAAGGCAACAGGAGAATAAAGTGAAGCTCGGAAACTGTTTTGAAAAAGCTGGTAGTAAAGGATGATTTGATTTAAGGTTATCTAGGAGAATTATGGGCGTAATGACTCTTTAAATAATCCATGTAATGTCGAATGATTTTATAAATGTTTATGATGATGATATGATAGTCACCATGGCACAATTGATTAAGATTAATTAAATTTATAAAAAAGAAAAAAGCCTTCGTAGTTTTATTTATATAAAATGTCATTAAACGCAATTGATTATCAGTCCCCAACGACTTCGTTATAGATGAGTTCGACTGTAATTCGCTTATTGTACGTGCTACTTATGACTACTGCATCGTTATCCTGAAGCTGTGTTAAGGTAACCAGACATACTTAGCACGGGCAAAAGGGAAAATGTAGATAAATTGTGAGAATTGTTACTGTTCTACACAGTAATAGCCATTGAATATGTAGAAATTGATGACAAAAAGACCTGGGAATATCTCCCATGATTTTACCTAGAGGCTTCAAGGTTTGACAGTCTAAGTGACATACAGACATATGTACTTATAAACATACATAGTTAAAGTTTTCAACTAGCAATAATCGCACCTCAGTAGAATTTCATTGGTTACGATAGCGCCTCTGTGAGTATGATGCCGGTTGACTTAGTTGTGGCAGAGTTAAAACGACTATTCGTCTCTATGAAGAGCACTGGTGAGGTGAGCAGTCAAGATGAAAGATCTCTACGTATGGTGGAGTGGCAGCGGAGATGGCAAAGTTCTAACAAAGGTAGGTGGACCTATCAGCTCATTAATAACGTCGAAGAATGGGTCGATAGAAATTTCGGCGAGGTCAACGATTACCTTGCGCAGTTCCTGAACGGCCACAGGTATTTCAAGGAATATCTGCATAAGCGGGGATATGATGATGATCCCAACTGTCCGACTTGTAGAGTTAAAAACGAAAATGCTGGAAACGTCTTCCTGCATTGCCCGAGGTTTGAGATTGCCAGATCAATGATCGCAGCAGCGTTTGGTGAAGAGCCGACTGTGGCGAATTGCATCCAGCATATGTATCAAACGCAGCTGAACTGGGACGCAGTAAGTCAGGCGGCAGCTCAAATCATGACAGAGCTGCGGCGTATCAAACGTTTACGACGAGTTCAGACGAACGTAGAAGAAATAAGTCTTAGTTGGATATCGGCAAGAAGTCCTAACTAAATCTGTGTCTTGTTTACATGGAGTAGAAGCAGACTTTGAGCAAAAATGCTCCCTCCTCGACGTAAAGGGAGACTGTAGGACTTGGCGCGATGGGGTTTAGTGGGTGAGTCAAGTCCCACACTCCGGTAGATTCGCTTGGCTTTTAATGCTTCCCCATCGAAAAAAAAAATACTTACATAGTTAAGCGAAGCTGGAAGATAAGTTAATCTTAAAATTTTTAAATACTCTAATATTAGTATTGTTAATAATCTCAGATAAGTACTTAGTACTATGTACAATCTGTGCATAGTAAGTGTGTGTGCCATAGAGGAAACTGAATCATAAAACAAAAATAAACAAAAATTCTTTATTCAACTTCAAATGTTAAAGTAAAAATTCATCATTATTATTATTAAATCAAATTCAATTTTATATACATGTATAGAGATAATTGGAATTTTTGATTGATCGTTGAATTGAGTGATCAATTTCAATTTAAACGTCACTTCCCCGCTCCTCCCACTCTCTGTGGTGGCATTCAAAGTATTTTACCAAAAATATTTTTTATATCTTTTTGTTTAACGGAGTATTTGATGTTTCTATTACTAAATGGCAACAAAATAAATTGTTGCATTTTTCTTTTGTTGTTTGTTGTTTTCAAATACGAATGTAGTATTTTTCTCTTTATATTTGTTTTTTTTTTCGGTTAATTAATGCAGACACCAAATACTCCAGCCACCACTTGGCTTGCAATAAGTCGTCGGTCGTCATTCATTCATTCAGTCAATCAGTTCAAAGCAATTCGGTTCAACTTAGCTGCATAGCAATGGATTGCATTGCAATGAACTAAACTCAACTCAACTCAAGTGAATTGAATTGAATTCAGTTGAATTAAAGTCAAGTCAAGTCGCTTTGATTCAATTTTGTTCGTGTTCGTGTTCATGATCTTTATGCAGCATATTTTTTCACCCATTTTTTGTTTTCTCTCTCTTCATGTATCTTTTTATACAATATATACATAAATGCATACATGTATAAAAATGTAGGTAGTAGGTATTATTCTATTGTATGTACGAGTATTGATTTGCTGCCGCATTCATGACGCATGCGCATTATTTGTTGCAACAAAACAAGTTTTCTATACTTTTTTATTTTTTTTTTAATATTTTCTTTTTATTTTCATTAATATTTGTTTTTTCTCATTATTTTTTTTTTTTTTTTTTTTTGTTGTAAGTAGATTTTAATCGCAAAATGTAGGAGTTTATTTATAACTGAAATAAACTTAAATGCTTGCATTTATACCATGAGTTTATTTTCTTTCAGATAATTTTGCTTTTAGTTTAACTAATAGTAATTAATCGTTTATGTTGTTGTTCTCTCTATGCTATTATATATTACAAACAAATACAACGTACATATACTTTTATGAATGTAGTATGTAGTATATCTGACTAATCTGCCTTTGTTATTTATTATTTTTGCTTAGTAATACATACAATAATAAAATATAAATCAAGTTCTCGTAAATCACTAGAAATTTTCCGCATTCAAAGACACAATGTACTACATTGCATTGAAATATTTATTGTCTTATTGTTATTGTCTCTAAGATCAATCGAATAATTATTGATTGAACAATCAACAGAACTAAAAACAAAGAAAGAACATTTGATCACTTCTTACAAGGAAAAAATTGGAATAATATCAAATATCAATAATAATTGCCATTGCCAATGACATTAAAACTGTGCATTTTATTTCTAAACATGGTTGTATTTCTTTTGCATACATAGAACACATACCTAAATACTTTTACTAAACAACTAGTATCGATGAAAACGTTCAATCTACTTGGAGATGTGAAATTGAAATGTTTTGTCCCTTATTAAAAATATAAGTAGATATTTTTGGAAGAAAGATATTTTAGGAAGATAGATTGATTTTTTCCTTATGTTTGAGCTAAAAATTGAAATTTCTTTTGTAGCATTTCAACAAAAGATTTTTAAAACGTTTCAATATTAGAACTGCTTCACCAAATCCTATTGCTTTATCAGCCACACTGACTGTATGTCAAACAAGAAGAGCATTCGATGTGTGATAGTCTGATGCCATGCAGAAATATAATACAAAATTGGGTGAAAAGGATAAAGTCTACCAAATAAAGTTAAGACAGCCAAATTAAATGATGTCAAATCGTATAATAAACTCTAAAGTCTATTATGCAATATATGCATAAAACTATTGAGTTGTCTATGTAAAATTATCTATAATTGATTAATAAAGAGTGCAATTTACTATACAATTTATCATAGGTCATTACAATTGTCCACTAAAAACTTTTGTGAAAAACTGTTTCTAAGCAATAGGAAAATATAAAAAAAAAAATCATATAAAAACAAAGTTAAAAAATTATTATTTTTTTTTTTTTTGGAAATAAATACGAAAATAGTAGAACTCAGTTTTTGTCAAGTGCAAATAGAAATACATGTACTCGTACAATATAAATTTATAAGGTTGGACGTATGAACAACGCTGAGTCATTTTTTAAATGATTTGTTTTTCTTTTGTGGTTGCAAGTTGCAAGTTGCATGCACTCTAAATATGCTTGTCTGTATTTATGTTTGTTTGTTTGTCTGTTTAGACAACTTCGCAGTAATTTGCAACGCATTCAGTGCCGTCGAATGCCGGTCAATGTCAAAACGCAGCGCATTATTTCAAGATAAACAACTCGAACGAGTAAATATAAAAAAAAAAAAAAATAACAAAAAAAAAAAAAAATAATAATAAGAAAATCAACAGAAATTAGAAAAATATATTGAAAAAAATATAAAAATGTAATTATTCTTTTGTATAATTAATATTTAGTAAGGCGGTGGATACAATTTAGTATTTTCTTATATGGAAAAATAAATAAAAATCAACACCTTTGACCTCAACAAAGTTTGCATTATTGCAATGTAATGTTAAGGAAATTAAAGGAATTTTTTTATTAGACTCATAAAATCAGTCCCCTCTTCCCACTGGATGTTAAACACCGCAACACATCACACATTCCTATCTTCTGTGCTTCTCTCAATATCCAAAATATTTTTATAACTCGATTCATTGTCAGACGACGTCTTTTGACAGACAAATAGCAAATAAAAATTTATGTACGAGTATGTGTAATTAAAACTAATTTTCTGATCCACTTTTTAAAGATATAAATTATTACACAGTTTTATGATATGGAAGACGACAATGTGTTTTTTTCAATGTTCAATGTTATTTTTCTCCAAGAACATATGACATTATTAGAACAAAGCTCTTACTTCATAAAACCAATAAACTTAGAAACATTAGAAGTTCTATAATGTGGATGGTTTTCTATAAAAATACAAAGGAATTAATTGATTTTCAATTATCAAATTTTAGTATAGTGGATAAGTTTTTCAATATTCGAAATGAAAAGAAGATTCTGTGCAATATGCTTACTATTAGTCCTCCATATAACCACGTAGGGAATTATTGTAATTCACTCAAGGTTTCACGGTATTAAATTTCATGATAACAATGTCTTTAATCCATTGAATCATGACCATCATCATATATGTATATACAATAGTACCGAAACTAATGGAGTCTACTTCCTCAAATTAAATTTCATAGTTCTTAAAGTTTCCGAGAAATAGGCATGCGGATGGTTACATCGACAAATAGACGGACGGATAGATGAAAAGGTAGACTTGCTTGTCTAGATCGATGTATCTAACTTAAAATGCCACATTTTACATATTTTTTTGGGTGCAGGGTATACAAAAATAATGTCAAGTGAAGTCTTTACCTCAGCAGTCATCAACCACCAACGATGAGATGTTGCATGGGAACAAGCAAACGAGACATTGAGTGAGTTACGAAGGCGTAATAAAAATTGGCTTGGCTTATGAGTGAATATGAATAAAGAATAAATAAACAAATGAGAATACAACAAATGCATAAATGACCAAATGAATGAATGAATGCATAAGTTAATAACTTAATAAATGAAGCAATAAGCAACAGTGAAGCGTGTTCTTGACACATACTTACAAACATATACAAATGAGAAGGTGGTCGGTCTAACAAGTACCCGACTTGATACTTATAGTATGCATAGGCATATTTAATAGTTTTAAAAATTAAGTTTTTTAAATATTCTTTGTTAGGCCCCATACTTTTGGAACCACCCACCCAACCACATGAACAAATCATTTATTTATGTCTGTTTAGTTTTAGTTATTAGCGATGATGCCAAAGACAAGAACAAGTTTTTACTTAAAAAAAAAAAAAAAAAAAAAAAAATAATATTTACTAAAAATAATTTGTTAAAAGAAAAATTATTGTAAAAATTTATTAATTTCTATGCCATGGTCTGGGACAACAAACAACAACAACATTAATTCAACGAATTGTTAGTTTTCTTGGTGTGTTTTTCTTTGTAGTATAGTAAATTTTTTTTTTTTTTTGTTGTCACTTGAAGTTGTTGAAGGCAAGTCGAGGTGAAGTCAAAGTATTTATGAATCTACAAGTAGTATGTCGTATGTATGTACATACTTCATTTCATTATACTCATACTTATGTACAATAATTAACGCTTCATGTCCACAATAAGACAGACAAGTCAAGAGAAACAGAAACAGAAACAGAAATAGAATCATGTGAATAATTTAAGACATGCAAAATTTTCTGATTTTTCCTTATGTTACCTTCATGTTTGTCAAATTGAAATTTTAATCTATTGCAATTTTTTGTTTCCATGATTTTTTATTACGCCACGCCACATTTGATGTTAATGTTGACAGCGATCTCTTGAACGCAGCTGGAACATTTTGTTTACATATTTATGTATTTTGTGAGTATTTTGGACTTACCCGATTTTGTTGCATTTATTTATTATTATTATTTTTTTTTTTTTTTTTGGTACCAAATTATTACCAAAGTTGATATGCATGTATGGGTGTGACATAACGGATAAGGCATGTCGACAATATATTTGCTTCTCTTCTTTATAAAAAGACATTGTCATCACCATCGTAACCATAGTCATCATAAACATTATGAATTTATGTAAGTTTATGTTTCATGGTTTTTTTGTAATTAAAATGATATAAGACAATACGAATATAAAATATTCACTGATTTTACATTAAATAACTGAAACTTCGGTAAAACTTAATCCCAAATTGTTTTGTACTCGAAATTAGCCACTGCAAAAGATTTTCGCAATCCATTTAATAACAAAAAAAAAAAAAAGAAAAAGAAAAACAATTTAAATAAAATAAAATAAAAATAAAGTGCAATCTACTTTGCACCATTGTGCAGGACTTTTAAAATGTTTGACATTCAGCCACCATCAAAAACGCCTACTGTAACATTACCACCATAACTTTTGCGTCCTTCCTAAATCATCAGCACTATACGAGAATTTCCGAAAAATGAAACTAGTGGAAACCTTTTTTCTAAAGATGTAACCAGATTAAAACTAAATAATTGGAAATGATTGAACACGGATGGGACATAAACTGAACATGTCACAGCCATCGCATTTGTTGACCAAGACTGTTCACTTCTCACAGCAGGGTGGCTCCAAGGATACTGTTCGGTCTTTTCAGCAGAAGCAGTTGCCATCCTAAATGCAGTAGGAATCGCGCAACAATTTAGTGGCTAATATGTGTCTCTTAACGGTAGATGCATCCAAAAAAATTTGTAGTCAGAACCATATAATTTACCAAATACAGGATGCCTGTTTCAAGACCCACATTCATTAAATTATTATCCAGCAACAAACTTATGCAAAAAAATTGGGGACTAAATTCCAAAATAACACTGTGCCTGTACACTACTATTACTAGGCCGATTATGTCTTATGCTGCACCTATTTGGTAGACAAAATTAGACAAAATCAGTGCTCTATCAAAGATTGTTTAAGTACAAAGACTGGCTTGTGTCTATGTAACAGGATCTTTGAGGACAGCTCCCTTGAGATAATATTAAACCTTCCACCAAAAAAAAAGAGGTTCCAGTGTTTATAGCAAAGCTCATTCCAGAAAATAAAAGAGATCCCTACTCAGGGATGAGGTCAATTTGAACACAACTAGCGACCTCTGCCCGATTTAATTTAACTTCCACCAAAATTTTGTAAAAATGTGGGATGGGGTCAGTGAAGATCCAAACTCTTCCGTGACTCCAATGTATAGTATATGGTTGTCTCTAAAACGGACACTGGTGTGGGAGCAGGAGTTTTTCTGTTTTTGAGTGTTTCTTATTCATTAGTATGGGCTAAGGGAACTCAGTTTTACACGCTGAAATCCACGCAGTTGAACTATGCTTTAGATAGAAATTAGAGAATATATTAACTCTAAATTCCTTCGTTCTCAAATTGAGGATAGTCAATCTGGCCATTGCCATTGTCATTGGAACCAAATGAAGTTACAGTCATGTCTCCGAAGAAAGTCTTGGAATTCTTAAGGATTACCACAATGTCAAAGGAATTATAATTATATTGGGGTTATCACAATAGGCCCATTCGTGAGGAAGTGTAGTTGTTCTGATACGTATAATTTTATCTAGGAAACATATGTAAGTATTAAGTCATTTATGATTTTTCACTTTAACTAAATTGATTTGAAAACAAATTATTGTAATTTTGTTGGGCAAATAATAATTGCAACGTTAAAACAAAAATTTATTATACGTCTATACTCGAATGGGGATTTCCTGTTCCACTATTCGGAGAACCAATTGAGTATATCTAAATTTCAACTTGAAAGTACTATATTTCGGACATAAATACATACATACATAGATAGATAACATTGCGAACTAATAGACTAATTAGATGGACTATGAACGGATCTATAGACATTCGCTTTATTGCAAATTTTTCTGGGACGTAGTATATACTACAATACATAGGTCAATGGTGAACCATGCACTATTATACAATATTATTTATTTTTTTTTAAGAAATCAAAACTGATGCATATACATTTTTTTCATTTTTATAAAGTCTATTTATTTTTCCGTGGCCAGTTTTTCGTTTGATGTATACATTTTCAGGAACAAATCTAGGAATCCAGCAAATCAAGAGAAAAAACCAAAAGAAATATGTAATAAAAAATGAAAAAAAAAAAAAAAAAAAAAATGTAAAATGTAAATGCAAAAGTATCTACACTTGAACTTTAAAGTTCGCCTTCGCTGCTGGACAAAGTCAAAGCTGCAACAATAACAAGAAGCGAAAATTATACCACACACACACTCGACATTTAATTTGACCAATTGACCAGTAACAACTAAAACATAACAACAGATACTCATGTACCCATGTTATTGTTCAGAAGGCTGAAGAACTTTGTTACCATCAGAACGAACGAGCGTCAGTAAAATGAAACATAACACAACACAACACAACACAACACACCACAACACAAGTACATAAATGTCAATGCAAAATACGACAAAAGACTTAAGCAACGAACTCGAAACAAGGACAAACATCAACACAAACTACTATTGCAAATGGCGGCAATCCCCAAACGCATACATACTCACTCACACAAAAAGCACAAACTGGATTTTATGATGATGTTCTCCACTTCTTTTTTAAATTATTTTATTTAAATTTTTTGAAATTCTTTAGTTCCAAGATAAATATATTTTTCTTTGATTTTGTATGCAGGTAACGTCTCAAGAGTAGCAGCAGCAACAACACAAACACTTTGAGCTGCATACTAAACTAACTACTACAATAAACTATCCAATAACAATATTAATAATTGTCGAAGCTCTCATACGAATATACATACTTACTTGTATTTAGAGATATTTTAAAATGTTGTGAACACAGTAGACAATAAGAAACCAGAGCAACATTTTAGAATGATTTTTTTTTTTTTTATTATTATACGAGTATATTCATTAATATGCGGGTTCTTGTCAGACAAGTCAAGGTTGCTTCCTTGTCGAATGTACTCAATGAGCAAGCAATCGAATATCTACCATACTATATACATATACTTGTATTTTGGCAATTGCCCATCACATCAATTGATTTAGCTTCAAGGGCAACAAATTTTCATTTCAATTAAATGACAAAAATTACATTAAAAAAAATCAAACAAAATAATATCGAATTGAATCAATTCGAATCACGTCAAATCAAATCAAATCAAATGAAAATAAATAAATGCAACGACATCATCGCCTAATTTGTCGTTGATATTGACAACATTCGTTGGTCATTTGGTGCATGAGTGACAGACAGACAGACACACACAGAGACAGACAGACAGTCAAACATATAGACAGATAAAGATATATAACTTTTGTAGTATTCAATTGATTTTAGTGGCAAATGAAATATGTTATCTTTATGTGTGTCAGCAGCTCAGGAACACGTTTAAAGTAAATTAATTTTAATTTTGTCAATTCAGCAATGTCAATTAGAACCTTAGTTCTTCTAGTTTTTCTATCCATTCATAGATGAAGTGATATTATTAGGTAGTAACTTCTTGTTTATTGTTAATTCATATTATTCTATAATAGATGTTTGAAGTCGAATACAAGATTATTTTAAAGCGTCTTTTGTGAACATTTCCAATGTCCAAATGCAAAAAATATTCTTATTATTGTATAATAAGAACCACTAAATTACTACAGATTGGAATCGATTGTCTGACTGATATAATAGTTTGCTTGGGTGGATTCTTGAAAGCAAGCAATCTATCACATGTACATATCTCATAAGTAGAGCCTGTACACATTTTTTTTTGTTATTAAAAACAATTGTTTTTATGATTTTTTATGAAATACTTAACAATTTTTTTTTCATTTTAGCCGAAAACGTTTTTTTTTTTTTCGTTATTTTAAAATGGTTGATTGAATGCAGCATTTTATTATGCAATAAACTTTTCATCTATGAAAAATGTTGTACTTGCTCTGGATATTGACTCAAAGGACGTCATTGCCTTGAATAAAATTAATGAAAAATACCTATAATAGGAGCTGTTCAGAATACATATATGAATTCAATTTCTTTACTGAAACCATTACGTCATTGGAAAAACGAGGAATGATCGTGCAAGAGATATTGAATCTCTTGATGTCAGTCAAAAGCAAATTATCGGGAACCGGATGTATACTTCTTTGAAAAATTGCCAATAAACGATGATATAAAAAATGAGAATTAATGTTTTGTGTGTCTTCTTACTTTTCAAATATGTTAATTGATTTAACAATTTTAATAACAATTTTTGGGTGTTTTTTCTAACAATTTCGCAATAATTTTTGCCCATTTTATTTAACAATTTTGACAGGCTCTACTCATAAGCATAGAATATAAGTTTAAAAATGATGGATGGAGTTTTACAAAAACTCTGAGTACACGTATTTTTTAGCTTTGCCATATTAAATAAGTATGCACCGACTGTTTTCCACACCAGCTAATAATCATCCCCCACAGGTTTTGTGTAAAAATATAGAAGGCTTACTAACCTAATTTTGATAGCTACTAAAGTACAATGCAATATTGATAATATCGATAAGTATATTGCTAAATTGGCATTTGTGGCAGTACAAAAAGACATTTGGATATTAAGAAAAAAGTGCTGCCAGTTTAAAATCTTTGATATTCTACTACATTCCATGCCTACGCAATGAGATAAATTAATAATTCTAACGAATCCATTATGAGCTGCTAGTTCTTTAATGAAGTAGCAATTGGTAATAAAATTAAAAGAAGATATAAATTCTATGAGGATCATAAGAGACGATACACCAAAATGTGCTGAATTGAATTGCAATAAATATTGAGATCAGTTTTGAAATAGGCGGAATAAAAGAAAAAATTGAATTTTAAACGCAAAATAATGAAAAATTGTACTCAGCGAAGATGAATCGGTAAAAAATAACTTGAACTACATTATGGGTTATTTTCTATAAGAATGGCAGATACAGATCCATATTGATATATTTAACTGTATTGAGAGAGTAGTTTTTTCAAAGAAATTAATTGCCACCACTACAATATTCTCATTGTTTGAGAAATACCTGATATATTGCATTCCAAGGCTGAGCGCCCGGGTTACCTGAAGTGACTGCAAGTGAATGGAGAAATGTGAGATAGATAAACTATGGAAGAAATACAAAATAATATCGATTTTGCTGAAGAAATCATTTTTTTTTTTTTCAAAACAAAGAACAGCAAGCTACTGCCACTAAACTCTTACAAATGGGATGGTGATGGGATGAAGAGTTGGAGGCCTTTGCTACTTAAGTTTATGTCATATAGCATCTAATAATATTAGCCAAATCACACTTAGTTTTGTTTATTAAAAGCCTCTATAGTACAAAAGGAATACTAGATATTTGGTCCTCGAAACATATTGGAAATATCATTATTTTGTGCAAGATGAAACAATTATATAAATTTCTATTAAATTCTATTTGTAAGAATCTTCAAATTACTGCAAAAAGTGATTGACTGTTTGTACTAAGTATAATGAAGGAAGGCTTATGATATTTGGTTACATACTATGTTTTTACAATATTTGTAAAAAAGAACTTATGTTCTCACATAGAGATTACATTCATAAGATAAGATTTTAATTACGAGAGACTACATACTACTACGTAGTATATATAATATATATAATATTATTTATATAAATAAATAAAATAAAATATTAAATAAAACAATTGTTTTTCATTTATTTTTTTCACAGTACAAAAAACATACTACATATTTTGTCAAAATTTGATACCAAAAACGTAAATTGCTGTCAAGGCGTTTTTTGATGTGCGTTTCATGCGCGATTTTTGGTTTTGGTTTCAATTGTCGTTGTGATTTTGATGTTTGCGTTCATGTACTATATATATTTTGTTGTGTTTCTTTGAAATTGACCTTTTCTAAAATTGTTGTTGAATAAAAGGCAAAGCAAAAAAATTAAAAAGAAAAAAATATATAACTAGCAAAAACAAAAACTAAAACAGAAAAAGACACTAAATAATTATAGTAATTGTAGTCGTTGTAGTTGTTAAGTGGCCTGTGACAAAGATGTGCGGGCAATTTGACATTTGTTTGCTTAATTTTATGTTGGATTTTATTGCGATTTTCAATCAAAAGACGAATGATAAATGAGTTCACAGTTTCTTGTTTTTAGTATTTTTATTTTCATAATTTTTTTTTTTTTTTTTTGTTTTTTCTTGTTCTTTTGTTGTAATTGTTTTGGTCTTGCAATTGTTAACTCTTAAATATGTAGTTAATTTAATTTATTGCTTTACTTTTGCCATGTTCAAAATTGTCATTATCATCATTGCGACCGACTAAATCTGAATGTCATTAAATTAATTTTGTATTCATCCTCATGTGACTGACTTGAGGTTGTTCAAAAATCGTAATATATTAGAGTATGCAATCATGTCGTGCAAGTTAATTAGTATCTATGTACGAGTACGTTGAATACTGTTGTTGCTACCATACTACTATTCTTGTAGCTAAACAAAGTCCGCTTTCATTCGCATTTCATTGTCTTTACTGACTTTGTCTTTATTGACATTGTCTTTGGTTATCGCTTTTATTTGCCACAATGCTGCCGTGCATATAAATAATTGTAATGAGTATGAGAATATGAGTTCGTGTCAAGCGCGTTTTGCATTAATTTTAATATTAACCGATTAAAACACCAACTCCCCCCGACTTTTTTTTTCCATTTCATTATTATTTATTTAATGAAATACAGGCGAACTTCAGTAGAATAAAAACGAGATTAAATATATTATTACCATAGTTGGATCCACCATTTGCAACCATCATACCAAATCTCAAATCTAATTTGTAATAATTTGTTCAAGTTCATCCAGAGAGAATATAAATCGAATGAATTTTTGAAATACTTAGTATAATAGTCAGTCAATATTTATCTTTACATTCCTAGTGGATTCATAAATTGCCATTCATACCTGTCCTACATAATTATTTTCATATAATTATGAACATATATGATTTCTACACAATGTCATGCATTTTTTTAATCCTACACAGGAGGATCCTGCAATGCGATCCTCATCGAACTGCAGAATGCACTTTCATATGTAGTATGTAGTATATCGTTATGTAGTTATTTTAAACGATGGAAAAGTAATCTTAACACTAATAAAACATAAGTAATTTACTTCACGAAGAATCAAAAGCAATGTTTTCTAATCAATTCTGAATTACAACTAAATTTATGATGTAGCATTAAATGGAAGTACACCACCCGATACCTAAGACTCTACTTTGACATGAAGCTTATCTACCTACATACATATAAAGAGCACATAGGTAAAATCATCAATAACCATTTGCATTCTATATCCGTTTATAAACCGCAGAAACAAATAAACTTAGGAAATCGTATTTTACACATCTTGGTACTTTATACACGTATTCTAATACTCAGTTGACCCTTATTACATACCAGTCAAATACTTATAGTTTTAAGTTTAAGTTAATAAGGTTTTCCTGTCATCTTTCCTTAACAATTTTTATGTAAGCACTTCCGCTTAACTGAATAAGTTCCAATCTTCTTAAACAGTAAAGTGGAAATATGTCTTCAATCAATTTTTTTTTTTTACTTTTGGTTTCTTCAAATGTTTCACACTCCGAATAATGCGTTTTACAGGTGCCAGACTTGCATTTACACCGCATTCTTTCTTCATTTTTGCAGCAGAACGTTGAACGTAGCTGAAGCAGTTCTGATAATAAGTTTTCTATCTGCTGGTGTTGTCGCGTATTGATCATTCCTTTTTATATTATTGATTGATTCATTTCAAATATCAATTTTACAAAAGTTTAGCAATAATTACTTTCAATTTAAAAAAGAATTAACGACTGCACTTAGTGCGACTAAGATAGATCAAAAAATTTAAGACATTTTCATTGAACCTATTGAACCAAAAAAAAAAAAGGGAATTTTTTGAATTGTTTAAAAAAAATACAAGTAAAAGAAACAAGTTCGAAGTTCTAATACTTTTCATGCACTTCATTGTTATAATTTAATTTTTTTTTATGCGAGGTATACCTGCTAGTGGTCCAAAGGTCTTGACATTTATACAGATGGTGGATATGGGTCAGATATCAACAGTGTCCCAATTTAAGTTTCATAGTACAAAAAACGTAATAGTTTCTCCAATAAGAACATGAATTCGAATTTGGGTTTGTATAGGAGGTACCCCTTCTAGTAATCCGAGGGTCTTAAAATTTGCGTAGTACAAAAAACGAAATAGTTTTTCTAATAAGAACATTTATTTGATTCTGGGTTCGTATGGGAAGTACCACTCTTAGTAGTCCAAGGGTCTTGAAATTTACATAGTTTGTGGATATGGGTCAAATACCTACGGTGACCTAATTTCAGTTCCATAGTACAAAAAACAAAATAGTTTTTCTAATAACAACATGAATTTGATTCTGGTTCCGTACCACTCCTAGAGGTCCTATTCGGCTGATTCCGTCAAATGTATTTCGTATGGTGAAAAGAAATGTTTAATAGCAAATTTTTTACAAAAAGATATTTACAATTAAAAATTAATATTTTTTGATTCTGTTTGTTTGTTTTGATGAAATACTCACATTAAGACTTCTTATCATTTAGTAATTCGATTCTGAATTAAATGAATAGTTTTTACGTGATGCACGCACAAAGTAACAATCAGACAGACAAAGACTACGATTTTATTATATGTGTAGATAACATGATAGTTTTTTTTTTTTTTTATTTCTTTCGATCTAAAGACTTTCCAAATGGAAAAATGTGTTTTAAATTTACCAAATTTTTCAATTGGTACTTAGTAATTTTATTTTTTTTTCTCGTCTTGATAGTTTGTAATTTGGTTTTCTAAAAAATAATAATTAAATAAAATTTATTTTATTATTTATGTTCTGCTTTCATACATTATTTCAATTAAGTCATTTTATTTTTATTTTATTATGATTATTTCTAGTATTAATAATTTGCTTTGCTTGGATTTTCAAGAGACACGTAATGTTCCTTTCTATAGATTTTTACTCATGTATCACTTAAATTTTATGTGATCTAATAAAATTATTTATTACTTTAAATAATATTTTTATAATTTTTGGAATTTTCAATAATAATAATTACGAAGTGTATTTTTAGGTGTTTTTTTTTTTGTGATTTGACTTTGTTTTATTGAATTCCCAGTGGTAGGAACACTCTTTGTAACCTTTGTAACAACGCACCTTTGTTTTTTGATTTTTCAATTTTATTTATTTCCTTGTATCGACTCTTAGTTTGTTTTATTATTTTTGTCTTTATATTTAATTGAGAAAAAACTATATGAAAGTGATTTACTTCTATTTAAAAATATTAATTTAGAAATGTTGGATTTGTTACGATTTTGAGAAGTATGCTTTTAGTTCAATAGAATTCCTAGTGGTTAATACAATTAGATGTCTCAAGTGAAGACTTATTTTTTTTAGATTTTCATGCATTTCATTATTATTTATTTTTCAATTTTATTTCTTCTCTTGTAGCTTTGAAATGATTTGAAAAAGTGTACTGATTTGAATTTGTTCAATGGAATTACCAGTGATAGGAACACTCTGCTATATAAGATTTTTATTCATTTCATCTTTAAATTATTTTTTTCAAATTTATTTTGTAGTTGTTTGGAAATATATATTAATTTTTCTTTGTTCGATGGATTTCCAGTGGTAGGAACATTCTCTGGTTTCAAAGTATATAAGATTTTAAATTTGATATTCAATTTATTTATTCTCTTGTAACATGAAATTTTCAATAATTAATTTTTTGTATGTTTTGGAAGACTTTGTTCGATGGTATTACTAAAGGCACATGGTCACTTGCCTCAAATTGTAGTATGCTTTTTTTTTTTTTTTTCAAATATTTTCCGATTTTATAAATATATTTAAAAATTTCAATAATTTATTAAACGCATATTTGTTTTTTGACTAAACATCTCAATTATTTTATTTTTCTCTTAATGTTTTTGTTCATAAGTGAAATTTTTTTTAAAATTATAATTCATTTTATAATTGTAATAATATTTGTTTGTATTTTTTGTGTTTACAATCTTCAAATTATTACTTTTTCTATATATTGTGTATACAGAGTTATAAATCGTCAGTGCTCCTCTCGAAGGTTATTTGCACAAATTTTTCATTATAGTTGTGCAATTATTATTTTTTGTATTCAATATTTTATATATTTTTTGTCATATATTTTAATTGGGGAAAACAACATATTTTATCTATTTATATATTTTTATTTTAAATTTCTTTGGCCAATATAATTTTTATTTAATAATAAATTGTATATTGTTTCATTTTCACTACTGGTTTATTTTCATAAATAAATTTGTTTCTCATTCAATGATGCTGACTATGATGATGACAATATTTTTGATAATTTATAATTATGTTTATACATATATTTTTGTCAGATTCACTTATTTTAAAGGCTTAAAGTCTTAAACTTAATCTACAGGGTGGGAGGGGGACAGCCATAGCTACTGTGGCTTTTATTTTTATGTTACTTCCATACATTTGAAATACTTTTGTATTCTATCACTCCTCGGTTTTTTTATATATTCTTCCAATATTATGTTTTCTATATACGATGGATATAAATCGTCAGTGTTCCTCTTGGAGGTGTTTTGTACCAGTTATTTATGGTAGTAGGGCAATTATTATTTTTTTGTACTCAATATTTTACATATTTTTTCTCTTTTGTTTTATTTAAGAAAACTTAAAACACTTTGTATTATTTATTGAAGTTTACTTATTCTTTATTTCAATTTTGATTGGTATTGTAATTATCGAAAGTATTGCGTAATAATGAAATTATTTCATACAATTCATTTATTGATATGGTACTTTTGTTATTAAAGACAAATTCGAAAAGATTTTTTAGATCTTTATTAATTTATAACTTTGCATATTTTATTTTAGTTTTCTTTAAAATGGTTTTTGTTTTTTTTGCTTGTCTTTTATCATTTTTATTTAATAATAAATAAATTGTATATTTATTCATTTTCACTACTGGTTTATTTTCATAGAATTTTTGGTTAACTGATGAAACTGAGTGATATTTTTGTTGGTTGATATGATATGATTTTGATATATTTTTGTGAGATTCACTTGTTCTATTTTATTTATTATAAAAATTAAAAATTGACTTATTACTTCAAATTGTTTTTTTCTTTATGTTAATTTATGATAATTCGTGCATAAATTAAATTGTATAACAAACTAACACAGACGAACCCACGAGAGCGAACGAATTTGTTTTGTTGCACTAGGGTTTGGGTCTCTCTGCTACTGCGCAAACACTGAGTTTTCCGGTTAACTCAAATTCTTTTGAATGTTGTTTTATTTTTATAACCTACACTAGTTTGTTTTTGAGTATCACTCATTATTAATTTGAGTGCAGGTTTGTATGAGTGGAACCGTGCAGATCTCTAGTGTAATAATTTAAGTTTTATGTTTGTTACAAGTTCTATGTTTTTTTTTTCTTTTTCCTCATATCCTTCCATTTATCCTTACATACACATATGTATCAAATACTTTGGATATAATGTGAAATGATAGAACTCTTTTCGAGATTGAATCGAAAAAGATTTGTTTTTCGGTAGTTTTTACCTAAACAGTCGTAATTAGCAAATTAAAATTCCTTATCCTTATTACAACCATTGTGATGTCATCTTTTGTTTTCTGTAACACTTTAAAGGGGCTTGTGAACGAAAGAATACTGACAAGAAGATAAGACAAATGGAGTGAAAAGTCATTTCTCATTCATTCTTCGTTCTATTTCTCTACTGACTCTACTCACAGGCTTGACTTACAAAGATTTTATGAATTTGTGAGTTTTTTTGTTGTTCCTTTCTAACTTGAAAGAATACTGTTCTTTTTTTTTCTCTTGTTATTCTTAGTTTAGAACATCGTCAAGCTATGGTATTTTAATGAACTTTAAATGGGTTAACCTTAGCAAATCTTTTCCATCCTTGATCAGAATAGCAAGATTAAAACCAGTAAAAAGAAGAAGCTATGCCGAAGTTGTAATACTCTTCACGCACCTGTTATATCTTCTGATTATTCTTCTAAGTTCAGGTTTTGTATGGGAGGTACCCCTCCTAGTGTTCAAATTTCAGTTCCATAGTACGAAAATCCAAAAAGCTTTTCCATTAAGAAGATAATTTTGAATCTGGTTTTGTATTGGAGCTACCCTTCCTAGTAGTCCAAGTGTCATGAAATTTACATAGTTAGTAGTCAGAAACATGTAATGCCCAATTTTCCAGTCGATAGTTTAAAAAACAAAAAACTTTTTCTAATTAGAACATGAATTTGGATCTGTATGGAGGCTACCTCCTTATGGTCCGGTTCGGCTGATTCCGACAAATGTACTGTGTTTGGTATAAAGAAAGCTTCAGCTCTCCAGATGAAAAACTGAGGGATTAGTTTGCATACATACATACAGACAAACAGATAGACAGACAGACAGACGGACATGGCTAAATCAACTCGTTTCGCGTTCTGATCGAGAATATATATACTTTATGGTATCTCCGATGTCTCCTTCTGTTATGTTACAAACATCATGACAAACTTATAATACTATTCACTGCGTGAAGAGTATAAAAACTAAAAACATATAGGAAAGTAAACACAAACAAATTCACAGCTCATCAAATAAGAATAAAATCAAATAAAAATGACCAGTCAAAATAATAGATGCAACATAGGAATTCAATTCATTCGCCTATTTTGACGTTTTTAATTAATTGCTATAGTAGCCGCTATATCCACCATTATTTTGGATGACTTTTGCAATTCTGTTTGGCACAAGCTTGCGGCAAGTGTCGACAGATATCTCGTACCAGGTTTTTTGTATGCAATCCCAATTTTTATTTTCAAATATTTCGATCCGAATCCTTCTTTTTACTTCTGCCCATAGATTTTCTATAGGATTTAAGTCCGAAAACTGACTTGGTCAGCTGAGGAGAGTCACATCGTTGTCCTGAAACCAAACCTTTACCAATTTCGAGGTATGTTTGGGATCGTTGTCTAGCCAAAATTTCCACCTCAATGGCATATTCTCTTCAGCATAAGATACATAGTAAATACATAAAACTATGCTTGACTGTCACTACCTATTTACACTATACTCTATTTTTGTTTTAGTATTTTCATTATACTTGTACATCAGTATGTATGTAAATGTTATAACAACATAATATGTACTTGTAGCTTAACAGGGAGGGAGGGCAGATATCTACTACTATTACTCACTATTTTATTTTCTCTTTTTCATAATAACTTCATGTAATGTGATCTGTAATTGTTGCAAGCATTGTTATTAATGTCTAATACGTACTTACTACTTACTTTACTTGTCCATAATTGTTGTTGTTGTTGTTATTGTTATTGTTATTGTTATTGTTATTGTCGTTTCTGTTATTGTCTGTTGTTGTCTGTTGCAACTAAGTAGTTAATTTAATGCACTGTCGCCTATTTTCCCGTTGTTTCTTTTGTTTATTGCAATCTTTTGTTGCATGTTTTCTCAAGAGCTCTCAAGTGACTAACACTTCATACAACTTAACTTAATTTAGCTTGCATAGTACCATATTTTGAGTGATTATGAAGTGTGAGTTGTATTACAACCCTTAAATAACTTGTGATACTCATCATATTACAATTTAATTACCTCTCTTTTTCATATTTCCATTATTTATAATTAACACAGATTTTCTTATTAAATTTATTATTATTATTTTTTAATAATAAATTTTCTTTAAGTTTCCATTGTTTAGAAGAAGTGTTTTCTCGACGATAGACATGATAGTGTACAAAGATTCTATGTGAAATATTAAATTAACCTAATTAAGTTATAACGAAAGGAGAAAAATAATTTGTGATTGGATTAGTAAGATAAGAGACTAAGTACATTAAGAGATAGATAGTTTGTATATATAGCATCTGTTAGGAGATTGGAA
Source organism: Amiota mariae (assembly GCA_035041805.1). Lineage (NCBI taxonomy): Eukaryota > Metazoa > Arthropoda > Insecta > Diptera > Drosophilidae > Amiota > Amiota mariae. The sequence goes on along the minus strand of JAWNKV010000943.1, from coordinate 47,930 downwards.
AAATATTGATCATATTTCGAAAATGTGGAAAATAAAAAAATTGAATATGAATTGACAAGAAGCATATTTTATGCTTTGTCGACAAACGCAGCATGCAGCGTCAAACTACACAAACAACGTCGAGGTACACAAACGACTTCAACGTTATTGACTTCAGCAAACAAAAAACAGCTGTGAATTTGAAAATTTAAGATAGTAATTATTGAAGAAACCTATATTAAAAGTTGAATTATTAAAAAAAGGAAGTATGTATTTTTATTATCATGTAATAAATTTAACTGGAATAACTTTTTAAATAGATAAGAAAGTCTGCCATCAAATTTAACATAAATACTGCAAAGAAATTGCCATCTACCAAATCAGTTTTTTGTCATTCACCACTCGATCAAGCAGTTCTTTTGGTTCACAAACAGCTGTTTTTTGGTTCACAAACCAGTTTTTTTTCCATTCACCAATACTGTTTTCTGTTGAAGTTTAAGTTGTTCAACTTTTTACGTTTCTGCGTTCGCGAGTAAGCTATGTAACTCGGTCCATACGATTTCATACATTTCAACTTTTTTTTTTGACGCACGAACGCAGCAAAAGCTGATTTGCAAGAAAACGTCGTTTGAGTATCTACACCTTTATAACTTTCTACGCAAACAAAAAAACAAAATTAAACCATCACAGCTTCAATACCAACAAATACAATTTATTTTAACAAATCAATTAATTGAATTAAAGGTAAATTTGAACCTTTGAAATGGTTAAAATTTAAATGAGACCAGGTTGGCATATCCAGCATTGATTATTTTTGGTTGATTTTGGTGTAATGCAAAAGAGATTTAGTAAAATGCAAAATGTATGCTTACAAACAACTGAAATGTTGGTACTTTTTCTTTAATAACTTCAGTTAAGGGTGAATTTAACCAAATCACCTCAAAAAAACTTGAGAGATTTCAAAACACTCAAAAGAGATTTCTGGCATGCAGAAAATTGCATTTGGGTTGTAAGAGATTTCTGACACATGCCCGATTATATAAATTAACTTAAGGTATCATAAAGTTAAAATTCATATACATGAATTGTGCAATTTACTTAAAATATATATCACAAATAGAAAATTTGTTTCATTAGATACTGTAGAATAGATGCTGGAATACTTTACTAACACGAATCCCGAAATGCAAACAATAATTCTCCAAAATCACATAAATGCCTTGGAATATTTGATTTAAATTTAAATGATAACGATAATTGTCCTGCTATGAATATTAATGTGTAGAATAAACCCTTACAAAATGAAATAAAATATTATATGTAATATTGCACAATCATATTGATAAGAAGGCAAGATAAGATGAGCAATAAGTTTCAAATAACAAAAAAAATGCGTATGTTGTGGATGCTTAAACCGTAATCAGCTTTACGTCTAGGGTACAAAGCCATGCTGATATCAAAATTGGCATATAGTATAAATATGTTGAGAACTGCAACACCTTCTAATGTCTGCAAAATAACAACGAGTTCAGTCTAAGGCCTTGAAAATAATCACGGGAACTTCATCATGGTAAATAAACAAGAAACGTAAACAAATAGTAGGTGACTGTCGCTAACGACGTCCAAGCTTTGTTCCGAAACGAAGAACATCATCATCATCATCATCATCATCATAATTTAAATATGGGAACACGTTTCTTTATGAGCAAATTTACGCCTTACCTATCTAATCGATTTTAATAAAAAAAATATACCATTCGATAGGTTTTCATTTGTAGATGTGCACAATATACTTTTTATTAAAATCTGTTGGATATTTTTGAAGGAAAAACAATTAAAAGTTTTCACCAATACTTCTCAAACTGGTATCAGCTTAACACGAGCTTCTCAAACTGTTACATGCTTATTTCGAGCATTGAGCTTTTTGTCAATTTTATAATCATCATAACATTGTTTTTCTTATCAAATTGAATTTGTCTCACACATTTAAATACTCGAATTCCGACCACTGTGCGATCCTAGTACTACATAAATATAAGCTTGAAGAAAAAAAATGCATATACATTTTAAATTTTAAACTAAAATAGTTTCTTGTAAATTATTATTTCATATGTGAATCATGTGTCCACCAATGTTCAATGTCAGCCTTCTAATGGTCATAGTTTTACTTCCTTCTTCTGACCATGTTTGGTTATCAGAGTACGAACACTGATTAAATGGAATTTGCTAATAATAGTTAATATGAGACAAATCCCATTACCAATCTCTTGATTATTTTCAACAGTTAAGCCAATTTTCCATGAGGAAAATAATGAAGATTTCAAATTATAATAATACGCTGACTATATCAAACATAGGTCAACTCGACATTTTAATGAAATCATAATCTACTATATTGTTGGACGTGCTTGATCCAAATTCACTTGCTCTATGAATACTGAAAAAATGGGATATTTTATTTATTTGTATTTTTTTTTACTATTTTAATTTGGACATTGCAGGATGTTATGATTCCTTCTTCTTCTAGACTAGAAGTCTATTTTCTATATCGACTATTTCTGGCATTTAAACTAATAATAGTAACAACTAAAACAAGTATCTAATTACATATTGGTGTTGATCAACATTAGACAGAGGAAGTTATCAAGAACTTATCTAAATCTTCTCATACTCATACCAGCTTCAATATTTTCATTATATAATAATATAATATAATATATAATATAATTTAAGATTACAATATTAAATAACTATGATGATGTAAGTGAGTGAGTACCTTTATTGCCAAAGCCTTTCTAAAAACTACAATATTTGAAATGTCAGTTTGAATCAGGAAATTAAATATATTTTTCTGTTTGGTTTTTCTTTAATTACTTCACATAATTATGAAAATATTATTGTGCATAAATTGAATAAGTGATATTTATAATAAAATAAAAAAAAATTATTACCTATTGTAAGTATGTAATTTTATAAATATAATCAATTATATTTATATTTTCATATAATTACAGATTTCTATTGCAAAAGCTGAACGGTTTTATTAGCGATATTATTTTTTATTTTTAACATATAAATTTTTTGTATTTTCTGTTTTTTATATCTACAAAATCAACGAAGCGAAATAAAAATAAAAGCATAAAAGCAAACTAAAAAAAAAAAAAAAAAAAAAAGTGACTAAAGATTCATGGATACAATAAAAATAATATGGGTAAACATTAAAAATGAATAAATGTGAAGAGGTTTACATATGTGCATGTATAAACAAGCAACCAAGTCAACAATATCATCATCATGATCATCATAGTTACCAGTAACCATTCTATAATATAATATTTGTTTGATTAACAAACTAGCTAACTTATTAACTGAGTAACTCTGACTAACTGACTGACAGACTGACTGACAGACTGACTGACTGACTGACGGACTTAGTGAATAAATGACATGAAAGACTCAAAGTCTTTTACTAATAATACGAGTATATACTCGTGTATATAACATATACTTAGTAGAAAGAATTTGCCTAACTAAGTAGCTCGTCCTTGACGCCAATAACATTATGTATAATTATTTATTATTAAATTTTTCTATGTTCATTGTTTTATTATATTTGTATTTTGTTTTGTTTTGTTTTGTCTTAAAATTTATATAAGTAGGTAATTATTGCATATACACGGACAATAAACAAAGCATTGTTCTAGGCGCGAACACTCGGCTGAAGCAGCAATGAGAAACTTTAAGAAAATAAAAATCTTAGTATATAAGAAAAATTAAATTCAAACTGAAAATATAAATACGAGTATATAAAAAAAAAAAAAAAAAACATAGTGAAGTGATGAATGAATGTATTTAGTCATTTCTGTTTGATTGCTGTTACGATAAACTTAAGAGGAGGAAATCATTTTCATTTTATTTTTGTTTTTTTTTTTCCACATTTTAACAATTTAGTGCTTTCAAATTATGTGTAGAACTACAGAATTTATTAGAAAAATATTAGTTCATTGCTTCAAAGACTTTCTAATCAAATAAGTCATCAGTTCACAAGTTAATAAGTACGTAGTATGTATGTCAATAAGAGGTTTTCGTAAATTTAGCTTTGTACGATCGTGAAAAATCCCGATAGTGTTACCAGATTGCAATACACGTACTAGAAATTCTTGTCAAGTTTCATAAAAGTGTGTTGCATTCCCAGATGGGTAAAGCATGTCACACATTATGCGACCGAGTTGTACAACTTTAAGGAATATAACACTGCTTGTTGGTGAGGGCAACGAGTGCGGGGAATAGTAACATGTCAGTTGTTGTTGTGATTATATGAAAAATCAAAAAAATTTTGGTTGTACGAACGATTGCATAATGTATGGGTGTGGGTTGCATAAAAAATTCGCAGCAATGGAAGCATTATTCTTGTTATTTTATAATCGCTTAGGAGTGAAGAATTATTGCATCTTTGCTTTTATTACCATCATTATTGTTCTCATTGTCTGTAAATGTAGAGTCATTTTAATTGGACAAAAAAAAAAGAGATAAACCACTCTTATGATAGTTCGTTATCAATCAAGTTGTCTTTGCCAAATATCTCATCAGGTCAACCAATCAGTAACCACCCATTTTTTGGGAGGACGAAAGAAGACAACGTCTTTCCGTGTATCTAGTTAAATATAAAACTGGGAATATCCATAAAAAATACATACGAGTAGTTTCGAAAATGAGAAATAGAATGATTTACCAAGGTAAAATTATCGGGATTGTACTGCATCAATAAAATCTATTAACTAAGAACAATACAATTTTTTTGTTTTGTTTTTTGTATTAACCATGTCTGTCTATGTACTATATTCATGATTTTTTCGTACACTCCTCCCCTTTACATACTCAAAACACCTTTTAATGATTCTATATTCGATATGATGTTGCTTGAAAGTACTTTGTTGTTGATTTCTTATTGTTGTTGTGGCAAGAAAGATCATTGTTGTGTTTACTGTCGTTTTGTCGTTTTGAAGTGAAGTCAACATGAATGTTGAATGTGATGTACGAGTACGACGTGTTCATGACTTTAGATTTAGTAGACCTGAGGGTCAAATGCGTGCAACAAGTCAAGTCGTTCTCAAGATGATGATGATTATAATGATGATGATGGCTTTAGATGACATGATGATGCTTTTTTAATGCATGAATGAAAAAACATTTGAAAAACTCGCAAGTCGCTACTCGCAACTAGCAACTTGGGCGACTTGTCTTGGTTAGTTTGTGGATTGTTTGTGACAACCTCTCAAGCAGCTTGTGAGGCAGCTGTGCGACACCAAACTCAATGAAATGCTTTAAGGTAATTCAAGCAACAATAGCAAGAGCAACAATAACATCATTTCTATCGCGTTTATGTCATGCAACGTAAACTTAAATCATAAATAATAATATTTTAATAAATAATAATAAGACAAAAACAAAGTTAATATACTAAATACTAAATAGTAGTAGTAGGAATTAAAGACAAGACAAGATAAGACAAAACCAAAGCGAAGCGAAGCGAACTGAAGGCAAGCGAAGCATGAAGAATATTCTTTGAAATGAAATGAAATTAGTATGTGTGTTTTCTGTTTTTGGTTTAACTTGTAATTTATAACAAGACTTATTAAATTAATAGCAGCCATCAGCAACAACAAAAATAAAATAAATAATAATAAAATAAAATATATAAGAAAGAATTCAACAGTTGACATTTAAAATGAACAATAGTCGTCGTTGTCTATTGCTTTTTAGTGTTTTTGACATTGAAGTCGCGTGAATCGCAAGAAAATCGCATGAAAATCGCTAACGAACAACAATTCATTTTTCATTTAATTTCATATCAATTTTTTCGTCTTTTTTTTTGTTTATTTTCATATTAGAACAACAAAATGTCGCAGATAATTTTATTGTTGTTGTTGCTGTTATTTCATGGTAAAGGCATTTAAGTCTCTGATAATCATGATAGATTCTTTTTTGGTTTTGCTTTTGTTTTTTGCAATTTACTCTTATTATATCGATTGAGTTCGTTGAGTTTCATCTTTCTGCTTTGTGCGATTGTTGTTCATGTGTTTGTTGTTGGCATCTTCAGTAATTTTTTTTTTTCAGTTTTCTCTGTTTTTTTTTTTTTTTTTTGTATTTTTCTATCTTTTGTGTATTGTTTGTTGCAACTTGGCTAAGGTCATAGTTAAGGTTTGGCTTCAATCGTGGAATCGAATAAATTATTCAATTTTAATGCAAAATGTCATGTTCAATTATTGTTGCATTATTTTGCAATAGTATACAATTATTTAAACAAATTAAATGTTAAATTTGTGTGACATAAAAATCACAATTTGATTAATTCATTGATTTTTATTGTGATATTTATTTATTGTGATTAAAAGTTCTTGAAATTCCAGAAACGAAGGCTAAGTCGCAATAACATATAGAAAAGATCATTCCTTCATTTATTCACTCATAAAGAACAATAAATATCTTAATAGACAAGGCAAAGTAAATTTATTCACAATCAAAATGTATGAAAATTGTCGTCTTAAGATTAGAATTAGATCATTCAAAGTTTATTAAATGTTAAATTAATTAAATTTTTTTACTAAAAACTGTAATAAACTTCAAGCTTCAATTCGAACTCCACTACCCATAACCCACCATCATCATATATATAACTTTTTATTATATAAATAAAAATACATATTCCATAAAAATCACAAAGCACAAGTTCAAAGAAATATGATAAGTTAGAGCAAAACTTAAATTAAAAAGTATGTAATTCAAGGAAATATATGTAGTATGTACTATAAATGAGAAAGTCAAACTGAAGAGCAAATCCGAAATGTTTTAGATGATCATCATCTTGCTTACACAGTTTCAATCTTGGTTACAGTCCTGGTCCCAGCAATGACATTCAAATTACAAATGGTTGATCACGTTACAATTCAAAATATAAAATTTTTCTATCAAAGTAGAAGCTTAAAGGAAGCATTACAGTGTTTGGAGGCAAACAAACGACATGAAATTACAATCATATATCAAAAGCATAGAATGGATATACTAAGTCTAAGAGGTCTAGAGGATCAAACAATAGAAATTTGCTTGATTTAGTCAATATAAATACTAAGTATAGGACAGTGTAAATTACATTAATTTTCTTGGCCAATTTATTGATAGAGATCGAAAGAAATAATGTTAAATCCTTATATAACTTTGATTGCTACGACTCTTAAGGATTATATTGATGTGAACAATGAAGGTGTCTTTCAGATGACAATATTATTGAACATTATCGCTTAGACCTAGTAAATTGAGCACCAAGTGACGGACGAACACGAATTTGATTGAATATACTTTCTAGGTGAAAATATGACAATTTTAAATTCATAAGTATTAATACAACTGACGATCATTATAAAACATTAGTAAAAATACAAACTCTTTTCATTGAAATAAAAAAAAAATTGTAAATGTTCACACAGAAATTTCTGAATACGTAAGTATATTTCAAGAAAGAAATTTTTAGAGCTGAAGGACTCTACGTTAGTGCTGTTGTATATAAACATAAATGAATAATTAATCTTATTAAATATAAATAAGAAAAAAATGTAATTGTGTCACAATTTGTGGAATTTCTTAGTTTTAATGAATAATCCTATAACTCGAAGTTTCATTGAGTTGAACTTCTATTTCCTTATTTTTTCGATTTATACTTATAAATTGTTTTTTGTTTTTTACTAATTTTTCAAGGCAACTTTCACTTTATCTCTTGCATATTTTCTGTCTTAACAAAATACAATACAATCGATGAAAAGGAAAACTGTTGAAAAAGAACAAGGAATCGTGTAAATCATTATACTGAATATCATAAAAGTAGCATAGACATATTTGGTACTCGTAGATATTCATTCATTCATTCATTTAACCTTAACCTTGTTACGTAATCACATGAATACTACTACGTGCTCGCGTGTATTTTGAGGTACCTTTTGTTAAAATTTTGTTTTTTTAATTTTTATTTTGTGTTTATTTTTCGTGTTTTTCTTTTATTTTGACTCTATTTCTTTAATTTTCACTTCAATACAGTTTAGATTTTGCATAAAGTATTGTATGTGTGTAAATTGAAAGTGAACCAAAAATAATACCAAAACGAGTAAGTAGTTGATAGTACGTGTCATTTTGGAATCATATCCAAACGCCGAAAATCACAGGCAACAGACAACCTCATTGTATAACAAGTAATCTCAGTCGTTTTGAATAAAATTTAATTTTATTAATCTAAAAAAATCTCTTAAGATGAGAAAGTTTGATTTAATGAAAATGGAATAGTAAGATGAAGAATTAAAATGACAGAACTAAAGAATTACATGTAATTAAATACTTGTATAGTATGTTACAAGGAATCCTATGTGAAGAGGAGTCATCGCCTGCGATATGAAATGGGAGATCCAAAAGGTGACGCGTTTGTCTGCTGCTATTGTACACCAGATTGGTTGTAAATTTACAATTGTTGCGTAGAGTCTCAACCACTAGACTCCGACGACGTTCGAACTAAAATCTCTGGAGAACTTCCAAATTTGAGTTGAATGCTGTGTGCCCTAAACCTGTTTACCGTAGCTCCCATACCGGCTTCAATGTGGGTTTATACAGTCAGTATAAGGTTTAACTGAGGAGCCAACTTAATATTCAAAGCTTTAGATGCTGCTGGTTTCCACAGTCTTGATGTAAAGTGGAATTTGTTAACTTAAAATGTTCTCTAATGGAAATCAAAAGAATTTTAAAAACATCACCCAACATCATTTATACACATAATTTGCTTGCATTTTCAAAACATTTGTTGTTCGCTTTGGCGCCCTTTTTCTGAGATGTAATTTGATGACGATTCTACTTAATTGCATTTGATTGTTTGGACTACAAATGAGACAATCTTCTAAATAAAGATCATCAATGGTCTTTAAATGCATTAGTAAAATGTACAATGACACAATACCCTTTTCCTGAAATTAGTGTTGGGTAAGCACTTCTTACTTCGGTGAACATGAACACTTATTCTTTGTCCTTGTTAAATGAGTCAACTCTCACACATTGCTCAGCTGTTTATTTGCTCACTTAAGTATATATGAATGCTTTTCAGTTGCTCATGAATAACACAGATGTTCACGAAAATAAAATACAAAGAACATGGCAGTTACATTTTATTTCAAATAAAATACGTAAGTATATATTTATATGTCAGCATGATTATTTACACGGGGCTACATAGAAAACCACCTTTTTAAATGTTTTTATATATAATCTATAGATTAGAACCTCCAGATTCCAAATAATGAATTAAATAATTATTATAATAAATATAGAATAATATTAATATAATACATTTTTATTCTCTACTTCATTGGAAATTCTTAGGTAAAAATTAAAGTTAAAGCAAACAAATTAATGTCAGGATAATTTTTAGGTGCGTGCTCATTCTACTTTGCGTCTTACAGCTTTAAATATTATTGGAATATGTAATTATATTTTACTTACTGGCTCCCTAAATCAGTGAAATTCGACAAAATTTCGCTATATTTTGTAATCAGCGATATTTTTTTTGGTAATATATAATTTGATGAAGATGCAGCTGCCAACTCCATACTACTTGTTCATGAAATCTTATCTGGAGAATAGAAAATTGTATGTTCGATGCAGCGATGCTGAATCCTCAATGCTAGGCTCCGTTTTGTATACATTATTCAGCACAGATCTGCCCATCAGTGGAGACCATTTCCTTACCACAGTCACCTACGCAGACGACACTGCATTTATAGCAGTTTCTATAACTCTCGCCGGCGCTTCTACAAGAACAGCTTGACGAGTAGGGCTTTGAAAGTATGGCTGAACGGATTGAACTGAACATTGTAGTCAACCCTGAAAAATTGTCGCACGGCTAGTGACTCAAACATTAAAACCATTCAGAGGTTCCAAAACAAAGTCTTGAGAATGGTAAGTGTCGCAATCAGGAAATTCATGAAGAACTCAAATATCCATGGGTGTCAGAAGAAATCAATCGATTTAGTCAGACTTTTCTTTCAGAGACGCAGGCTAATAAACTGAAATTTATGTAACTCTTCCCATAGCCCACTATCCTTCCTCTTTCCCCTTTAAAATATTTCAAACCATTGTGTAAAAATGTATATTTTCTATAAATATTAAGTTAAAATTAAGCAATTTAATGATTGTCCGAATTAAAAATTTTTAATTAAAGACGAATTTGGCCCAAATGTAAACACATGTGTTTGAAGTAAAAAGAACAAAAAAAAAAAAAACTCAAAAAAACAAAAACTACTATTCGACATGAACATTGTGTACACAAAGAACTGAACAAAAAGGAACAGTAGGGAAGGAGCATGTTCACTTGCTCAGTTTAGTGAGCAAGTCTTTTTTGCAACCCAAAATTATCCCACATAAAAAATACACTCACATCTACTATGGCGAAAATTGTCTGTTGATTTTATGAAAGTCATATGAAAGGCGTTTGTTACTAGTAAATTTATTCAAAAAAAAAAATCAGATAGTTTTTCATCTTTGATCTCCCGCAAGCAGTAACTTTACCTATTTTTCTTTGGTTTTCCATGAAATGAATCTTTTATCCTATCATAGAACAACGACTGGGTAAATATCTTTCACATCACTTCATTTCACTTAACTGTTCTTCTTTGTTTTATTTTCTATATTGCTTTCATCATCTCACATTAATTTGTTTTGTTACTTTTCCACCTGCACTAGCTTGGAATACTTATTGGTATATTATGGGCATCATAGAATCTGTCACCAATATTTAGGGACATAGAACAGCTTTGCGTAATCACTTTGTGATCAAGTGAATCATGCATGAAAATATTTCAAGTGAAAGAACTCAGATGAAAAACTTGGAAATTGGACAAAGTGATTCCAATGCAAAAAAAAAATGCGTTTGCTGATTGTCTAATGGAAAGACTAAGTGTTTGTTACTGTAACTTAAAATGCATAAAAATAGGATTTTGATGCCGGGGACATTTTAAAAGTTTATAGTTTGAAAAATGATATAAATCTTCGATAATTGTAAATTTATAATTATGTATTACAAAAGCATGGAAAATTATTTTAAAAATACTTATAAGTAAAACATTTTTGAAGCATAAAAATAAATCTTATTAAATAAGAAATATAGTAAGTGCCATTTAGAAGTTCAGTTAGTTCTTATCTGTACCAGATTTTAATGAAATTTAAGTTTAAATTCTCATAATGAGAAACAACCCTTTCCATTTCCATCTACATGTATTGCCACAAGTATATTGAAAGGATATCAAATGAAGAGAATTTCTTTTAATCAAATGCAATGTTGGGCACACGCACACAACATACTCTGTTGTCCATTTGTATGAATCAATGGATTTAGACTTGTTATAAGTTACTTGGAAAGTTGCAATTTGAATTCAATTCAAAAGCATCATATAAAGCGGATTTCATGATTTTCATTTTTTCATGTTTATTTATTTATTTATTTATTTATAAACAGTTTGAGTGCACAATATGTTATTTATGTTGTTGTATTCTTTATCTTGTTTTCGTTTCTTTTTTTTTTACCATTGAAAAGCATCGTTTGTAGTGCAATTGAAATAATATGAAACTGCCCCTGGTCTTATTTTTCAAATATCGTACATACGAGTAACATACATACATATTTGGCATGAAAAGGCAATCAATGGTTTTGACTGCGAATACACAGTTATACAGATACATAGTACATATAATCAGATGCACACATGCATATACTCAAAGATATAAAAATGAATAAACAAAAGGAAAGCACAAAAATAAATAATGAAAACATGTAAAAAAAAGATTAAAGTTGGCTATACCGAAGTTGTAATACTCTTTACGCAATTTTTATATATTCTGATATTTGTTCTATGTTCACGTTTTGTATGGGAGGTACTCCTCCAAGTAGTAGTCCGAGAGCCTTGAAATTTATATGGTTAGTTGATATTTAGAGTGTCCAAATTTCAAGTTAATAGTACAAAAAAACAAAAAGTTTTTCTAATAAGAACATGAATTTGAATCTGTTTTTGTATGGAAGGTACCCCATAATGGTCCGATATTGCGTATGGTGGAAAGAAATATTAACTATCTAGCATATAAACTGAGGGACTAGTTTATATACATTCATACATACACACAGACAGACGGACAGACAGACGGACAGACAGACATGGCTAAATCAACTCGTCTCGTCGCGTTGATCAAGATTATATCTATTACTCTACTGTGTGTTACAAACTTCATGACAAACTTATAATACTATTGACTGCGTGAAGAGTGTAAAAAGAAGAAAAAAAAAAACAAAATGAAACGAAAACAAACTCAGATTTAACGCAATTCATGCGCACATAATTCGTATAATTAACATTTCAGATTTGAGATACTTTTGAAATGACTGAGATCAGTCAATAACTGAATGCTTGCATGAATAAAAGAATGAGTGTATGAATGAATGACGGAATGAATGACGGAATGAATAAATGAATTAACGAAAAGCTGACTAACTGTATGAATAAAGAAAAGGGGAAATTTACAAATGAATAATAATAATAAATAAAATAATAATCATAACTATAACTAAGTTAAAGTAAAACTTATTCAACTTCCTTATCTTTCTATTATGAATGACTACTTAGTATTATTTAATTTGAATACTCTTAAGTCTTAAGAATGCCAAAGTTTAGTATACTAAGGTTTAGTATATTTTACTATATAATTTAATTGAAATAAAAAAAAAGAAAATATTATTGATTTGACTAAATAGTAACTAATTCTAAGAAATTCACTCTATTGTCTGATAAAACTGCTTCACTATGCACTCTAAGTGGAAGATTTTGGCTTGATAATAGGAAAAGAATAACATCTAATAGGCAACTAAAAGTTTCATGCCATTTATTTTTTGTTCTTGTTATTTATGGTCGACATTTTTTTACTGTCTTAATCCGCTTTCCAAATATTTTCCATTTTTAAAAACAGGATAAACGGTTCTCAGAATACTCGTATTTAGACACTTTACGATTCAGTTTCCACCATGAATTACCCCCGTTGGCAAAACTCAGAAACACATGGTGCGTAAAAAGTTAGCAGTTAAAAAAGTATAATCTGTTTTTTGTTAGAGAGTAAACCATCAATTTTTTAATTATATTTTTTTTTACTCCATTTGGCAATATTGAAATAAAACTTGCCCCTACCACCCGCGACGTCCTCATCAGGCAAATTCATCAGTAACTGGGTACTGGGTGTGAGTTGTTACCCCTTGTTGCTTGATAACCGAACTCTGACTTTGACAAATCTGAGGAAATTAATAAACCGAAATATTCGTGGTTTTAATTAATAGTTCATGTTATCCCGAGCGCACTGTATTTTGAATATGTGTACGAGCAAAAAACAATTTTACTTTATCCGATGAATAAAATATGTAACAATAAGAGACTCAATTAATTCAAGTGCGAGTAAAAAAAATGTGATCTAATTTTGTTATCAAGATGTGGTTTTTGTTTTGATGAACACAAATAAATAAATTCATCAATCATTTTGCATAAATTACAAGCAATTGTCTATGGTATGATAGTAGTTTAGTATCTAAGTATAACATACAATTTAAATATGTTGCCATTGGCTTCAATTAAACAAAACGAAATATACAATTTACCAATTTTTGGCTATTTATTTTTTGTTTTTCTTTGCCATTCTTTCGATTTATTTGCATACTTTTCAAACTTAAAATAATAATAATAAATTAAAATGAACTTGATTGATCTTCAAACTAATCAATGCTTTTATTTATTATTATTAATTTTTTATTGTATAAAATTTAAATAAACTCAAAGTGTGCATACAGTTAATAAAACTGTAATTTTAATGTTAGTGGCCTCTTTATGTGATCAAATTTACTGAAAGTGATGCCTCTCTGATTGATGCTTGATACTTGACTCGCTCACTTACTCACAAAGTAGTAGTAGTAGTAGTAGTAGTAGTAGTACGAGTATCTCTAATGAGATACGCGTGGCCTCAACAGATACCATTTGTTATAAATTTTTTTTTTTTTTTAATAATCTCAATATAATACCAAGTATTTTGTTTACTTCATATTCTTCTATTGTAGTATGTATTTCTTGTTTGCCTATTTATTATTACTACTCTCATTTTACTTTAATTCTTTAACTAATTTTAACTAAACGAACGAACGTCAAGGACTTTTCGCAATTTCTGATGAAAAATTTAAAAGATTTTTGTGTGATTTTTTTTCTTTCGTTTCGGAACAAATTGAAAGTTCATTAACTAAAATGATTAACTCGTTGATTGAAGCAGAGTGGATTGGATTGGATTTTGGATGGAAGTTATTGATTGCTTCATGCGTTTGTGCAATTGCCAACAAACTAAAATTTACAAATTGTTACATTTCAGTATCTTAAGATTAAAAAGAAACAATGTTGAACTTATTTATACAGGACAGTTGTGGACAATACTGTTCAAGATATTATACAATATGTAGTTTAATAATTACAATATAAAGATTTATTGATTGTGCTATGGTGATGGAAGACTAATCTGGTATACTCATATTATACACAATGAATGGTAAGAGCCAGCAATTTACTATTAAAAATAGAAGACTTTACTTGACTTGACTTCATATTCTTCCTGATAAGTCTGTAGATATTGCAGAAATTTCAAACAAACTACATACCCTTAAATTCTTAATTTCTGTCAATTTTTAGTTTTTAAAATAACTTTTTGTCCTTTATTTCGATTAGAATTAAATGTGGTTCATCAAGAAATCTATAAGCATAAATTTTGATTTTCAATAAAACATAAATATTCTCTATTGGATTAATATCGGACGATTGGGAAGACTATTTGAATAATGTTGTGTCATTATTTTATATGTCGTCGTTTTTATTTACAAAGAAATTAGAAATTTCAATGCTAAGAAAAAAACTACGACAAAATTCAGACTGATAAATGACACCACTGTGGTGGTCACTGTATTATTTATTATAATGGTGGCTTTAAGCATTTGAAGTATCTAAATCAAATGAAAATTTCCTTACGTGGAATTCAAACACAACAAATTTTTTTGTTCAAATGAAGTCCACGTCAAGAACAACGTTTCGTACTTCATTTCTTCAATACAATAACTGTTCTATGTTTTGGATGCACATAACTTCTTGGATTGGATTGAACTCAACTGAGCACTTAGTTGGCAATGGTAATAGATCACTAAATTCCGAAATGGGGATAGATTGAAGAAAAAGAATTTAAATGGTTATATGTCTCCAGGTTGAACTACCACCTGACCTCCTTGTGATGGCAACGGCTTTCAAAATGAATTAAGAACCCTAAGCGCGATTCCATTCTATCATGATCAGCGGTGTTGGCCCCTTTATGAGAGTGTTGGTTGTGGTTTTTTTCCCAGAGCAGGGGGTATGCGTTATACAATCGGGTGTTGTGACCATATATAAGATTAGATTTTTGATGGGTCTTGACTCCATACCAAGGTTTGGATTATACAACCAATATAAGTATGTCTACATTTTGGTATAAGCGGATTAATATCCAAGTGGACGTTGACGTTGTCATTATCAATCCTTGTGATTGGCACAATGATATTAGGTCTTCATTAAGACAAATCGACTTTATATCCAAATCATTGTTACTTAGTAAGCAGCCTATTGATTCTTTTAAGGGTTCCGTACCCATAGGGAGCTAACGGGACCCTATTACTAAGCTTACAATGTCCGTCCGTCCGTCCGTCTCCTGCTCTATCTCATGAACCGTAATAGGTAGAGAGTTGAAATTTTCACAGAGTGTGTAATTCATTTGTGTGTAGAACGACAAATACTTAAAATACACATTTTTAGAAGCATTGTTCTTTAATTTAACCTTTTGTTTAACATTTTTTTTTTTGTAGTATAGTTTTAAGCTGTTAATTGTAGTATACTTTTAGGCTGTTAAATATATACATAATTTAATATTTTGAGCAAAAAATCTTGAACGATGGTACGGAACCCTCCGTGTCCGAGTCCGACTCACACTTGTCTGATTTTTTATTTAAAATTTTATTTAATGAAATTTCAAAAGAAAAAATGGAAAAGTTATAAGTAGTTATATAGATTTTTATCATGTCCTCGGTGCGCAATTAAATAAATTCAGATCTACTTAGTAAAAATGTAGAATAGCGTTGAGTAACACAGCTTAATGGAAATGGGTTGTTGTTGTATTATGATTTAACTATTAAACTTTTATTAATGTTTTTTGATGAATTTTTTAAAGTAAATAAATAAATGCACAAATGATTAAGTAAAATATATGAACAATAATAAAATGATTTTGTTTTATATTATATTATTTATTAATATTATTGTTATAATTGTTGTTGTTGGTGTTGGTGTTGCTGTTGTTATTGATTGTATAACAAAAAATAGTTTTGTTCAAAACAAAAATGAAATAAAAATTCCAAAAATACATATGTATATTAAATATATACAAATTTAAACCAAAATACCGAAACATAATTAATCAATTTTCATTTCGTTTCACTTTTGCCGCTTTTCGATTTCAGTTTCGGTTTCGATTTTAATTTTGTTTTTGAATCACATTGAAATCATTTCGATTTACATTCATTATTGACCGAAATATTTTTATTATACGAATTACAATATTATATTTTATTAAGTTAATATATTAAAAACAAATTTATATGTAAATTAATTGTTATTTTAAACTTTTTCAACTTTCTTTTAATATTTTTGGTTTTTTTTTTAATATGATTTTTTTTTTTTTTTTTTTTTTGATGAAATTTTATGAAATCATTTCACTGTTATATATGAAATTAATTCGTTATCATTAGTTATCTTATTAATTTTATATTAATTTTCTTTTTCTCATACTCCATGTTTTTGGGTCTTTCTTAATACTAGTATAGTAGTAAACACAACTCAATTTAATGTAAGTTGTAAGTAGTATCTGTGTGGGTGAGCGAATGTGTATTTATAAATTTGTGTGATGTGATTGTGTGTGTGTGTGTGTGTGTGTGTGTGTGTGTGTGTGTGTGTGTGTGTGTGTGTATTAACGAAGACTTTATAGATGGGGAAGTTTAATCATAGTCAATTAACTGATAAATCAATTCAACAATTTTTTATTTGTGTTTTTTTTTTTTTTTTTATTATGTAAAATTTTATTTCAAATTAATTTGTTCATTCAATAATAATCGATAATATCAATTTGGTAAAATTGAAAATTGAAAAGCAAACCAACAACAATCATACAAATTTTTGTTGTTTTTATTGTAATTTAAATAAATTGATTTTGTCACATTTTGTTTAGTAAACGATTTGTCTTCATTTTGCTACCGTTGGCTGACTGCTGCTGCTGCTGCTGCTGCTGCTGCTCTACAAAGTTTTATAGTATCTTGCTACTGTTTCACAATTTGATGAAAGATAAAATTTAATCAAATGAAATCAAATGAACTCAACTCATAGTATAAAATAAAATTTTATAAGCAAATAAAAAGATTCCGAAGATTTTCTTGTATTTTCACATTTCTTTATAAAATAAACAAATTAAAAAAGTAAAGAAATTAAGAAATTAATCATTAATTACAGTTTAATGCCTTCAACTTATACTTATAAATATTCTTTTCCAATTTAGATAAGAAAGAGGTGAGAAGAGGAGAGGAGCGTTTGCTCTACATTGTTCTACAACTTCCAACTTATAAGTTTATCAAGTATGATGGTCATACTATACTTAATAAAGAGTTAGTGGGATAGCAGCTAAGACCGCTTGCTATAAAAGCAACTTCCTCCTATAAAATCCTATTTCAAGATATGTTGGTAATTATTTAGCAAAGTCGCTGCCAATGATATCGGTAATCAATTTTATAATAATTTAATTCACAATCAATTTAAATCATAAATCTGGATTAAATCAAGTAGAACATCTTGTCATAAGAAAGTTATACTGACTAGTGAGCAATGTCGTAGGCATTCTAAGTAGAAATTTATTAATTAAGTACTTCCATCCGATCACTTTAATTTTCTGTTCGCAAGCTTATTCTATTTTACAAAATGAGAAAAGCAGCTTATCTTTTATCATATTGCTTTTATGGATTATTTAAATTTTATTTCAAAGTATATAGGCAATATATCTATGTATGTTGTACGAGAGAAAGGACTTTGAAGCAAGTTCACATGTATTATCGCATAGAATTGACTGATTAGGTCTTTATCTTGAAGTAATGCGAAAGTGGTTTTAGGGTAAGAAATGACCGTCAGTTTTAATTGACTGCAATATATACATAACATTGGTGTAAACTAATCATACATTTTAATTTCAAATAATCTTAATATAATAATAATATTAATAAGAAAGAGAGGCTGTGAATGTAAAATATTTTGTAAATAAATTTAGTTAATAAGTGTGAGCTTAGAGTGAGTAAGGAAATCTCTTTTCTGTAGTCACAGAAATTAATTGTTTCTTATTAAGAATTCATTTATTGACTGATAGATTTGCAGAGTGTTGTGATTCAATTCAATGACTAAGTAAGGCATGATGAACTTTAACTTTAACTGACGCGTCATTCATTCATGACCTATTCATTCCTATCTTATGATATCCTATTTTACTTTATACTGTCTTAAGCTATTCATTACTATCTTACATAAGCTTAAGGCATGTTCACTTATTGTAGTTCCAAAATGAGATTCAATTTCTACGTCCGTAACATTTCAAATTGCAATATTGACAAACTTGAAAGCTAAAATATCTTTTGCTTAAATGGTCAAAGAAAAAACTTATTATTATTGGAGTCATCTTAAAGTGTTTTATTTATTTTTATACTCTTCACGCAGTTGTATGTATGAGCTTTCTTTTGACCATACGCAGTACATTTGTCAGAATCGGACCACTAGAGTGGTACGCCTCATCCAAACATGGATCCCAATTAAAGTTCTTATTAGAACAACTTTTTTGTTTTTTATATTATCGACTTGAAATATGGACACTATGACTGGCTCCTTGGCTCAATGGTTAGTGCGCCAAGCTGACATCGTAGAGTCGCGGTTCGGTTCCCGCTGAAGTCTGGTCCCTGCACTTTTCTAATTTTCTCAATCCTTCCCAACTCGCCTCCTGAACTGATGTCCTTTTGTCGCTATTGCTCATATTAATAACTAAATTATAATTTGTAATTATAAACTTAGTTATATATAAATAAAAAAAATAAATAAATATGGACATTATAAGAGCCTGATCCATATCCACCAACCATATAAATAAGACCCTCGGACCATTAGGACGGGAGAAGAGTATTACAAATTCTGCACAGCGAAAGTCAGTATTTTTTTCTGTTTTTTTTTTTTTTTTTTTTTGTATTTCACAATTTTTCTCGTTTTCGTATTTTGCATAAAATCATTTATTAAGTTTCCTTTCTTTAGCGTGTTTTCTTTTCTTTTGTTTTGTTTTGTTGCCTTGAATAGTTTTCTTTTTTTATTTCTCCATTGGCATACTTTTGAGAGCGACGATGATTCGCTTTTTTTTTGCTCTATTTTTTATTTTTATAAAAAAGAAAATTCACTGTATACCACATAGGATTTGACAACAGAACTTAACTGCATTAGTATAGTCATGAGGTGGAGATTTTATCAAAACTGCAAAAGAAACTGGGGCGTTTTGTATAAATTATAGTTATGTATATTTGAAGAAAAATTAAAACAAATAGCGCTCGTATATTAAAACCTTTTGAGTATTTTAGGACATTGCCTATTTCCGAAATATAAAATATACCTCTGGTATCAAAACTTTGCTTATGTGTGAATAGAATGTAATGCTAGAAAAAAAGTTGCTAGCTACCATGAATAATATTAATAGATTATCAGCAAAAATGGCTGAGATAACGTAAAGTCTTGATGGGAGAATTTAATTGCAAAATAATAAAATAATTGCAAAGAATCAAATACATACTAGGTACATAAATAAGCTGAGGATTGTATTGGATTCTAGTTATAGGTATTTGTTGGGCAAGGTATGAAAACAAATGAAAGTTAATTAAATAACTAAATAAACATCATAACTATGCTAGGTATTAGACTCTTCATTTAGATTTTTTTAAAATATACGATTTGTATACGAAATCTTTAAAGAAATTAAATCCTGAAATGAAGTGCAAACTAAACAAGGGTATTACACTATACTATACTATATTATCATACTATCATTCATTATACTGTTTAATATTATTTATCATAGTCAATTAATTGTATGAATTATTATTATTGATGTAAAAGTATTATATTTAAATTTAATTTATTATTGACTTAATTGTTAAAACAGAATATATTATCTCTTAACATTTATTTGAAATCAATAAATTGCTTTTAATTTTTCTTGCCTCATACTACTACAGGTGTGGTATACGTGGGGCAATACGAAAGTGACAAAACTATCGTGAGTTTTCACGATCTGACGTTTTCATTGTGAAAATTGGCATTATTGGTACTTAGAACGTTTTGTCATATCAAAGCTATTTGTTTACTTTTTGTTAACTTGAAAATTTCATATCGAAACAAAAATGGATTTAAATCGTAAACATTTTCATGCAATGATTTTTAATGATTTTCGAAGTGCAAGTTAATCCACTTCTTAAGAAAAGACTTCATTCTATTTTTGGTGATGAAGCAACACTACAACACTAAGATATATCGCTGGTTTATGGATTACAATCGTGGACGGTCGACCAAAAACAGCTGTTACCCCCGAAAACAACGATGCTGTGCGTAAACTAATAATGGAAGATCGGCATGTGACATACAGTGAGATTGAGGCAACTGTGGGCATTAATTCCACCGCAATTTATAGAATATTGCATGAACACTTAACTGTGAGAAAGCTATTTTCGCTTTATTTGACAATCGCTCAAAAAACACTCGCGTCGATTGGAGCGAAGAAACGCTTTAAACGAAATAATGCGTATTTACTTTTCATTGCAAAACTTTTGTAGTGCCCCACAAATAGCACATCATACAGTCAATGAAAACTCTTCTAGAAATTTGCTAACGGCATTCTTTTGCTAATAATACAAATATTTCAAATACAAATTTACCAAATTCTATTTAATTAAAAACAGAAAAATAATATGGAAACCTTTTGTACAAAATTTATTGTTATATACTCGTAGTTTTAGTTTTGCAATAGTTTTCAAGTCAAAGATACTCTATGTTGCAGGTAAATGTCTTGCATTTTATATATGCACTACATACGTGTACTATTATTTGACATGGTAATAACTTTTTTGCTGTGAAATACAAAGAAACAAAAAGATTGGACCAAATATGAGGATATACTAAAATGGTCTGAATGAACACATAAATTCCATGAATTTTGTACACAATTAGAATTGGAATGATGCTCTTACTAGTAGTTCACATAATAATTTCTTTGCTGTGTAAAAGAAACAATAAGAGAGGATAAAATATGAGGATGAATACTAAGATGTCCTAAATAAACAAATATTTTGCTTTTAATTACATCTCCAACTCAAAAGACTTTCATCCACATTGGTCCATTGATATTTTTATGCTTACAAATCGGGATATAAAGTTATTTATCTTATCTTGCCAAAGGCAATTTGATGATCAAAATGTTAAATAATAAAAGGCACCCACCAATTTCAATTAGAGGCATACATACATTGGTATAGGCAAAACACAAGTAATTTCCAACATATGAATGCAATTCTTTAATATGCAGTTCTATTATCAATTCAATTACATTCTGCCACAAACAATTGACAATGAAAAAGGGTTAAAATATTATTACTTTCTCTTTAGGTAAATTTTGCCTTTGAGTAAGGTAGGATGTCACAAAAAACAGAAACAGAAACAGACACAGACACAAAGACAAACACAAAGGCAAAGATTTCAAATTATTAATAGAAATAGAGATATATATCTGATTTTGACTAGAAATTTACTAATTAAAGAAGCCACATAATTGATGAATTTCATTTTAATTATTAGTTTGAAATCATACAATGAAAATGATTTGATTTGATTTGATTTGATTTGATTTCGGGTATGATAAGCATAATAACACAATACGAGTATTATTCTCTTCGTCTAATACTACTAGAAAGATATTTGGTATTAGCAGAAATATTTTACATGTTTCAATTTCTTAGAGATTTCCTTTCATCCTTTCATCACCACAAATTAGTGTTGTTAACAGCAATGAATTAGTACAATAAAGAATAAGAATAATTAAATGTAAAAATAGATTTTTATTAAAAAAATATTTATAAATTATATTTTATCTTGTATTACTAAAGGCCTTAGCAGTTGTTTGGATAGTTTTAGTTTTTAAACATTACTAACAAAAATATTATAATACATAATAATAAAATTGTATCTTGTAATAAATTTGGAAATTCATAAACTGTTAAAGAGTTCATTGTTTGTTTAGTTTAGGTCAATTATCTACTACTTAATATTAACCTTCTTCTCCTCAAATGGAAAGCATTAAAAGATATAATAATATCACAATTACACATAGATACAACAATATGTAAGTGTTTAATAAGAATCTACGTTAAATACATTTACACAATTTACATTAATTTCGATTTATTTCTATTGTTTTTGATGTTTATTGTTTATTTTATTCACATTAACACATTCTAGAGAAACACAAAACATAATACAAAGATGATTTAATCTACACACATGAATGCACACACAGAAATACCCACAGGTATAAATAACATAATATACTCGTACTACATATTAGACATCAACATAGTAGCAGTAGAAAGGGCTTCTTTTAATATTCATATAGCTCACTTTACTCATTTTTTTACCCGTCGGCAACTAGTACTTACATATCATCTGCATCTTTATTCAGAGATACTTTTGATAATGGTGATGGGGAGATGCTTTCAGTTACAGACAAATGTTCGATGATATCTTTTTGTCATATACTTCTATGTATTTTAGTTTATTTTCACACTGTTCATAATTTCTATTATGTGTGTGTACTTCACGACTTCTTATCATTATATGTAAAATTATAAATTAATTGATTTGAATGTTTTAAATAAATTGTACACAAATTCCAATAAGAATGGGACATACCAATTAAACCTTCAGTATCTCTGAACAAGTCAAAAGAACATAGCATATATGTACATACAGTCTTTGTGACTGTGAAATATCGAAAACAAAAAATCGACAGAAGTTGAAAAGTTGTTAATAGTTTCATTCAAAGTAAAGAAGATTATTGACAAAATATTAAAAAAAAATCGTACACATAATGTGCTTTCTGATGCAGAGCATTGAATTCCCATGATTCCTTCAATAAAGTTAGAGCAAATACTATTGTCCATGCCAATAAGACCCCTGTCTGAAGCACTATATCGAAATGTAAATACCTTAAATGTCTGAAATTGAAAAAAATAAACCACCATTCAAGCCTACTACACCTTATCGTTGACTTATCATGTCATAGAAAAATGAGTGTCATAAGGTGGTTTTTTTTTTCTAGTGAGAAAAATTTAATTTTAAGAGTCCAGATGGATAGCAGCCGAGAAGTCAGCGGTATTATTTATGGTTTAGGGGGCCTTTTTTCTTTTTTGAATTTTTCAATGCGACAACACACCTACTATACACACTCTCCGTGTGATTAAATCATGAATTGAGACATTAAAATTTCACCCTTTTGAACTTGCCACCATGCTCATCGTTTGGGTATGGCAAGTACGAAAAACAATGAAACTGGACTTCAATTTCATTTGACTTTATTAAAAAAGTTTGTATGATTCAATATTCAATGCAATTCTAAAATTAACGAGGTTATTTCAAAATTTAAAATTAACCTTTCATTAATATTTTATTTATTTATTTATATAGAACTAAGATTATAATTACAAATTATAATTTAGTTATTAATATGAGCAATAGCGACAAAGGCCTTCATCTCAGGGAAAGAGTTAGAAAGGATTGGAGAAAATTAGAAAAGTGCAGGACCAGACTTGAGCGGGAACCGAACCCGCGACTCTAGGATGTAACCATTTAGCCAACGAGCCAGTCTTCATTAATATATGTACGAATATGTAGATATTATTAAACGAATATTACTTTAAATTTCCCTATGTAGTGACTTATTAATTTAGAGAAAGAGAGACTCATACTTATTCATTAAATGAGAAACATTGTTAAAAAATGGTTGATGAGATGTTTGACAAAGACGAATTGATTGATTATAAAATATATTTCTAAGCTTTATATGCATCTCACATGCCTTCATCATTTTCACCGACTTTTTGGGTGTTCCTTTGGATTTTCCAAATTTTCTTTTTTTCCTTAACCTTCGTCATGAACAACTTCGTCCATTGGTGCAAACCGTATGAAAATGGATTCTGTAGTTTTTGAGTTTAACGCGTTCAGATAGACTAAATATTAATATTGTACTAAAGATGTTCACCATACCCAATACATTTGCCGGAATAAGACGAATCGGATCACAAGGGGGATACATTTAATATAAACCCAGAGCCAAATTTATGTTCTTATAAGATTTTTTTTTTTTTGTGTTTTGTACTATAAAATTTGGAGAAAGCATGCATATTTCAAAACCTTCGGAATACCAGGAGAGGTACCTCCCAAATTCAAATTCAATTCAGCCATAAAATATAATAAGTAAAAGAATAACTTTCTTATAAGATCTAAATCTAAAAATTCCAAATTCAATATCAAAAATGTTGCAACAATCACAAAAAACAGTAAAATTGGGTTACAAAAATATTGTTAACGAAAAGCGCTGATAATATTGTACAACAATAAATGAACTAATGTATTATTTCCTTCTCAGTTTTAATAAAAAAAAAAATAAAAAAAAAAATGAATAATGTACTTTTAATACTAAGTACTTACTTGGCCTTGACCCGAACGAAGTAAAATATTAAAAGTAAATTTCACAACATATCCAAAACGTTTTTTCAAATAATGTTTTCGATTTGTCAAGGTCTTCAAACTTATGTTACTCTTCGTTGTTAAATTTTGTTACTCCAACGATTAGATTTAGATTCTGGATATACTTTAGAATATTAAATACAATAGCAAGGAGCTAAATTTGGAAAATATGGTGAATTTCCTTGAGAATACTTATTGTTAAACTGTTTAATAAGTATATCCAATTAAAAGTTTTCTTGACATAAAGTTATCTAGTATAAGACTATATATTAATAGTAAGCTGAGACATATATCTGACCAACAAACATTATGGTATTCGCCTTCAAATGATTTTAAAACTAACTCACTCAATGAAGTTAGAAAATCTTTGCTGTGACTCTCCCTGCACTCATACTTATACTAACATATCCTTATTTAGCAGATTCAGAAATTTATTTGCATCTAGATTATGAATTAAAATTATTGTGGTCAAAGTCACAATAGTAAGTGATGGCACGACAACATTGAAGCAGAGCCACGAATACGAGTCTATACTTACGTATGTGGCGATTCTAGACTTAGACGACTGAATGATTGCCCTTTAAGAGGAATGCCTTGGACATGGGCACCTACTCAGAAGTAATGCAGAAAGCGGTAACGGAGTGGGTATATTGTCCACAGGAAGAGGAAGATGGTTTCGTGGGTTCGTAGGTCCCTACCCTGACACGCCACAAAAAAAAAACAAAAAAAGAAAGAAAAAAGCATCTGCTTAGTTGAAGTCACCAATATGCTTATAAATTGTAGGCGACTTTGAGTGCCTATGAAAATGCGCCTATGACAACTATGTAGCAACTGAACAACTTAAGTAAATTACATTTAAAATTGGGCAACACCAAAGGTACTTGGTGGGTTGTTATTTGAATTCTATTGTTTCTATTGTTTTTTTTTTTTTTTCTATGTTGAAATTTTGAAATTTCGTTTCACATTTTATTGTTTTTTATTTTTTTTTTTTTTGGGAAAAGTTCAACAAGTTAATTGCAAAACAAGACACCTTCAATCAAAATCAAACAATTTTTGGTATTCTTCATTTTCCCCTCTGCCTCTGCTTCCTCTTCCACCACCTTACTTTATTGCTAGCACATGCTGGCATTTTTTTTTTTTTTTTTTATTTATAGTTTTGGTTTTTATATGCTAAATTTTCAATTTATACATATTTTTTTTTTGTCGATATTTCGTATACCAAAATAGGCGCAGCCAAAGGAAGTTTTTATTACAAATAACATATTGAAGGCTAAGAAAGAGGTAGGAGGTAGATTGGTTCGTTGGTTGTTTGATAGGAAGGTAGGAGGGTCTAAAGCAAAGGAGGTCGCAAACAATTTGCAAATTTGCAAATGTCGGTTCGTCAAAATGTTGATTTCAAAAGAGTTTTGGTAACAACAAAAAGAAATCAAGTTGTTGGCTGGTCTTTGGACTTTATTGTCTGATATGGTCGATGGCAAACAATAAAAATTCATTGAGCAATAAATGAAGTCGTTTAAAGTTGTTTATTTGTTCAATTTTTTTTTTTTTTTTTTTGGAAAAGTGCAACAATTATTGTTGACCGACCGTCGTTCGTCATTCGGTATTGTCGGTCGTTTGTCGTTGTTATTACTGGCATTGCCGGTGTTTTGTAGTCTGTCAAATGTTAAAATCTTTACTTTACGTTGTTTCTTTATTTTTGTATTATCTATTATGAACAAAATCATTAAACTGAGCCTGCGCAACTTACTTTACTTATGTATGCACATACAATAGAAATAGCGTATAAACCTCAACGCGTTTCGTTTGCTGACCTCGCAAACGATTCCAAATGATTGCGAACGCATTTGATGAGGGCGATAATGCGTAACTTTCCACTGGGAACCCCGAAATTGAGGGGCTGCCAGGGAGGAGTTCCATCAAATTAAGCTCACTCATTGTTAAGCTTTAATGCTTACACTGAGAAAACGAAGAAAAAACACAGTTCGACACGCAACTTAAGTTTTCATTCACGCAGCGCAGCGCAACAAACAAAAGCAAAAACAAAAACAAAAAGTTAAATAAGCGTCTACAGTGGGCCAAAATGCTGCAATACTCATAGAGCAAAAACAATAGACTAAGACACAATTATTATGAGCATGTTGCATGCAACAATTGTGGTTAGTCGTCTGTCTCACTGTCTGTCTGTCTCTCGGTCTATTTGACTGTGTGGTGTCGATTGCATTATGTGAATATTTTTTGTTATTTTATTTATATAAAACTTTTTTTTTTCTTTTTTTTAATATTATTTTTATTATTGTATATTTTCATTCTCCTCTTCTTATTTAAGCCTTAATTTCTTATAAAGCCTCATTGTTGTTTTTGTTGCTGCTGCTCTTGCTCATGTTACTGTTTTGTTGTTCACACCCCTACTACTACCTAATCATAATCATAATTTTTGAATTTAATACTTTAAACCGACACTCAAATTAAATCATTAATATAGAAACACAGATAAACACACACACACACACACACACACATAGTGCAATATTGTCATCGTCATCATATTTGATTTATGCGAATTTTGCATGTCAAATAAAAAATTTAAGTATGAGTAAACATTAAACAAGACAAACAAACAAAAAAAAAGTGTTGAAATCTTTCACTCATTTTCGTATTTTTTTTAAAGATTTTATTACAAAAATGTTATTTTAATAAATAATAAGAAAAAATATTAAAAATTTTATTTGTTTATTTTCTTTCCGTTTGATGGGGTTTTCTCATTGTCTTTCATTTTATTAGGCATTTCATGACATTCATTACTCCCTCATTAACTCGAACTGCATAAACTAACTCAGTCAGACAAGCAGTCAGTCAGTCAGTCAGTTAGTCAGCCAATCTGTCAATCAGTCAATAAATACTATATAAGCCTTTATAAGTATTTCATAGAAGTGCAACGAAAAGTTTGGATAAAAATATATTAATGTAATGAAATGTAAATATCATTTCATATTTTTAGAATCAGACTACAGAAAAAGATGAATGAAATATATTTATTGACAGCTTTAATTTAAAGCAAAGAACCCTCCAAGATGAAGGCAATATACATACATAGGACTCCTTCTTGAACTCCACTTTATTGCGAACATTAGAATCTGGCTACTATCTGCTACTGTTTCGAACAGACATATCGATCAACTGCCGGCCCACAAAACTAGACTAACCAGACCTCTGACCTCAGCAGCGCATAAGGCTGAAGCGATTAAACTTTGGACTTATTGTCTCTGAAACGACAATGGCCCTAATTCAGATACTCAGGCACTCACTGCCTGGACGACTCAGTCAGTCTTGATAAATACAAAAACTAGCGATGTTCTATTCTTACTTTCTTTAGAATAAAATGTCTCAAATGTGATCACATCAGTCTATTGAGTAGCAGTTATAAAACTATAATTATTTAATTTCTCAGCTTTAGAAACTCTTAGAACTAAAGTTTGACAAATTTTGACCTATACTTGAGCATTCAGCATTATTTTGGAACTACTTTTTTTATAAACTACTTTACACATCCAACAGTTACTAAATCATCATGTTTGTAATGCATAGAAGTGTGAGTCGGAGTCACCATATTAAGTCAGAACTGAAAAATGCGGGTAGTTGCTCCAACATTTCAAGGCGGAGCACACAGATTTGCGATATTGTACATTACGCGAAGCTTTAGAGAAGTATACATATGTACTTATATATGATTGTAATAAGTATTTATGAAATTGATGAATACTTTATTCAATCCTATATCAAATTGAAACTGTAGTACAAATGTACACTGATATAGCAAGTAGCAAGTAGCAAGTAGAGTTTCTTGATTACTGGAAAAGAGATAGTTCCCAATTGTCAACGTTTATTATTTACATAAAAACTTAATTTCTGAAGATATAGAAGTTTAAAAAATTATTTAGAATGACAATTGAAAAGCATATCCAGATCATAAACAATAATCGACCAACTTTTCAATTATTAAATATATGTCAGAGAAAAGATTTTACTTAGTATTAGTATTAGTTACAGTTTTGATATTATGTACTATATATTTATTTATCCAAAAATTAGACACACCCGACTAAGTATTACATTACAAATTTAATAAAGCTGCATATGCATATTGATATCATTCTGTTTTATTCCCTTCCCTTTAAAGTACTAATCAAACAAATGTATAAGTTATTAGAACTACTTATGGAAATATTGAAGGTGCTGATCTTTACTTTATAGGGTATCTAATGGCATTACTACTACTTAATAATTGTATATCATCAATTATATACTTCTTTGCAGCTCTAAAAACACTTTTATTAATTGATAAACTCCAGTTAAATCTTATGTTGATTACGTCTGGTTTACATAGAAATGAACGATTTGACTTATCTTTTCGATGAGAGTCTTGTATTGTCTCCACCTTCAATGACTTATAGACAATATAACAAAGTGATAATACACTTTATACCATCACTATGTTTCTGTACATAGTTTCTTTATTGACTACTCTTTCCAGTAATCGAAATCCCAACTGAAACCTTAAAAAGATTGGGCAACAAAAAGCATTTGTTTTTCGAATTTTAAGATTGAAAGATGAGGGATGCCCATTCCAAGTACCAAGTCAAGTTTGAATGCGGCCCACATGCTGCCCAAGTGGCATGCACAGATATGAAAAGAGAACAGGAATATCATCGTT
This sequence comes from Amiota mariae, assembly GCA_035041805.1. Lineage (NCBI taxonomy): Eukaryota > Metazoa > Arthropoda > Insecta > Diptera > Drosophilidae > Amiota > Amiota mariae. The sequence goes on along the minus strand of JAWNKV010000943.1, from coordinate 18,215 downwards.
GGTTTTTTGCTCGTCTTGTCATTTGCAAAAACATTTGCAAGTAATATAAGGAATGGGATGCAGATGTAATCTTATCAATTTTTTTATTATTTTAAAAAGAAAATAAAATAATTTTTAATATATTTTTTTAATTCTGGTCATTGTATTCTACTTAATGTTTTTATACTCTTCTTCAAGCAGTGAATAGTAAGTATTATAAGTTTGTCATGAAATTTGTAACATACAGAAGGAGCCATCGGAAACCCCATAAAGTACAGGGTGGGCCATTTATTGGTCCGATTTTGAATTCCCTGTTGTTAATAACGCTGTCAATTTGAGCTCTTCTTTTTGGAACGACGATTTGAAATATTAAAAACGTATTTTGAATGCGGTACCCAGATTTTGCAAGAAAAATTATCTTTTCTGATGAAACGCATTTTCACATCGGCGGCTACGTAAACAAACAAACTTACAGAATTTGGGGAACGGAAAATCCACACGTCGTCGTACAGAAGCCAAAGCATCCAGCTCGAGTCACTGTGTGGTGCGGATTTTGCAATAGTGGCGTGATTGGCCCTTTCTTTTTCGTCGTCGCCGTGGGCGTTGAATATCGACAGTTTTTTCTGAGAGTTTGAGTAGAGTTCAAAGAAAGAAGTAAAGAAGACAAACATAAATTGTCCGGCCGTGTTGCAGCAGATTGGTCGATAGCCCCACTTTGAGTTATTGCTAGCCGGGTACAAACTCTGTTGGGTCTTAGAACTATAGGGTCCGGTACAAGGTATATAAGTATCGGTGGGACTGAAGTAAGTGTTCTGTTTTCCTTTCAACATATCCACTACATATTTTCCCCTACTTTCTTTTTCATTTCTTTCTTTGTTTCATTCATTTATTTATTATTTCAAACAATATATTTTTGATTTTTTCTTTCTGTTTTCTGGTTTTTGTGTTAATTTAAGTCATTTGTCTAAACATATTTTGATCCATGACTACCATTTTTCTTCTTCTTTATTTTCTTTATTAAGACTATAGTACCATACTCGTATATTGTTGTTGCTAAAAATTTCACATGAAATTATTTGAATTTAAAAATTAATTATCTATTGTTATTTTATAATGTACATTAGTTTGTGTATGTGTGGTTATATTTATGTGAGTTGTGCAAAACTTTGGCAGACAATATTCATTTGGTCGTCAGTTTATGCTTTTGGCATAAATGAAGCGAAACCAAACAACTATGCGATGAGATGAAATGAAATGAGAAGCACTGAAAATGACATCGACCGAAGAAGCATCACTGGAAGATTCCAACAATCTTTTGAGCAGATTATGCTTGTGGTTTCTCTTGTCTCTTGTATCTTGCTTCTTGTTATTGCTGGTGTTTTTGCTGATGACAATGACGATGATGATGATGATGATGATGGTTAACATATTGTGATATACAATAGTAATGATGATGATGTTGGTTATATAGATAGTGATGATGGTGAGGTAGGGCAGTAGCATAAAACATTACATTACATTGCATTACATTGCGATGCGATGCGACTCAACCGCATGACATAATGACATCAAAAGAGGCCAACTTACTGACTGACTCACTCACTCATTCACTCATTTCACTGCCTTCGCGTCTGTATGACTAACTTTAGTATGTATTTGTATCTATGTATATACGAGTATCTGCTGCATAAGTTACAGGCAAATAAATAAATAAACATGAAGAAAGAGTAAGGGATTATTATAGTATGGTACGGTGTTTCCTATACTTGCATACTTAGTTTATGGTTTTGATAAGGGAGCTGAAGTTGCAACTGCAACTGATGTCTGATAACTATCAATGGTAAGCAATAAAAGAAATTCTTCATGGAAGATTTGGCAACAACCGCAACAACAACAACAATGACAATATGTAATAATAAAGAAAGAAAAAAAAAAAAAACAGAAAAGCAAAACACGGAAGCACTTGATTTGGCTTTTGGTTATAGTATGTACGAGTTTGTATTGTAGTTGATGCTGCTGAGCCATGATACTTACTATTTTAGATAAACTGATTATTTCGTAAGAAGATACATTATGCATATTTCTTCTGTTGTTATTGTTGTTTTTGTTTTTGTTATTGTTATTGTGTGCGTTTTGATTTTTGTTTTATTAAAAATAATTATCATGTGGGCTAATTTGTTATTAGGTAAGTCAACGTTTTCCTTCAACTAATTTATGATGAAATTTTTAGTTAATTTTTCAAATTTTGCCTTCGTTAAAATTTCATTTTCGCTAATTAGCGATTATATGAAAGTCTTTTCCTAATTTGTTGCTTTTATTAATTAGTTACAGTTCAGTTTTTCGCCCACATTTAAGCGAAAGTTTTTCTTAAAACATTTCATATTATCACATCACATGTTTTCCCATCTATGGAAATCATGATCACACATGATGTGTGCTGTGCTGTGCTGTGCTGTGTTTATCATTAAATGAGTTCATTGACAGTTGAAAAAATAAAAATGTATTTACACTTAATCGAGATTTTCAATCTCTATATACTACATAAGTAGTATCTATATGTCCAACTTTATGTTGTCTATTAGTTTATACTAAGTTCAATTGATTTCAGTTGAATTCAGTTTAAGTATATACAATAGTTTATTCAATGCAATTCAATTCAATTTTAGTTTCAGTTTAAAGAAATAACACAAGCAATGATTAAGATGATGGTGACGGTCGCCGGTAATGGTGAAGGTGACTTTCTCTGATATTCATCGTAAAACATTGTAAACTTGCAGACTCAAATTTTAAGTTATCATACCCGTACATACATAGTACCATGATACTACCAATGTTAAAATGAAGTCAATAACATTTTCACCTTTTGTCGAACTCGAAAATACTTAATAAAATAACAACAGCAATACCAACAACAACAATAGTAACAACAGTAACAGCAGCAACAGAAACAGAAACAGTAAAAGAAAATGAAACTGGTTACTGGTTACTGGAAACTGGAAGAAAAAATATCTAATTAAGTTGTATATGTATATATATGTGTGTGTGTGTGTTTGTGTGAATATATACCAATAATATATATAAATATATATATATAGGGGGGCTTATTGCTACGCCTCCATTTCCATCCTCCACATTCACTTTAGATCGCAACTTAATAACATTGCGGTGGAATGCAATGAAGGCATTCAACTTGAAAAACAGTTAATGATTTTGAATTCGATCTTTCATTTCAATTTATAAAATTTTTTTTTTTTTTAAACTTTAAAATATGGAAGCAATACTCTGTTTATAATTACCCAACAATATAATTTCTTTAAAAATACATGTCAAAAATGCAGGGTTAGATGAGAAGACAAGAAAATAACGACCACCCTAAACATTTATACTTTATGAAAAAACTCCTACATCTCCCTATTAAGACCCCATCGTACTGTATTTATTTAGAAACCGGTATCACAAATGGCTATTTATATTCACTATATCTATTCTTGTCATACATTTATAAAATCTTATATGAATACAGCGGCTTCCAGAATATTATTCTATATTCTCAGCTGAAGCAGTAGCAATATAAAAAGCAGTTAACTACGCACGAAGAAAATCTGGAATATTCGCTATATGCACCGATAGTTAGTCTGCACTGGAAACTATAACAAATATTGGGAATTTGAAACCCACAATTGTGCAAATACGAGACGCCTTAATAAAAACTCCTGCCAAATTTCACATGTTTTGGGTACCCAGCCATAAAAGTGCCATCGGAAACGAATTGGCTGATACTGCAACAAAAATCAATGGCTATGTTCCAATCTTCACCGTCAAAGCTCTCCACCCTTACATATTCGGGCAGATAGGTAACATATGGGCATCCTTTCAACATATGTATAAGGATTTTAATCCCAATCTGGCTTAGTTCCGGTACCCTTCAAACTGACGCATATTTGTCCACCTTCGCATTAAACATAGCAGCTTCACTCATACCCACCTGCTCACCGGTGACACCAAACCTTCTCCTTCCTCTATGTGGACATTATTTATCGACCATACACATTTTACATACTTGCCCAAAACTGGAAAGTATCAGGAAAACCCATTTCCCAGACTCATTACCTTCAAAGTATATATCAATAGTCTCATCCATTAATATAGAGAAAATATATTCAATAACTTCATAAAATAATTAAAGTTACTCGATCAGATATAAAGAAAAAGTGAATATATATTTAAATAATTTTAAAAAGTAGAGCTGAAGGCCTCAACGATAGTGCTCTAATTTTTTTTAATAATTAGTTATAGTATTATTTAGTATGTAAATGTATTCTAATTAATTTTAATAAATAAATAAAATATATGAATATACTGACGATAGGCTAGCGTATAAATAAGCTAGGAAAATGATTGAGGAACAAACAGGTATTCTGGTGTGAGAGAGTGCAGGAGCTTTGCAGCAATCTAAATATTAGCATAGAAAGTGCTACTTTAAATAGGAAAACATGGAGTAATATTATTGGGCTACTATTAGAGAATACAAAAATTAGAAATAGAGAAAAAATGTCGAGATAGAGTATGTCAAAGTACATGGTTATAAGTATAAAGATCTGGATCATTATAATGGGAGAAAATGATAAGTACAAAATAGGTGGCATAATGTGGAGTTTTAAAGTTAGAAACGACCTTATTTTCTTTAATGGACAAAAAAATTCGAATTGTACGCTTTATAACCGTAATAAAATTAAGATTATCATACATTTCTTAGATAAATGCCCACTATTAAAAATAATTCGATATTGATATTTTAATAAATATATTTTAGGTCAGGAAGAAATATTTGCCATATTGAATGGTACCGGCATTGATGGATGGACAAATTTTGTTATGTTTATTACTGGAGCTTTAGGTTACAGGAAATTAATTTTAAGTGGATTTTGTTGTTATATTAAGTTTTTTAGTTATATTGTAAATATAGTCTATTTTTTCGAGTATCGACCATAAAATTAAAGTCGTATGTTCTTTATTTCTTTAAATCTTTATCTTTATATTTACTATATATAACAAAGCGGCCATAATTTTCAACCGATTTAGTTAGTTTTTTTTTTAAATTGAAGATAATTACGGCAAATACCGAATAGACTAAAAATATACAAAAATATTTAAAAACAATATAAAAAAAGATACAGATGATACACTGATATCGAAACAGGATCGAGAGATTGGAAAGAAGGGAAACAGGGGGAAGCGGGGGTTGTGGGACAGAGAGTGTAATTGCGCTTGGTTGTTTTTGTTTTTTCTATGAATAACTGTAATTAGAGAGAATATAGTGATGCTAAAAAAGGAAACAAACCTTGCGAAGAAGGGCCGGGTACGCTAGATATTTAGTATAATAAGAATTGTAAACTCCTAAATTTAGGAGTCATACCATTACATCGAAGGATTCCTTGAAAGATGCCCTATGTACGGTATAGGCAAGAATAATACCAAAGACAACATCAAGGCTAGGGGAAGTATGGCTATGTGTCTTAAGGGAAAATGTAACCATATTATTACTTATTGAAAAAATTTAAAATCTATTTTTTTTAATTTTCCTCATAATTTCAGTTTTGTATAACATTTTCATACTTTATATACAGATTTCGAGTATCTTAAAGCCATAAGCATAGAATACACAGAAAATTCTTTTTCTGTTTTTAATATTTTTATTTTGACAACGTCAAACAATCAGATGGCTTGTATTCGTTTGTATGATCATTGGGATATTTAAAGGAGCTAAGATATTAATATCTCTAATTGATATTAAGATCTCTAATGTTGTCTTTTCAACCGAACCGGATTTGTTTGCTCTATCACCGTTGACATCATAAGGTCACGATGCACCAATTATGCGTTGTAAGGCCTCATTTTGTGTTGCTTCCCATCTTCTGATGTTATAATGAACTGTGGTCCCCCATATTTGAAGTCCAAATTTAACAGATACTAACGTTCAGAATAATTTCTTAATAGGAAAATGTTCCAAAACCGAAGTCTAAAGGATTTCTGCGTATGGCACATTCAAGAATAACCAAACCAAAGATTTGCATGGGACAACAAAAATATTCTTGGGGTTACTTCGAAGAATTTTTAAAGGGATTCTTATACTAAGTAGTAGGAAAAAACTCGTTATCAGAAGTAATAAATATCGATGTACGTTCTCTATGAGCGGTCGCATTCAGCAGAATAATATTACAATTAGGGGATGCGATCATACTTGTATCGGAATAAATATGAATTCTAAAGGCAAAACATGGATGGGTAATGGCAAATATCAATCTGATCATGGTGTCTTATAATTATTACAATAAAATATATTTATAATAAACTAGTAAGTATTAGAAATATGTAGGCGCCTGCTATTTAAATTCATAGCAATATTTATGAGTATTAAGAGTAGTAAGTACTTACCAGTTTTTGATGAAATCTCCTTTGTGGATCCCACATTGATCGCATGGGGTTTCGTCGGCTCCTTCGATGGTTGCGAGCAAACACTTTTGGAGCAACAGCAACAAAGTGAGGCCAACAACGAATGTCAGTTGATTATGTAAATGAGTCAACATCATAATGAAGTTTTTATTACTTTTTCGTTTATTTTCTTTTTTTGTGTTTTTAAATGTTTCCTGTTCGTTTTACTTTAAGTTTTCTTTTATTTTATTTATACATATATATAATATTTATTTTTATAAGTTTTTCCTTATGTTATTCGTATTAATTTTTGTTAATAAAGTTTTTTTTATTTAATTGGCGGTTATTTTTGCATTTCTTTCATGTTTCATAATATATGATATTAAAAAAAATGGCAAGAGATACAATTTCTATTGATCTTAAGATACTTCAATTTTATTGTAAAATAAAAAAAAAAAAAACAAACAAACAAAAATTAAAAATTCATAATAAAATTAAAACAAATAAAAAAAATTTATTCTTAAGACAATCAACAAATGAAGGCAGGTGAAAAACCAAAAGACGACAAGAACAACAACATCAACAAGAAAAACAGCAAAAGATCAACACAAAATAAAATAATATAACACAACACAACACAACATAACAAAGAAAGAAAGAAACATAAAGTGAAATTTCACTTTCATGCATTGAAAATTATTTTTCTTGTTAACATCATCAACAGCGGCAAATGTTGCAGACACAAAAACAAAATACAAAAACAAAAACAAAAATAAAAGCTACACAGATACATTTATGCTTATGTTATATGCGATTTTACATGATCATAAACTTATACAGTGCTGAACATATAATTAGAGAAACAATTTAAATTCACTTGGATTAAGTAAATTTTGATTGTAAAATTGAAAATATTGGAGTTTTTTTAACTAAGACAATAAGTACAGCGAGGATATAAGAGAAGATTTCCTTGTCCTCATAGTACTCACAGTTCAATAGTTTCGAAACATTACTTGTTGATATGTTCTTTGGAAATTCTTGCTGCACTTCTGACCTAATGAGCCAAAGACAATTGCATTTCTTTAGGCATGGCTTTGTTAATCTTTATAACAAGCTTAAACAACACTAGTAATATATATCCACGTAAACTGAGACTTAAATGCGTAAAAAGAAAAAAAAAACACTTCTGGGAACCCAAAAAAAAAAAAAACAAAACAAAAAAATCATATCTTGTCAAAACCATATTGCAAGAAGACCCAGTTGTGTGTGCGCTTGTTTCTTTTTTTTTTGTGGATGCGTCTATCATTCACAGACAATATGTTGCATCCAGAGTTTTCTAGAATAAAGAATAGTTCATAGTTCTTGTACAAAGTTTATTTCAAAATCATAACTTTTGGTAATTTGCACAGCGCATTCAAAAATTAAATCAATCGAATCAATATAAAATTCAAAAAAAATTGTTGGCTCATGGGTAATCGATCTGCTTTATCCATATTTAACAAAATACTCTTGTACCAGAAAGTGCTTAAACCAATATGGGTTGTGATTTAATTATGGGGCTGTACAAGTTCCAGCAATATTTTCAAATCCAAAGATTTCTGAATAAAGTAATAAGATATGCAATAAGTAGCAATTTAGAACGCGATCTTGATATCGAGTCTGTTGCCGCTGCAATTAGCAATGAATGTACCTTAAATTGCCTAATACTAATTTTATTATAACTTTGTATTAGCCTCTTATAATTCATCAAAAACAAAATTAGAAATATAAGTTTTGGCGGGCGAAATCAATTTTAACCAACTTATTTTGTTCTTAGATCATTTTATATCATTCAAAGCCTTAAAGAAATTCACAGCACTGTACTCGCGAAAGTGACGTATAATTTCTTGTTTTTGTTTTTTTTATTCGGGGGTCACGCACTCAAACTCACGTTTTTGTTGTTGTTATATAAAAACAAAAAATAAGAAAAAAAATGTTTATTTTTATTTGTTTAATTAAAAGCGAAAACAAAAAACAAAAAAAAAGAAAAGAGTATAATAAAAAATATTAAGAAAAATAAACAGAAAATATTATACTATGTAAGTAGTGGTAGTAGTAATAGTTTCTGTTATCGGGAACCTGCCACTGACCAAATCAAAAGACTTAACTTGCACCAAGTAGCTAGTAGATACTTCAAGTTGTTGTTGTTGCTATTGCTGATTTTTATTTTTGTTGGACTTGGTTTTGTGTTGTTGGTTTTGAAGTTGCCACTTGCAGCAATAAAAAAAAAATAAAAAAGCTGCAACAACAAGAACTTGCAACGACGGCCACGCTTTGCACTTTCGTAATAATAAGTAACGGCAACAAAAGCAGCAACAACAACGTTAAATAAATAAATGAATGAATAAGTGATTGAGTGAATGAATGATTTAAACTTATAAATCAGAAAGACCAATGAGGTGGAGGTGATGGAGGAGGAGGAGAGTGAGAGGTGTCGAGGTGTCGGACAATTTCAGCCGGGTTTAAGCCAAGTGGGTAACTATGTACTTATAATATTTGGACGAAGGAAACTATTAGTGCGGAACAAAATTAATCAGGAAAACAAAACAAATATAAAAAAAAAAAAAATATTGAAAATAAAACAAAATTAAGGAAAAACAAAGTACAACTACAATATATAGTAAACTGTATTTCTTTTGTTTATTTTTTAGTTTTGTTGCTTTACGTTGCATTGCGTTGCATTGCATTGCTTTGTTTTGTGTTGTGTTGTGTTGTGTTATGTTGTATTGGTTTTGTTTTGTTTTCTTTGATCGCGTGCTGCCGCAATTGATTTCTATTTTATTAATTATAAAATTTATTTAAGATTTTTTTTTCATATATAATATTATTGTGCTTTGCCACTTAAATTCATTGTTTATGTTATTTTTGTTACTAAGAGTTTTGCATTTTTATTTTATTTTTTTTTTTTTCTTGAAATAGACTTGTGAAGGTTTTAAAAATCAAAAATCAGAGGATTGAAACTTCCGATTTAATTGAGCATTTTAGCACCTGACGCAGGAAGCGGAAATTAGACGCGTAAAATAAATCAAATTACAATAACTAATATAATGTTGTGTATGTGTGTGTGTGCACAACACAACAACAACAAAACAAAATAATTCTAATTCTTATCAAAATTTAAATAAATGTTTTTTTTTTTATTATGTATATTTATTTTAACTTTTTATAAATTTTTTTTTTTCTAAAATTTTTTGTGTTTGTTTTTATTTCTTTTTTTTTACATTTTTGTATGTTCACTTGTACCAGGTAACAATTTTAATTAATTTAAAAATTTACAAAATATAAGGAATCTTCTTGTATTTCACACAAAATTTTTAATGTTGTTTTCACGAGAGCGAGTGTTTAAAAAAAAAATAAAAAAAATATTCAACACGAAATTGCTGCTTCGCTTATTGAAACCGTCGTCGCGCATGCGCTCAAAGCGAACGCCGTCAACTGTTTGAGTTGAGCGGCGCAGCATTGTTAACTTTTAAGCTTCAACTTCATTTGGCAACACATCAAAGCATAATTTGTGGAGAGCGTAACAAAGACCAACGAGCAAAGGTGGCAGGCAGCATGTTGGGATTCTTCGTCAGCATAGTTGCTGGCTTCGTTCGGTAGCATGTTGTTTTCGTTCGGCAGCGTATTAGCATGGTTCGGCAGCATGTTGGCTTTGGTTTCAGCTTAGGTTTTTTGTTGTTTGAATCTGTATCAGCTGCTCTGCTGAGCATGAATGTGTGGAAATACAAGAGAGTAAAATTGAGACGGAGAGAAAGAGAGCTTATGTGACGTCGACTCAGAGCTGGGATTGCTTGCAATACAGGTGTGTAGAAGAAGAGAGAGAGCGCAGAGTATCCATCTTATAAGAATGGAATTATTTAAAAAATATTTGCTTTGATAAAGTGTAACCGTAGAAATTTTTTTTTTGATTTTTTTTTCCTACCGAAAAATTTAACTAATTTTTTTTTTTTTTTTTGCTTTTGTTAATGTTCTAGTGTTTGTATGTTGGTACTTAACCAAATTCCTGGTACTTATTTGGTTAAGGCAACAGGACACCGTCGACACTTTTGGTGGCGACAATTGCTTCTTTACCAAGGACCAAATGTGTCTTGTGGCGGTGAGCCACGAGTGTTCTTGTCACCATTTGTGCGGCCTAAAAATTTATTTTCGTCCATCTTGTAGCCTTCACCAGTCAATGGATTGCCGTCCCGTGCCTTTACTCTCTTTGGCTTTACTCCACCTACACCATCACCATTAAGCCCAAATCCAGTAATCGGGTTACGTGACTCCTTGTTAGCTTTAGTAACGTCATCTTCTTCTACTCCAGTACGCAATTGATGCTCAGACTTAGCGCCACGGGCATCTTGCATTTTCGATTTTTGGTCACCAGCAGCCGCAAACGAAGTCAAATTACCATCACCATGTTTGTCATCGTGTCCCTGGCTCTCAGTACGATTCATTTCCATAGACATATTAGATACTGATGGCGACTCTGCACGAACTGATTCTTGTATTACGTCTTTTGATGAACTCATAGTATTGCACTCTGAAGTGTCTACTTATTGAAATATATTAAGTATTTTGCATTAAAACAATATTTACCGTCCAAATAGACCTTTTTAAACTTGCACCCAAGATTGCGTTCCTATTTTTCTTTGTCACAAATATTGTATGTATTGATTGAAAAAAAAATATAATATTTTCAACCGCTCCAGAGTTTATATTTTGTAAGACTGATGAAATTCAGAGGACTGAAAATAAAATATACTTAGAATATGACAATAAAAGCAATACCAATATTTTCTTTTAAAACATTTTATTTTTTTTTTTTTTTTTGTCTTAGTTAAAATTTATATGACAGCTGAGGAATAGTGGTGGCCAAAAAATGTAATTTATCGGTTAGTCAATTAATTAATTTATTGAAACAAGCAGTTATTAAATGCGTATTAATCGTAGACATATTAACCGAAAATCGGTGAAAAAAAACAGAATCGAATTAACCAATGTCGTCGATTAATTGAAAGGGAATTTTTGTTTAATTTTAATCGTAATGTTCAACGAGAACCGAATAATTATACTTTTTTCAATAATTAATTGCAAGTAATCGTTGACAAATTAACCGATCAATATTTAGAAAGAAAAAAACAAAATCGAATTAATCAATGTAGTCGAAGGGAATTTTAATTATTTTTTAATTTTAATCGTAATTCCCACCAAATTAATACATTAATCATACTTTTCCCATTAATAAATTGCAATTAATCGGTGTGAAATTAATCAACTGAACGTTTCAAATGTAATCGATTAATCGAAAGTTAATTTTCGATTAATTTCTATCGTAATTCCAACCAATATCATCGCACAGTATTCTGTTGGATCCCAAATATCCATTGTCGTTGTAAAATTATGTAGAGCTTGGTTTTGTTCACAGAATTCCTAAAATGAGAATGATGATGATTGATGTTCTCAACCAAGTTACGTTCTTTAATCTGCACAACTACAAGAATTGCCAACATCTTCAAAGCTCTTCTTTGACGGGCAATCTCTATTTCATATTTCAAAATTTCCTTGGTCTCAGGTATATAGTGCTAGACCTATGTTTCATCAACGATTACTCTTAATCAGGACAGCCATCTTGCGAATAGCATTTTCAAATCCAGTTTATCTTGGAATAGATGACACACAAATTCTACTGAGTTGTTTACCATGTCAATTATTTCGTGCACTTTCACTCTTCAATCAATCATAATAATCATTCAGATTTTTTCAAACAATTTTTCAGAGAGAAATTCTTTAAATTCATTTACCTAAAAATAAATGGTACCACCCACTTTGAGATTATAAAAAATTCTCTAAGCCTTCTACTTACTGATCTCTCGAAATCTTCCCGCGCCGACAAGGGGGAGTTTCCACCCACTTTGGGAAACACTAATGTATATTTATCATGGACTTCATCTAACTCATTTTAAACTTCTTCGGGGTATTTCTTTCTCATCATAGCACGAATATTGCAGAAGTTGTTTTATTTAAACGAGTACAATAAAGTATTGAGATCATGATATTGACGTGCATTGATTAAACTTTAGATGCAACATTTTAGAATTAGAAATGTATGATTACTGGAAGAGACAGTTCGCTTACAAAATTTATTGGAATGTTCACCCGATTTAACATACGCCACAATAAAATTGTTTGTCTCGAAAATTATTGCATTCAAACGAATTTACCCCTTTGATTTTGACTTTTGATATAGCAATGTTTAGGGTTCCGTACCCATAGGGAGCTAAAGGGACCATATAACTAAGCTTACGATGTCCGTCCGTCCGTCTCCTGCTCTATTTCATGAACTGTAATAGGTAGAGAGTTAAAATTTTCACAGAGTGTGTAATTCACTTGTGCGTAAAACGACAAATACTAAAAATACACATTTTTAGAAGCATTCTTCTTTAATTTAACCTTTTGTTTAACAATTTTTTTTTTTAGTATACATTTAAGCTGTTACTTTTAGAAAGTGTAAAATATGCAAAAATCTTATGCGATGGTACGGAACCCTCCGTGTGCGCGTCCGGCTCACACTTGCCTGATTTTTCAATTTTTTAGACTATTTTTTCAGTTTAAAATTAATTTTTGTAAAACAAACACACTCTACTAGCGACACAATAAACACATTTCTACACCATGGCAGTAGCAAAGACTATACAATTGAATGATAACCATTTGGTTGAAATACCATAAAAAAAAGGATCGCGTAAAGCAGCATAGAAATATTTGGAAATCTGTGTCTGTGTGGAGTTTTCGCATTAAGTCTCAACAATATGAAGAAACAGCGAAAGAAGCCAAGGAAAACATTACGTGTTCTGAAGTATCCTTAACGCCAACAACGGACAAGTCATCTGTTGGTTTTCTAGGTCCAAAAAGCATCGACACGTTTAAGATTCCTGATCGTTTACCGACTAAGTTACGCTGTGCCTTAATGAACCTAAATGAGTCCATGTTGCGTGAAGCTCTAAATGAGTTAAAACCGGCGGCCGCAATTTATTATATGCGATGTTGCTTTCATGCTGGACTGTGGGTTAAAAAACTTGATAATGATAACAAATTTGACTGGCCATTATTCGACGACAACTTACTAAGAGACTATACCAAAAGTTGAAGAGAATCATAGCATTGTGGGTATCGATCCGTTCCTGATTCTAGATCTTTTGCCGACTAAGCTACAATGTGCCTTTATGAACCTAAATGAGTCCATGTTGTAAATTAAAGTGTTTAAGAACTAAAGCAAATTGTGTCTATTAAAGCCAAGTGAATTAAATTAATTTGTTTTGATAAAACTTTTCTTTTTCTTATAAATAAAAAAAAAAATTATTTAGGCACTGCATTAACAATAATCTTAGATGATTTCATACATTTATTCCGTTTATGTGATGGCTATATCTGTTTTAATGAAAATCGATTTAGCTTCCAACGCATTACAAGCTGCAAGTGAATCAATCATCTCGTGCACTTTGTAAACCCATCATTATTTGTTTATGTCGATATTTTATGTGCAATCCAACAAGCAGAGATCATTTTTGCAAATATTGTAACTTTAGCTCGTGCAAAAACTAAAATTATATTTACTTGACAGCATTGGAATATTGTGCACCTTTGCTTTTCTTGGAATCTCTGCAAGCTGCTTTTGATATTCTAGAAGAAGAATTGATTAGGATTCCTGGTGAAAGTACTAATAATCAACAAGAACTTAAGTTAATTTCCACTTTTTATGTGGCATTTCTGGCTTATCACACTCTACACGAGTTTAAAAATATAAACGATGTTTACCATTAATTAATTTTATATGTGAAATTAAAAAATCATTGAAATACATTATGCACAAGTCCAACATTCTTCATTTTTCTTGGTTTACAACAATGTAATAGGTTTTAGTTTAACTTTATCAATGTAAAGAGTAGGAGTGGTAGCAACACATGGTCATCATATGTTGTGAGTGAATGCTGATGAAAAGAAAAGAAATAACAGTTGCAAGTGGTGAATGTCAGAAATAAGAAGAGGAGTAGCAGTTGAAGTAGGTAAATGACAGAGAAAAGAAAAGGAATATCAGATGCAGTGGGTGAATGTCAAAGAGAAGAAGAGGAGATGCATTTGCAGTTTGTGAATGGTGGAGAAAAGATGATAAGTAGCAATCGCTGTGAGTGAATGTCAGAGAGAAGAAGAGGAGAAGTATTTGCAGTTTGTGAATGCTGATGAAAAGAAAAGAAATAACAGATGCAAGGGGTGAATGTCAGAAATAAGAAGAGGAGTAGCAGTTGTAGTAGGTAAACGACAGAGAAAAGAAGAGGAATAGCATTTGCAATTGTGAATGTGAAAGAGAAGAAGAGGAGATGCTTTTGCAGTTTGTGAATGTCAGAGAAAAGAAGATGAGTAGTAATCGCTGTGAGTGAATGTCAGAGAGAAGAAGAGGATTATCATTTGTAGTAGGTGAATGTCAAAGAGAAGAAGAGGAGAAGCATTTGCAGTTTGTGAATGTCAGAGAAAAGATAATGTGAAGCAATCGCTGTGAGTGAATGTCAGAGAGAAGAAGAGGAGTAGCAATTGCTGTGAGTGAATGTCAGAATGAAGAAGATCAAGAGCAGTTATAGAATCAATCATCTTGTGTTGTAATCAGTGGTTTCTTCTTCGAATTAACAATAATTTGTTTAACTTTAACATAAATCTCACTGTTCCCCAAGTATAAAAACTTTCTATACTACAGAGCACGAGCTAAAGTTACTCGGTAATAAATTATAAATTTTCAATATATTCTATTTTAAAATATACAACCGAAATTTAAGATACTTTACTGCTTATATCTCTTTGCTGCTAAAAATGTTTCAATCGTTGAGTTCGCGCTAAATGTTTGTTGATGGCAACAATACAAAAACAATAAAGTCTGTAGGCATTATATATTGGATATAAAATTCTAATCTATTTCTTTTATTTGCAGCCGATGAATGATGTGACTAAAGAAGAGACCGAAACTGTAAGTGCCAAATCACTGTAGAATATACTTCCCCTTCCGGGCTTTCAATGGGTAAAAAGTTTTAGCTATAAATTATAAAAAAGAGTCCACAATATGAGCTATTTTGGTGATCATTTACCGTACTTCCCCTACAACATAATGTCCTCTTTGGTTGATATGCTAAGCTCACGTTTCTTTATTTTCTGATCCGTTCAAAATATTATTTGAAAATGTCTTCATAATATCAAATCTGCCTCTTGATCAAAATTCTTCGATTTTGGGATATTTTTTAATATATAGATGACAAAGTACCTTCCTTCTCCTTCTTCTCTAAATGGGGACAACTTTCGTTTTTGATATTGTATTTGCCATTGATTGTTAGCTTCAATCGAAGGTAATTAGTAAGAATTGTTCCGGATGCATCACAGAAAACTGAATATCACTGATCTTTCGTAGTTAAAACTATTGCCGAAAAGAATAAATTGAAGATGTTTAATACGACAGAAGTAAAGCTACGTGAGTTACAATCAGATTTTATGCAGCGATGTGCAAATCTTAAGGTTGTTCAGGAGCCACTAATCAGCAGCCAATATCAATTTGTGGCTTTTGTTCTAAACGGTAATTGCACGTTGCTTGTGAGTGAAGACGATTTATTACGCTTCCCCAAAATGTTGCGTAAGTTTTATTTGAAATTATCATATCATATATCATATGTTTAACAGAATATCTTAAAACGATAAAATATTTCATAGCGTCAGAATCCTAAAAGGACTTTAAAGAAAAAGTGAAGTTGTGCGTTCAGAGTGGACTTAATGTGATCAACGATCACTTGAAAGTTATGAAACTGTTTAAAGATCAAGTCGAATGTCAGTATCAAGTTGAGTGCATACGTGAAATGGTGGCCCAACAACAAAAGATACAACATGAAGCCGTGATAAAACAATTTGACCAGTTGTGCAAAGATTGTTTAGTACCTTGTACCGATGAGGATTTGGTCACGACCTGGCACGATCTGCGAGACTCGAGACGCGCCTATATAGATTTGGATCGTAAAATCATGGATATGAAGAAGCAAGGTGCAGAAGAACAATATCTCCTTGAATGCGATAATAAGAAAGCATTAGACGAATCGAAAAAAGAACTGATGGAACTTGAGGAAACGCTAAGAAAAGAAATTACGTACTACTCAACTAGTATCGATAAGCAAACTAAGACATTTGATGAAGGAGAATCTATAAAGAGTTTAACCTCTTTGAACCTTCAGATAAAAGCATGCAATATGAATTCATTGAAAGAAACGATACCTTAAATCAATGTAACAAATCTCTTGAGCAATCCAAAAATGTACTAAATTCTGAAAAGAAAAACGAAAGAACTAAATCTAAAAATGTTAGCGACCTACAAAATCAACTAAAACAAGCTCAACATCACCTTATTAAACTTCAGGATTCATCATTCCTTAACGATTAATATGTATATGATAATAAAGACCAAGTAATTGTAGGAGGTCAGCATGAGATATCAACATTTAAATCTGAAAACCGTTCATTCAAATTATATCTAAGATATGTTCTAATGGTTGGTTAAATTATACAAACAACCTTGTAACTTTCATTTATTTTTATAGACAAAGGAAGAAGTAAATGAACTTCGTATGGCATATGAACAAAGTAAAAGCGAATTGAAGTAAGTTACACATACATATAACCAAAATGATTTCTATATTATTTGTAATAAGTATATTTTATTTAAATTTCTTCTATAGAAATCTAAAAGCTGAACTAGAAAAAAACAATCGGAATTCCCATCATATACTCGTAATCGTAACAATGAAACCGAAGAGCTGAATCAGGAACAACTATTAAAGTCTAAGGAAGAAATTTAAAATCTTAAGAGGGATCTCACTCATGCTCAGCAGATGTTACATGTAAAGTGTATAGTGTTATGTATTGTGATATTGTATTGTACTAGTAGTAGTAGTACAAAGGAATACAGTTTCTAAGCAAAGTGAATATGATGATTTATGAAGAAAAAAAAAAAAATTACAAACTTAAAACCGCACTGTCTTCCATTGTGCAATATTTAATGATGGTCTTACACTTTTTACTATTTCTGTAAATTTAAATTTTCAATATATATGTATGTACGTGTGAAATTAAAATACTTGGAACTAAATAATTTACATATGAATATGAATATTAAATGACCCAAGGTGATTTTGATTAAGAAATGTATTGAGAATGTTGACTCAAAATCAAATGCTTCGGTTATTATTGAAAGTCTTTTAAATTTTGTTAAGTTTCAATCAAAACAAGAAGCACGGCCTGGTATATCTGATGATGATAAAGATGATGACGATGACGATGACGATGCCCATTTGCAATTGCCCACTTTGTTTTCGCAGAAGTTAGTTAAATAACTTGTCGATTCTAAAGCAAAATTTAAATCATTAAATTAAAAGTTTTAACTCATCACAAAACCAAATATGAAGTGAAAAAGCCCCATAAATTGTGTGGCAAAAAGGTCAATAGTTGAAATGGCAAGAACACATAAGACAGATATATCTACATCTAATGTTTTCAAATTTATTATTATTATTAAATAAGTAGTTTAACAATATATAAATTCTTAAACTACTTAAAAAAAATAAGAGCACTAGCTGCCATGGCTTTCAGCTCTCAGGTTAATAAGTATGTACATATATTAATTAAAATTTAAAATGTGAGATGATTTAATGCTACATATTTAAATAAGATTTTCTAATTTAGTAGATTTAAAAAAATTGTAG